>CM024753.1:88465644-88864952 GCA_014218235.1 Colocasia esculenta | reverse complement strand
TACCCTAGTTCATTTGGTGGATTAAGATGGAGCTATAACAACTGTGGAAGAAAACAAGAGTGGAAGGAACCAAATGAATAATACGGGTGGCCATGGGTGTAGATGTTGGACTAGCATCCACGATGTTGAACAAGTTAGAAAAATTAAATCCGAAACGAGCTCAAGGATCATAACTATCAAAAGCCAATTAATGATCTATGAATTTGGGGACCCAATTCTCTTAAGTAGGGGAGGGTGTAGCACCCCAGAAATTTTAATTACATAAAAAATTAAATAAATGGAAATAAATAATTTCCATAATATCAGAGTATTTAAAACATACGTATCATTATCGTATGTGCTAAAACACATCAGAAAATTCCGTAAAAATTATAAATCAACCCCAAACATTATTAATAAATGTTTCACAAAGAAATTTGGGCCAAGAAAAATCAGATTAGTCATGTTTAAAGTGTTTCGTGACTTATTATCGTAATTCATGAATAAGTTGAAAAATCATTATCACACTTACTCGGATGAGTCAGAAAATTAAATAAAAAACATATACGGACTTCAAATAATATCCTATAATGACCCATCAAGTAATTTGGGTCAATAAAAATCATTTGGGCTTGGTTTAAGAGTTATTGTGACCGATTATCCAAATTAGGAAACAAGTCGGAAAACTGTTAACACGGAAATACGACGCAACCAAAAATTAAATAAAAATGTTGGAGAGACTTCCAACATTATATATTAATGACCCAATATCATAATTGGGCCAATGGACCACATATGGCCCAAAAATCAAATGAAGCTAGAAAATACATGGAAATTCGTAACCATAAATAGGCTGAAATTAGAAAGAGGCAATTAGAGTTGAATTGGGATGAGAACATGCTTTCTTTACAACCCAAATTCGTGCTTAACTATGGTGGGAGGTTTACTAAAGCCTCACACACTCAAATGGAGGAAGAAATGCTCAAAATAGGAAACTAATATGTCAAAACCACAACTTAGCTTTCCTTGTCACAATCGGACTCCTAAACAACATGGTTGCTTAAATACTCTCCATCAAACCCTTGGGGACGAGTTTACATCTTGTTGGGGTCGTGTGGAGGAGTTCTTGGCGGCTGGGGAGCAGGAGATCGCCCACACCAAGCCATTCTTCTTCCCCGTTGCATCTGCTGCGACCTGCATAGATAGTCATCTTGAAGTCGACCAAAGGTGAGTCAAACCATAATCAAACCTTGCAAGACTTATACCCCTGGAAAGAGGGTCGAGTCTAGTTCCTAACCCCACTAGTTTCACTATTTTTCAATCAGTAGATCGGGTGCAGTAAGCATTCTCCTCCAAGTGGTCTGAATGTAGGTTTTCTGGAAAAATGGGACTTCTTCGACCCAGAAGGTAGAGTTTCTCGAGCTAAACCTTAACATATCCTATAACAATGTGTAGAGAATCAAGTTAACTTTCGTTTCCCACATGTTTCATCGAATTTCAATGAGTAGATTTTGAATTATAAGCATTTTGCCAAAGTCACGCATGTGAGGGTCTTTTCCTATTAAAGTCAATTTATCACGTATCTCAAGATGATTTAAAATTATTTAAAAACATAGTTCGCACCTAGTCCATGTTCCCAACAACTTTCATGTTGAGGCTTTTGTTCGAAGAGCCCTAGTTTAGGAGATATAAGTGTTGCATGATCGAACCCCCTCAGTGCAAGTTTTTCTGGGTTTTCGGTCTGACCGTAAACCGTGTCCATGCAGGTGACGCGATTCAAGGGCCTGGTATCACGCCGCCCAGGGGCGACGTGATCCCATGAATCTCATCTGCAACCCCGAATGTGATTTTACGTTGACCCGTCAACGGCCTGCATGGGTCTGCGCGCTCGCCTGGGAGTCTGCGCCAATCTGAATCGCGGCCGGATCCCCGTACGCGTTTCAAAAGTCTTCCCGCCCAAGCCTTTTTTTTATGTTTTCCGTATACGCGCCCTGACACCCCACCACATTTCAAGCATTAAGGCGGCCATGCATGTGGACGCGATTTTGACTGTTCACTATATTCGCTGGTTTTCGTTGTGCAATGCGTTTTAAAGTGCGTCCACTATATTGGACACATATTTTTAGGCTTACCTGAGGTCTGTTTAACATGATATCTCGTGTGTCATTTGCGTATCTTGGGTCTGATCATTACATGACATCTATTTAATGGCATAAAAGTGTTTAACCCATTTAAAAAACTTTAATTACACGAATACTATTCTAATTGCTTTCTTAATGATGTGATCATTCATGCAACTTGTGATTTAATCCTCCTACTGTTCTACCATTTTTAAATGATAATAGTTATCTTAAAATCTTGCGAACCCATGTGTAGTTAAATACATTGTTCATTGCATGTCATCTTGTTATGTGCTTTCTGCGAGTTTAAAACTGATGGTTTGTGAATTGAGATGTGTACATCACTACACACTTGCACATCTAGACAGCCCTTTCTTGGGGATTTGGAAGCTCTCTATCAGTCATTTTGAATTGGTAGACTAGTGACCTTTTCTCTAAGACCTTCGTAAATCTTTGCTCTCCGTGGATTCCCACATGGAGGCCGAGTTGGTTGTACCATTGAAGTTCCCTGGAGATAGCGTGCACTTCCTCTCTCATCTTGTTCTCGTGAGCATGATTTACAATCTAGACTATAGCCATTAAGGTAAAGATTGAACTAAAGTATAAATCGTGCCGTTATGCTGCCAAATCTATCTCTTGACCATTGTTCTCATGAAATCATGTTCAATTTACTTATTACTTGTTCTCATCATCATCATGAACATGACGTTACACATGCTTACATCTTGAAACTCTCATTGGCCATTATTAATCACTGTGAGTATCTACATTTAAAACTTAAGTGAGATGCTGACCGGGCACGGCGAGTGTCCAAGGGCTCCAGTCTAGCCCCAATGACGGAGAGTCATAAATATGCTGTTAACCATGGGGTATAATGATTACTGGCGTTGCATCTGCACTGGGAGTTGTGCGTGTCGTGATTGAATGATAGATACAATAACCACATACACGTGTCCTGGTGTACATTCTTGATGGATCTTTTCTTGGTGTACATTAGTGTCTACGTGCCTGATTGGTGTTACATTAATGTTCTCATGCGTGCTTGCTTGCTTGCGTGATGTGGCCATCCTGCATTTATTGCAATTTACATGATATCTTGCGTGCTTGTTTATGCCTCACTCTTGACAACATATTGCTCGTTATATCATATTGCTCGTTATATTCTTGCTCTATCATGATCACTCTCTCTCTCTAGCTTATTTCATGTATCATGTTTTAATGAGTTTTATTCGTACATGCATATCATGACATTCATCGTGCTTACCTAGTTCTAAATCGTTAATCACTTATATCATTGCCCGCACATTGAGATATAAATCTTACTGCGCTAGTTTGCTCATTCCCTACTTTTACCAATCTAGGTGACTACGTAAGTTCAAGAGGAAGAGCTAGTCGAGGATGGGAATGCGTCCGAGTGATGAGCATTCCAAATATGAGTCTATCTATAGTTAGTTTATTTTGAGTGTTAGAACGTGTAGTAGGAAGTGAGGAATAAAATGTACTTTTCTTTTTATTGAGTCTTAGTCCTGTAATAGTTACCATTTGAAATACAATGAGTTGAGATTTGAATACAAGATTAGTTGAGTTCAATATTTGGGCCCTATGATGATGTATGATGTTATACATTTAGTGCGTGCTAGCTAGAGGCTTATTTACCGACTGTTCACGTCTCGTGATATCGACCCAAATTATTTCCGAATAATTTATATCTACTGCATAACGATCGGGACGTGTCATTCTTGTTGACGAACAAACGACCATTAACAGAGTTCTCCAATCTTTGAATTCGGAGTTCAAACCTATCAGACATTTCTCTCATAGAAGAATTGCGATTGTCAAACTGAACTTGGAGAAATTTGTATGGCTTAGGTGGAACAAAAGATCCACCAGAAGAAGTGGAAGTTGAGCTATGATATTGATGGAAAAAGTTTGGAGGGACAATCATATTGGAAGGAGGTGGAGATACATGAGGTGTAGAAGGAGCTGGTGTTTCAAAAGGAGCCTCAACTTCAACATGTGGCTGTTCACTGGATCAGCCTGAGGAACATCAATTTTTGGAGCAATTTCCTCTTGAACATTCTCCACTGGAGGCTCTGGCTCTGGCTCTACAGCTGGTCTTCTAATCACTTGATCTCCTTCAATTCTAAATCCCATGAACTTTTGTAAATGATGCAAACAGTATATGTTATCTAAGGAATTTTCTGAACCTTTTCATTCACAAAGGAAACTCCAAAATGCTTGAATACAGCTGTGAGATGTGCAGCATATGGTAATGATCTATGAAAATCTTTCCTGATTGTCTCAGATATGATTTGAGACAAGATCAAATTCAGATTAATTTTCACATTCTTTTTCATACAAAACATCACAACCTTTGAATGTCAGTCAGTCTGTTCCTACCACCACCTTGAGGTTGATAATGGTGGTAAGGATGTGATGTACTAGTCTGAGAACAGGGAAATGTGTTTGTATTGAATCTTGTAACATGAGTTTGTCTAGCATCCTTCTTGTCATGAGGAATCCCAGTAAGGAGCGTATAGCTTCATGAAGATTAAACTCATAGTTGCAATAATCCTCACCAGCATTGGAAATGAAATAAATTAGAAGCTAACTCAGGAGTAAACAGGATAGCAACACCTTTGACCTCTGACTCTAACCCTTCTGTGGTATCCACGAAGTTCAAATAGAATTCTTGAACCAAACGAGGATAAAACGTTCTGAATTCAGAAATAAACTGTAACCATCCTTGAAATTGAAAGAAGGGGATAAATTCTGGGAATGCAAGTGCAAAAGCTTCGTCAGACAGCTCTACAGCCCTAGGCTTGAGAATGGACCTTCCTTCTATAGCAATCTAGGATGGGGTGACTTCTGGAGTCCCAGACGAGTCAGAAGATTCAGAAGATGAATCTTCTTCGTTGGAGTCACTAGAATCTGGAAGAAGCTTCCTCTTTGGGTAGCGAGATGACATAGGAGACGTGCCTTTACTCTGAGGAGTCAGCATTCCCTACTTGGATGGAGTCTCAGAAGGAGAGGACACACCTTTTCTCTTGGACTGATCATGCTGAAACTTGCTCCTCCTTTCTGGTTGGGCTCTTCAATGACAATGCCTCTTGCAACAGCCCTAGACTTTGCCTCTCTCTTAGGGGTTTGCTTGGGAGGCATGATGGAGAGAGAGAAGAGAAGAGAAAGAAATTTTGCGGTTGGAAGAGAAAGTCTGGAAATGCAGGGGATCATTTCTCAGAAGGTTGGATGCAGGGAAGAGTTCAAATGGAATTGGAATCGCAAGTGGTAGGGTCGACCTGAGCTTTAGGGCATATAAAAAAGGTTTTCGACACTACAGGAAAGAGGATAAGATGAACCCTCGGTTCATTTACCCTAAACATGGACTAGCGGTTAAACCCAGTTGTGTCGACACAACAGAGAGAGTTTGTCGGCCTAACAGACTCTGGTGTCGACATAGGAAGAGTGTGTGTCGACCTGATTTGGAAAGAATTTCTGAATTTTTGAGAAAAATGTGAAGGAAAGTCTTTGTTATGATGAAAAGTATCTAATATCAATCATTCAAGGATTTTTAATATGTTAAAGAAATCATTTCCAATTTCTCATCATAATCCCATTATAAATTCAGTGGGTTGAGAGATGTCTAACAAAAATTGATCATTATAAGTTTTGAAGTACTTGGATGATAATTTAATTGACATAGAACATTCAATGCAGTCAATTACAATCTTTGATACTTTTCTAATCCAAAGTAATGTGATTCTTCAGGATTAAGATAATTGTATTGAAATTAAACAACCTTAAAAGATCTGATTGAGTTTAAGTTGTCCATTTTGTTTGATTGAATTTTCTTTAACATTAAAGCAATGAACATTCAAATGTAATAAATCTTTTTCACTCAAGTACACATGCTTTTTACATACTAGAGTCCCTGGTTACTAAAGATTTACTCATTATCCTACTTCAAGGGGTGAATGAAAATCTTTTTACATGGAAATATACGTTTATCAGACGCTAATATTTCCAGTTACTCAGTTATCATTAAAAAAAAATATTTTAAATTGACCCCTTAGAACAGAGATAACAAAACACCTCATGACATACATGGCTCTTCACTTTTTGTGAAGGTGTGCAGTTTCTCAGTGTATATGCCATTGCTCTGTCATAAAAGCACTTTGAAAAAGAGAATTAAGACATTTTACACAACTTTACTCTTTATCAGTCTTAAAAGAAATGTGTAAAGTCAATATTCAATTGATCATAATTCCATTAAAGAAATCAAGTTACTTTAGAAGATCAAAATATAAAAGAGTGTTGACTGAAAGAATATGTTATAGCAATTAAGAGGTCAATCTTTGTTTTCTTCAGAATAGTTAATGAACATTTCATGTCTTAGATATTTATCAACACATTGAATCAATTTTGGTTTAATGAGAGAAAATAACAATGAAGTCTTTAGCTCCCCCTGAGTTATTGATCTCATCTATTTTTCATCAAAAGAAAAGAAAATCCTTCTTCAATGAAAGAATTGTTAAGATGATCACATGAATTAAATGAAACTCAAATTGAAGAATTGAGGACTACAAAGATGAACATGAATTTGATAGAATTCAGTGAGAGATTTATTCACAACACAGAAAATTCACAGAAACTCACATCACCTCAACATTTTCTTGGCCAACCTTATCAACTTGTTCTCAAAAGGCTTCATAAACAATTCTGATTCTCTGAAATCATTTCTCAGAACTTACCTTGATTTCTCAAGCAGTAATGCTCCCCCTCAACATGTGCATCAATGAACCAATCAACATTCAAACCATGCAAACTGAATTTCAGCATTCAAACATACATGATCAATCATGTTTCAAGCCCATCAATAACATTTTCATTTTTTTTTTAATTAATGATTCTTACACATGATAGATTATTGGTACTTGGCGGAGGATTTTCCTCAACACATAATAAGAGCTTTCAGACAAGCATAACTTGTCCTTCCACAAATCACTATTTGATATACCAAATAATCTTTGCATAAGACACCAATTTGTTTTTCAGTTTTTTTTTATTCAATGTTGCATATCCCAAGTTCTCTTCTTAAAGATGTAAATCTATCTTCAGCCAATGGTTTTGTGAAAATATCTGCAATTTTTTTCAGTGGGGATGAATTCTAATTCAATGTTTTTATTTGCAACTTCATCTCTTATAAAATGATGTCTAATCTCAATGTGTTTTTTCTAGAGTGTTGAATTGGGTTTTTGGACAAATTGATTGCACTAGTATTGTCACACATGATAGATGAACATCCAATATCAATATTGTAGTCAAGCAATTGACTTTTAATCCACAACACTTGAGCTGCACAACTCCCTGCAGCAACATATTCTGCTTCTGCAGTAGTAGAAAGTACAACTGAGTGTTGCTTTTTGGATGCCCATGTTATCATGCAATTCCTAAGAATTGACAATATCCACTAGTATCTTTCTATCAAGCTTACATCCAGCATAATCAGCATCAGAATATGAAATCAAATCAGCATCACATCCAGCTACATACCATAAACCCAAATCACAAGTGCCACAAGATATCTAAAATTCTCTTAACTGTAAGCAAGTGACTTTCCTTTGGACTAGACTGAAATCTAGCACAAAGACATACACACTAAATTGAATATCTGGCCTACTTGCAGTAAGATATAAGAGAGATCCATCATACCTCTGTATTGCTTACATCAACCAATTTACCTTTTTCATCTTTGTCCAATTGATGCTTGTGCTCATGGGAGTAGATGCTGGTTTGACTTGTTCAAAATGGAATCGTTGAGCAATTCTTTAATGTATTTGGCTTGATTGATAAGAATCCATCTTCAAGTTGTTTAACCTGCAAACCAAGAAAAAATTGTAACTCTCCATAAGACTCATTTCAAATTCACTATGCATGTGATTAGAAAATAATTCACACAGTGAAGGATTAGTGGAACCAAAAATGATATCATCCACATATACCTGAACTACAATGATGTGATTGTGGACTGATTTTGTGAAAAGAGTTTGATCCACCTTACATCTGGAGTAATTCTTACTAACCAGAAAACTGCTCAATCTGTCATACCATGCTCTTGGAGCCTGTTTCAAACCATAAAGAGATTTATGCAGTTTATAAACATGGTTAGGTTTATCATGATCTTCGAATCCAGGAGGTTGAGCAACAAACACTTCTTCTTTTATGTAACCATTCAAAAAAGTAGTTTTCACATCCATTTGAAACAATTTGAAATTTTTGGAACATGCATATGCCAATAAGATTCTAACTGCTTCTAACCTAGCTACTGGTGCAAAGGATTCCTCAAAATCAACTCCAAATTCTTGATTATACCCTTTGGCAACCAGTCTAGCTATATTTCTTACAACTTTTCATTCTTCATTCAATTTATTCCTAAAGACCCATCTAGTTCCAATTATTGAGCTTTCAGAATTTCTGGGAACTAGACTCCATACATTATTCCTTTTCAATTGATTCAATTCATCATGCATTGCTTCTACCAAGAATTGTCTTTTAATGCTTCTTCAATGTTTTTGGGTTCCACTTGAGATATAAAGCCATTTGATCTTGTTCAATGATATTTTTGAAATGAGATCTTGTTTGAACCCTATCATTGGCATTTCCTACAACATTCTCAAGTGGATGAGCTTTAGAGTATCTGAAATTACCTCTTGTCATTGTACTTACCTGCTCTGTGTCGACTCAGTGTTTTGTTGTGTCGAACATCTTCATGTTCATCAAGTTCTTCATTTCCACTGGTGATCTGATTCTTTTGCAAGAATTTCAGCATCTTCTCCTCGTTCCTGCAGAAATTTTGGTCAGTAAGTTTCTCACAATTTTCATCAAATATGACATGAGGAGTTTCCTCCACAATTTTTGATTCATTATAAAAACTCTATAAGACCTTGAATTCTCAGAATATCCCAGAAAGATGCCTACATCACTTTTATTTTCAATTTATCTAGATCATGCTTATCATTGTTGTGGATGAAGACTTTACTTCCAAAAACTCTAAAATATGCAATGTGAGGCTTCTTACCTTTCAAGAGTTCATAGGAAGTTTTTAGGATGGTCTTACCATTACCCTGTTGAGAAATAACATGAAGTATTGATAGCTTCTGCCCAAATTTTCTTGGAAGATTTGTTCTCAATCAACAATGTTCTAGCCATTTCCACTAGTGTCCTATTCTTTCTTTCAACAATTCCATTTTGTTCAGGGGTCCTTGGAGAAGCAAATTTATGATCAATTCCTTTATTCCTGCAAAAATCAAAAAACAAGTTATTGTCAAATTCTCCTCCATAATCTGTAAGAATGGAATGAATTTATTTTTTTTTACATTTTCAATTTATAACAAATCTTTGAAGTTTTCTAAAGTGTCACTGTTGTGAGACAGAAAATATACCCAGGTAAATCTAGAGAAATCATCCACTATCACAAACCCAAATCTATGTCCACTAAGACTGTGTCCTAGTAGGACCAAATAACTCCATGTGCAACAATTTAAAGGGTTTGGAAGTAATTAAGGGTGCAACAGATTTGAATGAATTCCTAGTTTGTTTACCTTGGGCACAAGTAGCACATACAATTGCATTTTTCTTTTTCTTCATTTTTGGTAAGCCATTCACAAGAGCATATCTTAACAATTTCTTCAGAACATTTTCACTAGCATGACCTAACCTTCGGTGCCACATTTGAAATAGATCATGATGGTTGGCAACAAGACAAAGATTTTCATGTTGATGATCATTCAAATCAACTAAGTAAACATTATTAATTCTTTGACCAAGAAATTTTACTTTTCCAGAATCTTTTTCAACAATTTCACATGATTGAGAATTGAAAATTACCTTAAGGCCTTTATCACAAAGTTGACTGATGCTCAAAAGATTATGATCAAGGCCTTCTACAAGCAAAACATTCTCAATGGAGTTTGAAGGATTCTTACCAATTTTTCCTGTTCCAATGATTTGTCCTTTGTTCTTACCTCCAAAAATTACTTGTCCACCATCTTTTTCAATCAATGTGAAAAAATTTTCTTTATCTCCAGTCATATGTCTTGAACAACCACTATCAAGGTACCACTTATCTTTCTTATGGGCTGTAAGACATTCCTGCAAAAAAAAAAAGAAAGAGAATTTTGGTACCCAAATTGCTTTAGGTCCCATCAGTTGTTTCAACTCAACAACAAGATGTTTTGGAATCCAGATTTACTTTATTTTCCTAGAATCTATTTTTGATCTGCATTTTTCATCAGTGTGACCAGATTTTTTGTAGATTGTGCATATCATGATCCTTTGTAGTGTGAAATCTTTATTCTTTTTGATATAAGAGTTAGATCCAACTGAGAAGTTTTTATTCATTCTTAGATATGAATTTGGTTTAACACTAGATTTCAAATTTTGTTAATTTTTTCTTTGAACTCTTTCATGTTTGAATTGTGTTTTGGAATTTTTGACTTGACTTTGAAATTTTGTTTTTGAGTTTGCTTGTGATTTTTCTTTGATGTTCTTTTCAGATTTCCATAAGAAGTGCTTCCTTACAAATGAGGTTTTAAGGTTTGCCCACTTTCTTCTTATTTTCAGGCTGATAACCTAAACCATGCTTAGTAGGGTTCATGTAAACTCCTAAAATAGCATCTAGGTTTGGTTGCCTTTAAAAATTTTGACAATGTTTCTTTCTTGTCATTCATTCTTTCTGGGCAATTTTCAATTCCTCTGAATTACCTTTTTTTTTTTTGAGTTTTTCATTTTCATCTATCAAGATTTGTTTTTCTTTTTCTGTGGACTGACATCTTTCTTTGATGGCATCAATTTGTTCATTCAAACACTCTTGTTCCTTTTTCATGTTATTGATTTCATCATTCAGCAATTTATTGCTCAAATTCTTGTGGATTTTGCACTATGCTGTTGATTTTCCTTTTCAATGTCTTATTTTCAGATTTTAGTTCACACAACTTTTCAAACAAAACATATGCTTCTCCTAATCATCAGTTGTAAAGTCTTCAAAAGAAGGACTTACCTCAGTATTTTCTTCATGTCTGGCCATGAGACATGTCACTTCTTCTTCATCTGAAACTTTCTTCTTGTTCATCATCCTTTATCACTCCATGTGGCCAGCATTGCCCTTGTCTTCTTGAACATTTGATTTTTCAACTTCTTCTTCAGATTAGGACACTCTCCTCTCATGTATCCTGGTTTTCTGCAATCATAACAAATAACATCAATCTTTTATTTGTTTCCATTTTTTATTAAAATCATTTTTCTTTGAAACATCCTTTTTGATGAGGGTTTGAGCTTACCTTTTTCCTTTCTTTCTCAAAACCTTTTGAATTACCTTGTCAGTAAGGCCAATTCTTCATCATTCTCTTCATCAGAAGACTCATCACTTTCATCAGATTGTTCAGCAATAATTTTTGAGCTAGATAAAGCTTTTAAAGCAATAGGTTTCTTAGATGTAGTCAAAGATGCATTTCTTTTCAAATTGATTTCATATGTCATGAGTGAACCTATTAACTCATCTAGTTGCATGGTTGATAATTTTTTGAATCCTCAATTACTGTTGCCTTTGTGTGCCAAGTTGAAGGAAGTGATCTAAGAACTTCCTAACAAGATCACTATTAGAATAATCCTTTCCTAAACCTCTAAGACCATTCACCAAAAGCATGAATCTAGAAAACATCTCAGAAATAATCTCATCACTCTTCATTCTGAACATTTCATATTCTAAGACTAAGATACTTACCTGGGTCTCTCTTACCTCAGAAGTTCCCTCATAGATAAGTTGGAGCTTGTCCCACATCTCCTTAGCAGATTTTCATGAAGACACTCTTGAGTACTCCTTGGGATGGAGGGCACACTGCATCATGTTCATGGCACTCCAGCTGAGTGTGGACTTCTTGATCTGGTCCTTCCATAAACTTTCATCTTCAGGTAGTTCATTAGGTCCTTTGTCGACAATCTTCCAGAGCTCATAATCATGTGCTCTAAGGAACACTTGCATCCTGTTTTTCCAATAAGCATAATCAAATCCATCGAAAAAAAAGGAGGCCTAGTAATTGAATGACCTTCAGCAATAACCCCTTGATGTTTTCCATAGAAATAGACTCTTGATCATTAGATCAAACACTTAAAGAGCAATGAGAACCCGCTCTGATACCAAGTGAAATGTTGCGGAAAAAATGCTATGAAGAAATCTAGAAGGGGGACTTGAATAGATTTCTTTGAATTTTAAAAATCACTTTGATTAGAAACTTTGAGAAATGAGTTAAGAGTAAAATCTAAAGATTAATGGCAATTCTGAACAATTTAGACAAGTTAGATGATGAAACACTAATGAGCCTATCATCATCTAACGCAAGACACAATCAAACCACAAGGACAAGGAGATTTAGGGTGGTTCGGATTACACAATAGTGTATCCTACATCCACCATCCACACACACACACAAATATGGCTTATCTTGCCAGTTCAGAAAAGTCACATACAACAACACACACATCTGAGATTCAGAAATCTCAGATCTAACCACACACATGAAATTGGGCACAAGGATTGCACCAATTTCACAAAACACAATATAGAGTAAGTTTGAGTTGAGGAACCAGACAAAACAATTAAGAACCAAGGTTGGAGATGTCTGGTTCGAAGATCCCTATTTCTGCTTCAAGAATGAGGACCAGCTCTTCTACTTTGGCTCCAAGAAGATGACTTCTGAAGGCTTGAATTCCTTCTCTAGATGGATCATCCAAGGTGTACAATGCTTCAGTTCCTTCAGAACTGGAAGCAGGTTGCCGGGTTGAAGCCTTCTTTTGAAATATCCTGGAATGCTCTAGAGACTGGAAGAGCAGATGGGTGTTGCGATGTTGTGCTCTAAAAGCCAAGTGGATAAGGGGCATTTATAGTCCCATGGGTCCACAAAATATCTTGGGATCTGGGGGCACGGAAATTTCCGCTCAAAAAGGCCCTAGCAAAAGCATCCACGTGTCTCAGCAATTTGGATTCTGCAAAAATTCTGAAGTATGTCGACACTACACACAGGTGTGTCGACACACCAAGCATCAGCCTCAAACTGGTCTTCTGGGACAGTATGCTAGTGTCAACACACATCTGGACTGTGTCGACACCACTAGATCCTTGCTGAAAACATGGTTCTGGGATAGTGAGCTAGTGTTGACACACAGCTAGACTGTGTCGACACCACTGGCTTGTTTGACTTCTTAATTGAGCTGCACATGGAAGACACATTGTGAGATATAAATGAAACATGATAGGCATGATTTTTCACATATTTATGAATCATATTTAGGTATCATCAAAATAAGAGATCCAACATATCTTAGCGCGGCTCTACGGATGGCTCTTCTATCCTCAGCTTCTTCTGGGAAGGTACCATCCTTGCAATATTGCTCGATCTCATGGTACCATGGCCTTTCTTGTGATGGAACGCCTCGTCCAAGCCCGTTAAACCAGTAACGTGCTTGACCCGAATCCGTCTCCCGCGAACGGGCCGAAGCCTCACAAGGGATACTACACTAGTCCGTGAAAACACAAAGGAACACACCATTGCATTTATTATATACAAGGTTTTACATAGCCAACTTCAAAAGAAATAAAGGAAAGTACACAAGCCTGGGGCATACCCCGAGGTACAATAGGTACAATTGAAGAAAGAAAAGCTACACTGTTGGAGGCGCTGGGCCAACACCGCTACGTCGCGGCTCCGAACTGGACGATGGTAGAGAAACCTCCTCCTCGCCCTCACCATTGGGTAGTAGGGGTGAGCCTTGCTACTCATTGGCTCAGTAGGGAACTCCCCCAACACAGAGCAAACCAAACACAAGTGCGAAAGCAGTAAACTATGCTAGCAATTTATAGCACAACTAAACAAGATAATAAAGCTATAAACAAACTCACCGCTAGCCGACTGCATAAAACAACTATAATAAATAAACGGAAAAACTCCAACACGTGTATGAGCTATGGTAGACACTGCCACACTCGAGCCACGTAGACTGGTTCGCGACACCAGCAATAGACTCGGACAAACTAACACAGGTCTACCTCTCAGTCTCGCAGCCACGGACGAAAGGTCCAGCTGCCACTCCACGTGAAAAAGACAAGCAACTGTGGAGACCAACTAAACACCACCACCTGTGGACCACACGGTCGCAGGCCCATGCCTGGCACCTCTAGAGACCCTGGCCTGGGCTTGCTAGAGTGAGGCACTGGAAAAGGACTAGTCTGGGACTAGCATCGACAACTGGTGTCCGTACACCCAACTAAGAGCGCGCTACAAGTGACTAAAAACAAACTCAAGAGTCACTGTCCCACTGTCGTCTTTCCCTCAACCGGACGTACAACTCAAACTAAGGAGTGAGGGTGTCCAGGTCAAACGACACAGACCTCGACAGTACAGCACAAGTACCAGGACAAAGCCCCAAGCTAAAAGCCTAGCTCACAGAGAACATGGGGCACCCAACTAGAGAGGTAACCACGGTAGGCGTCTACTACCTGACACGCACATAGAAACCACGTTTGCACAGCACAAACCATGTGAAACCTCACATAAACCTAGTGTACTGACGATCCACAACACGTGAACACCACCTACCTCGTGTGAACACTATGTCCACAGGCAAACTACTGGCTAGCTACATAACCTGTGAGCTAGCCTCAAAAACCACGCACTTCCCAGAGCGCCACAAGTGCCAATGCACTGCTCACGAACACTGAGCATACCGATAACGATAATCAGATAATCACATGTGTAAACCATGCACAAACAGGGACTCTTGGGCCAAGTCGCGACGGCCCATTGGGTCGCCTTCAGAAGGCGTCGCCACGATATGTCGCCTTCATATCCAGAACGCGACCTACTTACCCGTCGCCTCCTGACCCTTAACGCGACACATCGCTGTGTCGCATTCAGAACGCGACATAGGGACCCGTCGCCTTACCAGGCGGGAACCCTAATCTGGGCTCTCTCCATGACAGCCCATTTCCACAATACAAACCACCCATAATTCTTCATTTTCATGCTTTTTTGAATACCTAAGCATGCTTTCTACTGTTAGAAATGCATTAAACTGATTGGAACCGTATCCCATTCGATTTACACCCTGAAAACAGGAAGAGTTCACCTACCTTCGCAAAGAACAGGCTATGCAGCGATCTCCCGGCGTTTCCCTTACTTCTCCCGGACTCCCTGCAGCGAGGACACACCGAAGACGCCAAATCCCACACGAATTCTCCAGAGCACCTCCCCCTGGCCAAGCAGAAACCTTGAGCATTCTGCTTGGCTGGGGTTATTTAAAAACCCATTGCGGTTTGGAACGCGACGCATCATGGCGTCGCGACCAGGTCGCGATGGACCTGAGCGTCGCCTTCCCAATGCCCGCTGCCCTGGGCACTACACGTGGCGCACATGCAGATGCTCAATGCACCAAGGCGGCCACATGAACGCGACGGCCACCTCTGTCACGTTAAGAATGCGACAGACCTTCCTGTCGCGATGACAGGCTGAGCAATCTAGGGTACTGCAGGCTCAAAACGTCGGCCCAGTAAGCCCCAGAAACACACACACACACACGGCACACAAGCCACATTGGCCTCACATTGGCCACCACAAGTGCTAAACACACAATCCACGAGGATCCGAAAAATGCGCGACGTTACATTACTATCTTCTAAAAAGAAATTTTGACCTCGAAATTCATAACATAATTTCACATACAATGTACACATACATTTACAAATACTATCACCTAAAAAGATTTAAAACATTACTCAAACAAGTAAGGATCCTTTAGCCATTTCGTCGGCTAACTCCCAGGTATCCTCACCACCCAGCCTATTCTCCCATCTGACTTTAACTAACTCAATTTCTTTATTTCGTACTTTTTTATCTTGCGATCAGTAATTTGTACCAGATTCTGGCATGGACATGTCCGGTCTCAAATCACTTCCTTGATAACTGATTATTTGCGCTGGGTCTTCAATACACTTCTTTAACATGGAGACATGAAAGATATCATGAACATCTGCAAAATCTGCTGGCAAATCCAGTCTGTACGCTGTCTCCCCAATTCTTTCCAACACCTGGAAGGGACCTACATATCTCGGACTTAGCTTTCCCTTCTTACTGAACATTACTATACCATTGCTAGGAGAAATTTTCAAAAAGACATAATCTCCAATTTCAAATTTAAGTGGCCTTCTCCGATTATCAACATAAATTTTCTGCCTGCTTTGAGCTGTTTGCAATTTTTCCTTAATAAACTTTACTAACTCTGTAGTTTGCTGAACTAACTCAGGGCCCACTAACTGCCTCTCTCCCACTTCATGCCAATTTAAAGATGTTCTACAAGGTCTTCCATATAAAGCTTCATACAGTGCCATCCCAAGGCTGGTATGGTAACTATTATTATAAGCAAATTCCACCATACCCAAATGATGCTCCCAGCTACCACCCCAAACTAAACAACAAGCTCGCAACATATCTTCAATTGTTTGGATAGTTCTCTCTGTTTGACCATCCGTCTGCGGGTGGTAAGCTGAGCTATACCTCAACTCAGTGCCTACAACTCTCTGCAGACTTCTCCAAAAACTTGAAGTAAACCTGGGATCTCTATTAGATACAATTGACTTAGGAACACCATGAAGTGGAATAATTCTATCAGCATACACTTTTGCTAATTTATCCACTAGCCAAGACATATACTGGCACTAATCTGCACACTTTAGTCATCTATCCACAAACACCCCCATATTCCATTATGACTTGATGCTGTTCTCGGTAAGCCTGCCACGAAGTCCATAGCAATATCATCCCACTTCCACTGCGGAATGGGTAATGGTGCAATAGACCTCTAGGCTTCTGATGCTCTGCCTTAATTTGCTGACACACAGCACATCTTGAAACAACTCAGCTATTTCCTTTTTCATATGAGGCCACCAGAAATGCTTTCTCAGATTCTGGTACATCTTGGTGCCTGGATGAATAGTGTACCGGGATTTATGGGCCTCTTCTAACACTCTCTACTTCACTCTCTTTCTGCTGGTATAAATAATCTGCCTCTGAGCCTAACCACACAATTATCATCAAGGGTAACTCCTTCCATTTTCACAATTTCGGCTAAATTTGCATCTGCTTTCTGAGCTTCAACAATCTGCCAATATAAAGACGGCTCTATAGTACTACTGGCTAGTACTGCCCGTCGCTGACTACCTGGCACGTACAAGGAGTTTTCTACTATCTCCTCATACAACTTCCATTCTTTAATCATCATATGACTTACATAAGACTTCCTGCTTAAGGCATCAGCAACAACATTGGCCTTACCCGGATGGTAAGCCAAACTAAAATCATAATCCTTCAATATTCACCCATCTACGCTGGCGAAGATTTAAATCCTTCTGAGAGAAAATATACTTTGAACTTTTATGATCTGTAAAAATTTCAAATCTTTCACCATATAAGTAATGCCTCCACATTTTCAAAGCAAACACAACTGCTGCCAATTCTAAATCATGGGTGGGATAATTCTCTTCTGTTGGCTTCAATTGTCTGGACGCATAAGCTATCACTTTTCCATGCTGCATTAATACTGCGCCCAGCCGTCTTCTAGATGCATCTGTAACACAACAAATCCACCACTTCCTGCCGGTAGTGTCAATATCGGTGCTGTAGTAAGCCTTTTCTTAATTTCCAAAAAACTTCTTGACACTCCCCGGACCACACAAATGGCACACCCTTCCTAGTCAGTCTAGTCATGGGTGCCGCAATCTTAGAAAATCTTGTATGAAGCACCTATAATAACCTGCCAGCCCCAAGAAACTTCTAATCTCTGTAATTGTCTTAGGCACTTCCCATTTCATTACAGCTTCTACCTTACTTGGATCAACTGCCACTCCATCTGCCGAGATGACATGACCCAAAACTGAATTTCCTTCAACCAGAACTCACACTTACTAAATTAGCAAACAACTGATTATCTCTTAATAACTGAAGAGTAAACATCAAATGAGCAGCATGCTCCTCTTCAGAGGCTGAATAAATCAGAAATCATCTATAAAGACCACAATGAATTGGTCTAATTATGGATGAAAAATCTGTTCATCAGATCCATGAAAGCTGCAGGAGCATTGGATAGCCCAAACGACATAACCACAAACTCATAGTGACCATATCGGGTTCTAAAAGTTGTTTTATCTATATCCTCCTCTCTGATTCTCAATTGATGGTACCCTGACCTCAAGTCAATTTTAGAAAACACCTTGGCTAACTGTAACTGGTCAAACAAATCATCTATTCTTGGCAACAGGTACTTATTCTTAATGGTCACATCATTCAACTTTCTATAATCAATACACATTCGAAAGCTTCCATACTTCTTTTTTACAAAAACCACTGGTGCTCCCCACGGGGAGTGACTTGGCCTAATGAACCCTTTTTCTAACAATTCTTCCAATTGCTTCTTCAACTCTTTGAGCTCTGCCGGTGCCATCCGATAGGGTGCTTTAGAAATCGGCATGGTACCCGGCAACAACTCAACAGTAAAGTCCACCTCTCTGTGTGGAGCTAAACTAGGCAACTCATCAGGAAACACATCTGCAAATTCTCTAACCACGGGAACTGCCTCAACTGACTTACTAGTTTCTACCAAACTTACAGAAGCTAGGTAAGCCACACACCCCGCATTAATCAATCTTCTAGCTCTAATTGCAGAAATTATAAACTTAGAAGCATAAAAAGGCATACCTTGATATTCAAATACAGAACCATTGGGGTGACAAAACCTGATCCTTTTCTTTCTGCAATCTAGCATAGCTCCATAGGCCTCAAGCCAATCCATTCCCAAGATAATATCATAATCAGTCAACTGTAAAGCATATAACCGACCTGGCATCTGGTTCCCTTCAAACACAACAGGAGCCTCATCTATATAACACGAGGTGAGCATAAACTCACCAGAGGGAACCTCCACTACTAATTCACATGATTTTTCTTCTAAAGGATGAGCCATACTATCCAGGAATTCTTCAAAAATAAATGAATGCGAGGCACCTGAATCAAATAAAACTTTTGCTGAATATTCATAAATGGGGATAGTACCTTCTATCATATTTGATGCTTCCGCTGGGCACGAGTGATAGCCATAACCCGGCCCCTACCTCTCTCTGGTAATGCTCCTCTGCCACGACCTGTCGGTGGCTGCTGAGACTGATGCGGCTGCTGAACACCTCTACCATAACCATATTCCCTCGGATAGGGACAATTACGGATCAAATGCCCCAGCTGATTGCAGTTAAAACACCTATAGCCTGGTTGAAGGATAGGCTGCCTGGCGGTACTTTGCTGCGATTCTTCCACCTCCGGCTTACCACGACCCTGCTGAACTTGCTGAGGACCTCCCCATCCTCTTCCTTTACCTTTAAATGCATGCTTTAATTTCTGGCCCCACTTACCAAAACCAGATGAGGAATGTCCTGATGATGCTTTGCCCTCACTTACACCTGCTGACTGCTGGGGTAGCCGGAAACTACCTGAACCTGACTCGCCCACCTGACGAGTCCGAAATACTCTTTCCAGAGTAGTTGCTCTCTGGGCTGCTTCTTCAGCTGTTCTACACATTAATGGTATCACTGCAGTCTGTAATTTTAGCCTCAAACCACAGATAAAATATTCAACCATCATAGCATTATCCGTGACAACATAGGGGGCATACCTGCTCAGTGCCATGAACCGCATTTGATATTCCAGAACCGAAGTCCCACCTTACTGCAAGGTCATGAATTGCTCCCTTTTTGCTTACTGCACTTGAAGAGGAAAGAATGTATCATTAAACACTTCAAGAAACATAGGCCAGGTAATACCACCCTCTATTCTGCCTACAAAGGTGGTCTGCATCTTCAGACGCCACCATTCCTGCACAAATCCCCTCAACTAAAAAGTAGCCAACACAACTCTATCCACTGCCGGACACCTCATGATCATAAAGACCCTCTCAATCTCATGAATCCAGTGCTCCGCTGTGTCTGGATTCAGCCCACCAGAATAAGTAGGTGGCTGCAACCTCAAAAACCTTTCAACTTGCACCACTCGCTCTTCTGCCGCAATTACAGGTGGTGATGGTGGTACTGGTGCCACAAAAGGTACCTCCACCCCCAGCGGTGGTTGAACTGGGGCCACAGGTACCGCCTCTCCGGTCACTGGTGGTACCGGTGCCTGTTGATCCATCCTCATCCAAATATCAGTGAGGCTCTCCCAAATCCTTTCTATCATTCGCTGAGTCGATTCCTCAGGGTCATCTCCTCCACCACCCCAGTCTCTTCTATCGGCCATTACAACTGGCTACACACACAAAAGTCATTACAAAACTAAGGCCAGCTACCAGCAGTGTATCAACAAGAAGATATGGCTATGTAACTTCTTAATTCCTTTATATTCACATGGACCTTGCTCTGATACCAACTATGACGGAACGCCTCATCCAAGCCCGTTAATCCAGTAACGTGCTTGACCTGAGTCCGTCTCCCACGAACGGGCTGAAGCCTCGCAAGGGATACCACACACTAGTCTGTGAAAACACAAAGGAACACACCATTGTATTTATTATATACAAGGTTTTACATAGCCAACTTCAAAAGAAATAAAGGAAAGTACACAAGCCTGGGGCATACCCTCAGGTACAATAGGTACAACTGAAAAAGAAAAGCTACACTGCTGGAGGCTCTGGGCCAACATCGCTATGTCGCGGCTCCGAACTGGACGACGGTAGAGAAACCTCCTCCTCGCCCTCACCTGTGGGGAGTAGGGGTGAGCCTCGCTAGTCACTGGCTTAGTAGGGAACTCCCCCAACACCGAGCAAACCAAACACAAGTGAGAAAGCAGTAAACTATGCTAGCAATTTATAGCACAACTAAACAAGATAATAAATCTATAAACAAACTCACCGCGAGCCGACTGCATAAAACAACTGTAATAAATAAACGGAAAAACTCCAACACGTGTACGAGCTACGGTAGAGACCGCCACACTCGAGCCACGTAGACTGGTTCACGACACCAACAACAGACTTGGACAAACTAACACATGTCTACCTCTCAGTCTCGCAACCACGAACGAAAGGTCCAGCTGCCGCTCCATGTGAAAAAGACAAGCAACTGTGGAGACCAACTCAACATCACCACCTGCGGACCACACGGTCGCAGGCCCATGCCTGACACCTCTAGAGACCCTGGGTTGGGCTCGCTAGAGTGAGGCACTGGAAAAGGACTAGTCCGGGACAAGTGTCGACAACTGGGTCCGTACCCCCACTAAGAGCGCGCTACAAGTGACTAAAAACAAACTCAAGAGTCACTGTCCCACTGTCGCCTTTCCTCAGCCGGACGTACAACTCAAACTAAGGAGTGAGGGGTTCTAGGTCAGACGACACAGACCTCGATGGTTAGCACAAGTACCAGGACAAAGCCTCGAGCTAACAGCCTGGCTTATAGAGAACATGGGGCACCCAACTAGAGAGGTAACCATGGTAGGCGTCTACTACTTGACACGCACACAGAAACCACGTGCGCACCACACAAACCACGTGAAACCTCACGTAAACCTCGTGTACTGACGATCCATAACATGTGAACACCACCTGCCTCGTGTGAACACTATGTCCACAGGCAAACTACTAGCTAGCTACGTAACCTGTGAACTAGCCTCGTAAACCACGCGCTTACAAGAGCGCCACAAGTGCCAATGCACTGCTCACTAACACTGAGCGTACCGATAACGATAATCGGATAATCACATGTGTAAACCTTGCATAAACAGGGCCTCTCGGGCCATGTCGCGATAGCCCATTGAGTCGCCTTCAGAAGGCGTCGCCACGATATGTCACCTTCATATCTAGAACGCGGCCTACTTACCTGTCGCCTCCTGACCCTTAACGCGGCACATCGCTGTGTCGCATTCAGAACACGACATAGGGACCCGTTGCCTTACCATGCGGGAACCCTAATCCGGGCTCTCTCCATGACAGCCCATTTCCACAATACAAACCACCCTTAATTCTTTGTTTTCATGCTTTTGTGAATACCTAAGCATGCTATCTACTGTTAGAAACGCATTAAATTGATTGGAACCCTATCCCATGCGATTTACACCCTAAAAACAGGAAGAGTTCACCTACCTTCGCAAAGAACAGGCTATGCAGCGATCTCCCAGCGTTTCCCTTACTTCTCTCAGACTCCCTGAAGCAAGGACACGCCGAAGACGCGAAATCCCACACGAATTCGCCAGAGCACCTCCCCCTGGCCGAGCAAAAACCTTGAGCATTCTGCTTGGCTGGGGTTATTTAAAAACCTATTGCGGTTCGGAACTCGGTGCATCATGGCGTCGCGACCAGGTCGTGACGCACCTGAGCATCGCCTTCCCAACGCCCGCTGCCCTGGGCGCTACACGTGGCGCACATGCAGACGCTCAATGCACCAAGGCAGCCACATGAACGCGACGGCCACCTCTGTCGCGTTAAGAATGCGATAGACCTTCCTGTCGCGATGACAGGATGAGCAATCTAGGGTACTGCAGGCCCAAAACGTCGGCCCAGTAATCCCCAGAAACACACACACACACGGCACACAAGCCACATTAGCCTCACATAGGCCACCACAAGTGCTAAACAGACAATCCATGAGGATCCGAAAAATGTGCGACGTTACATTTCTTATTCCATCATTTCTCCTAGTTCTTCAAGCATTACTTCCTTCGCTTCTCTTCTCTCTACCTTTAAGACTAAAGAGTGTCTGAGGTTATTGAACCAAGGATCCTGAGTGGAGGGTGCTTCTAACCTCTAGACAATGATCGTCTCAGGGCTGCGGCTGGGAGGGAAAGAGAGAGATGAGGCCAGAGATGCCAGGGCATTGGCCAGGATGTTCTGAGAGTGAGGAGTATGAATGTAGATAAGTTTGCGGAATTTCTTGGCTAGGAGAGTGACCAGATCTTGATAAGGCATGAGCTTAGGGTCACGAGTGCAATAGGTAGAAAGGACCTGTCGAAGAACGAGTTGAGAGTCTCCTATGATTTTAAGGTGACACGCGCCTAAGAGATAGGCAAGCTTTAGACCGGCTAGGAGAGCCTCATACTCGGAAATATTGTTGGTGGTAGGGAATTGAAGTTGAGAAGCTAGTGGAATGGTGATCCCTTCTGGGGTGAGCAAGACAGCACCTATGCCCCGTCCCCTAGAATTAAGAGCTCCATCAAAATGGAGTGACCAGAAGGGATCGCGAGAGATGAGTGATAGGTTTTCATCAGGAAATTCTTCCTAGACCGTGTCACGTCTATGAGGAAGAGGGAGGTGAGGAGGGTGCTCAGCAATGGCATACCCTTTGATAGCCTTCTGGACTAAAAGGTGATATCGAATTGAGACAAGAAGCTCTGCCAATGTGCCAATTTTTCGGCAAGGATTGGCTTCTCAAGAAGATACCTAATAGGATCCATTCTAGAAATCAAACTCACCTGATGAGCTAGGAAGTAGTGCTTCAATTTCTGCACTACCGATACTAGCACTGCACATGTTTTCTCCATTGTGGTGAGCTTGAGCTCGGAGGGACTGAAGAGCCTAGATAGGTAATAGATTGCCCTTTCTTTGCCAGAATCATCATGTTGGGCAAGGACAGCTCCTAGGGAGTCCTCAATAGTCGACAGATATAGGATTAGGGGTTTTCCTGGGATGGGCGCCTGCAGCACGGGCTTGATTCATAAGATAACTCTTGAGCTCATCAAAGGCTTCTTGGCACTTAGCATTCCATTCGAATTTGGCTCCTCCTTTTAACAGTTCATAGAAAGGACGACATCTTTGAGAATGCTGAGATATAAATCTCCTTATGAATTGTAGCCGACCAATTAGTCCTCGAAGCTCAGATATGTTCTTAGGAGGAGGCATCTCATTTATTGCCTTGGCCTTGTTTGGGTCTATTGAATCCCCTGCTTGCTGACTATGAAACCTAACAACTTTCCTGAGGAAACTCTGAATACGCACTTCTTTAGATTCATCTTCAATTGATACCCTTATGCGCGTCGAAACACCCTGGCAAGCACGGAGGAGTGTTCACTTCAGGTCCGAGACTTCACCACAACATCGTCCACGTAAACCTCGACATCAATATGAATCGTATCGTGGAAGATTGTTAACATTACCCTTTGATAAGTGGTGCCGGCATTCTTTAGTCCAAATGGCATGACCACATAACAATAAGTTCCCCAGGGTGTGGTGAAGGAGGTCTTCTCTTGGTCCTCCAGGGCTAGACGAATTTGATTATATCTTGAGTAACCATCCATGAATGAAAGGGTTTCAAACCCGGCATTGTTATCATTCAAAACATCCAAATGAGGTAATGGGAAATCGTCCTTTGGACATGCCCTTTTCAAGTCCCGAAAGTCTATGCAGATTCGTACTCTTCCGTCCTTTTTCATCACCGGGACTATATTGGTCCCCACAAAGGATAGAGAACTACACGGATGAACTTAGCTTTGTGAAGTTATCGATCTCTCCTTCATCTTCAAAGCAATGTGGGGGAGGAACCGCTTAATTTTTGTTTATTAGCTATTGCCCCAGCTTCAAGATTAACCTATGTTCCACCAATTCGGGGTCAATGCTGGGCATGTCATCGTATGACCAGGCAAATGAATCTTTTACTCCCTTTGCATCTCTATAAGCACTCTTCTTCTTCGGGAGGGAGATTGGAAACTATGGTTAGGCGCCTGGGTTCTTCTTTTGTTCCAATGTTTACCTCTTTAGTGGGTTCATCCACTGCCGATGTAGGTTCATCAAATCTCCTCATGCCATTGGCATACATCTCGGCAGCATCCTCTATTTCACTGTCTTCTTCATTCATTGGGTCCTCCTCAGCTAAGATTTCATAAACTCCAAATCTGTCATCTAGCCCCTCCTCTTCGTGCTGAGCTTCTATGTTTAGAATGATTGCTTCTTGGATAAACTCTTCAACAGCTAGAAGAGCGCCACACCTTTGCACCAGATCCATCAAATATCTACGGGGTATGACACTACCCTTACTCTTCCTAGATGAGGACAGGGACTTGCTAGATTCTACCCTTGATCCTAACCTAGGGTTGGTATTTACAGAGGATTCTGGAGAAGTGTCTATAGGTTTATTGGAAGGGAAAGGAATAGGTGCGGTGAGGACGCAGGGATCCTCCGATGGGTCTGGAGGCAAGGGGAAGCCACCCGAGCTCAGAGTGTCTGCAACAGAGTCGAGGTGCAGGGGAACAGAAGGCCCCTCACCCAAATCGCCCAACGTGACCATGCTGGTCAGTGAGCGAGGATCGCTGGTTCAAACAGAAGGAGGGGGGAAAAGGCGGGGATCACCGCCGAAGAAGGAGTGCACAGATGATGGGGGTTGCCGTCAAGAGCAAGGAGACACGGGGATGGGGATCGCCGTCAGAAATCTAAAAGCGGGGAGTGACGGGGATCACCGTCAAGTGCGGAGATTGCAGTGGAAAGCTGAAAGCGGGGAGTGATGGGGATCGCCGTCAGGAGCGGGGGTTGCAATGGAAAGGGAAGCAGGGATTGCTGCTTGGAGGGGTGAAGGACGGGGATTGCCGTCCGATGAAGGGGAAAGGAAAGACGGGGATCACCGTCCGAAGAAGAGGAAGGAAAGACGGGGAGCGCCGTCCGATTGCTGAGGGGAACGAGGAGGAATAGCAATTTTTTTTTTTTTTGAATTAAACACAACATACTAATCTAAGAAGGAACACAAACTACCCTACATTTGAAAACATCGAAAGAAGGAGAGAACGGCGCCATTAAAAGAAAGGATGAAATGGGGTGAGGAAATGGCTAACGCTTCAAGAGCGTCAAGAGAGAATTGAAGAATAAGGGGCGGAGAAGGAGGGATGAAATAAAATTTAGAAACAAGGATGGAAAATACATAATAATGAGGAGGCCGGGGATACCCTGGCCAGAACTCGTCCACCGGGTTGATTGAGTTCATCGGTTCACTATCATCACCGTACCCAAGCAACTGTCGCTTGGAGGTGGTTACTGATGCGGGTTCTGCTAGTTCTGCCACTGTTGGGGGCTGCGTGAGACTATCATCCCGGAACAAAAGACTGAGTGCCGATATTAGGTCTTCCAGATCTGACTCTCCTACCTCTGCCTCCTCAGCCTTCTTCTTCTTGCTGGGCCACTGGGATTCCAAAACTTGATATGCAGATGCTGGTGCTGCCCCTGTGACAGTGTTGTACCCTGGCTGTATGGGTCCTCTCACAAAGTGATCATATAATGTCCAGGTGAGTGGCTCTTGGTCTGACTTTAGGGTAGATGAGTATGTAGCCCATTCCATGTATCCTAGGCCATGCCTGGTGATTTTCTTGGAATTAGCAACGACCTGAGTTCATCCCTGGAGGTGGGTACCAAGACCTTTCTCAGGCTGATAGCAATCTTAAACATGATGTCCCAGCCCTTCGAGTCTGACAGGATACCCTTCTTGATGGCAGCCAATGATGGGGACATCGTTTGGTGACCCGAGGAAAAGGTGTAAGCCCACGGATAATTCACATCAAGTATAAAAATGATGGGCTTATTGGATGGCCAGACTGCCGGCATGATTTTCTCAATGGCCTCTACAATATGGGTGGTTGCTGCACTTTAAACCTTGACTATGCGCCCTTGGAATGGAAATTTTAGGCATTGGTGTGCTGTGGAGGGGACTACCCCTAGTGCTTCAATCCAAGGGCAACCCAGGATAGCCTTGAAAGTCGGGTCAATGTTGAGCACATAGAAATCCACGGTCATAACAAGCGGGCCCAGCTCCGCCTGTAGGGAGACAACACCATGGCAAGCACGCCTGGAATTATCATAAGCTGCTATGGTGGTAGGTGTGGGCTGCAAACGGCGCTAAAAAATGTTGCAAGACCGCAGAGTGCTTAAAGGGCACACATTTATAGAAGCTCCGATATCAACTAGGGCGGCATCGACGGCCACCTTGTTTATTGTGAGAGTTACACACAAGGGCATCCTTCTGGCCTCTGGGGGAGCTAGCTCACCATCTGTGAAAGTAATTGTTGGCCCCTTGTTAACAATGGACAAGACCGACGGTAGATTGTCGGGATTCATATCTTCATTTACCATGACCCTCTGCAGAAAGGCTTTTAAGGCATCTTGGTGGGTCTGTGACCTCTTGATCAATTCAAGAATTGATATCTTTGCTGGAATCTGGTCCAAATGCTTCAATATATCATATTGGGTCCCCAGGACTGGATCTAACTCCTCGATGTCTTGTTGCTACTGTTGGTTGTTGCTGTTGGATGGTTGGGTCGGCTGACCCGGCATAGATACGGACGTATTTGGGTACATCCGGTGGAACATGCACCCGCTCCGTAGGGCGAGGTTGTGGTGAAGTGGGGGTGGAGAGGTGTCGATGATGGAGGGATTGGCTATTATGGGTGGAGGCATAGGGGAGAATGGGATGTTAAGGGGTGACAGAGTGACGGGTGGCATGATGGAGGCATTGTAGGGTGGCGAGGTAATGGTAGCAACGGTAGGTGAGGTGGAGGCAGGCGTGATGTGGGAAATAGCCAAGAGTTGACCTACTTCATCCTCAACGTCATAGGCCCATGCGGCTGCAGGTGGTGAATGGTAGATGACGGGGTTAACTTGAGCGGGTGGAGGAGGTGGTGGAGCAGGTTGGGGGTTTGGAGCAGGCTGGTGCTGCGGCATAGGATTTCGAATTATGCCTAGGTCATTTGCGGGTTGCTGTGGTTGCTGTGGTTGTTGCTGTTGGAATTGGAACGGTTGCATGAATTGCTGCTGTTGCTGTTGGAATTGCTGCTGCTGTTGCTGGAATTGTTGTTGTTGTTGTGGCTGCTCTCGCCTTTGCTGCTGCTGCTGTTGCCTCTGCCTCTGTTGGTCCCTCAATGTCTGGATCAATCTCTTCATTTCAGCCCAATCAATCTGATTCTGTTCGTGGAGATCATATATAATATCTCTGAATTGAAAACAATCTGACACATTGTGGCCCGGATGACGGTGGTACACGCAATACTTTGTCTGATCTGCTGCCATATTCTAGTTCACCTTCTCGGAAGGTAGCCTAAGGGCGTTATGGGACATGAGGGCCGTGAAAATGTCAGCTAGGCTTCTGGAAGGGGAGGATATTGAGCCCTTTTAGGTCCATTAGGCTTCCTAGGCGCATAGCCATTTTGGGGTGGAGGGACCTGATTGTATTGGCGCTGGTCTTGTTGGGCGTTCTGGGTTTGAGGAGGTGGCTGCCTATTGTTCCATGGCTGCTGAGGTTGGGTATAGGGGGACCTACCTACCGAACCCTGAGGATTGTTGACTGCACCTACCTGCTCATTAGTTTGGACTCCTTCGATGATGGGACCTTGAGGTTTCTTAGGATAGTGGGACTTAGGGGTCTCAAACATAGAGTGGATGGGAAAGTCCTTAAGCTGGGTATGGATGAAATGGGCTCGGCCATACAGCTGGTGCATGTAGGTGATGTTGTTCAGGCTAAGATGGCACACTAGGTAGGTATGGAATTGGCAATTATCAACTTGACTTTCTCCTCCTCAGGCATTGAGCAGCGGACCTTTGAAGCTAGGGCACGCCACCTATGGCATAAACTGTAAACTCTTCGTCAGGCTTCATCGTTTCGGCCACTAGATCCACAAAAGAATACTCAGGTCCGACCTAATCCTGAAACTACTGTAAGAATCTTTCTTGAACAATCTGAAAATCTTCGACTTCCTCGGGGAGCAAAGAGTAGAACCACTCGAGGGCCACTCCATCCAATGACTTGCGAAACAAGTACGCCATAAGATGGTGGTCGTACTTGTGTGGGGCCGATTCATATACAAAATCTTTCAAATGCACATAGGGGTTACCTACCCAAGAATATCCCCAGTAGACAGGGAGTTTCGACTGGGGTGGGACCCGGAGGTGTTGAAAGGAAGGAAGGGGGATATCAGCGGCTTTCCGTGGTTCCAATTGTATCCGGAGGTCATAGAGCTCCCTCTTCATGGACGTCCACTCCGCAAGGAAGTCGGAGGGGGACGTGGCGTGGTGAGCGGGAATGAGGGAGTGAGATTGCTCCAAAGAATAGGACCTCTCACGAGAAAAGGAAGTAGGTTTGGCCTGATAGAATGAGGAGACGGGAGGGGATTTAGGGCCGAACCTACGCACGGGAACGTAGCTGGGCTCAGAAAAATGAATAGCCCCTCAGACGCAAGGGAGTAGGATCTGCCATGGTGGAAGGAACATGTGGCGCGGAGGCAGCAGGGGCAGAAGAGGCCGCCTGCTGGACTGAGTGATGAGATGGCGAGGATAAGGGATGCTTGCCTTTGGCAGCAGCCAGAAACTCCCGAACTTGGTCCGGGCTCAAATGTGGGAGAAGCTGATTGAATTGGGTGTCCGGGTCATCCGCCCCAAGAGGAGAAGGGGGGCGAGATTGACCATCAACGACAGTAGGGGGCTGAATGTGCCCGGAGATGGTGGCCGCAGAAGGTTGGGCCACATCCTCAAGGAGCCCAATGGGCAAAGAGTCACCGGCGAGGACGTAGAAATGGTCCATGCCAAACAAAGGATTGTGATATAATACAACAATTGAAGGGGGCTGACTCGAACGACCTAGACAAAAACGCATGCACAACCCCTAGGATAAGGGGGATGACACAATTACCAAACAATTCCTAGACCCTAATACACAAGAAAGGTCTATGAGATAAGAAGGGGTGTACCAAACGAGCAGTTATGTTAACATGATTACCATCAAAATTTTAGGGTTCTTACTTGACCTTTAACGGATTGATTAATGAGATTTCACTCAGTCAATAGGGACTCTAATAGGTAAGGACTCAAGTACTTCAGTGATACTAAGGGGACGCACAAACTCATGCGTGAGATGGCCTGAACTATGGGTACAACGGGTACAACTAGCCCGACGAAGCGCAACGTGCGTACGGCCACGGGGACTTACGGAGGCCCTCAGTAGGTGGCCTTGGTCATCCCACGAGTGCTCGCAGGTGAGAGGGTCTACTCTACCAAGGAGGAAAACCTAAAGTACACGTGACAGAAGTGTATGTATGAACCTAAGTGCACCAGGGTGGATGCAATGTCTAACCTAACACTAACAAATAGTCACTGACAGGGCTCGACTGAGGTCACGACGACCAGATCCATTGCGAATTTATCACGGCTAGTAGACCAGACACGATGGCAACAGAACGCAGAGACTCACAATCACACGCAAATAGTAAGTAAACAAACTAACCTAGGACGTAATACAATCATGGAATGGACTAAACAACACAGCAATACTCACTAAACATATAGAAACCGACGCATGGATCAAAAATAGTAACAAACAGTGTGTACCTGAAGATGCAGCCTACACTACCGATGCCACACTGTCGCGGTCCCCCGGTAAGCTGCGACACGATCCGAAATCAAACAGTAAAATGAAAGGAAAATCCAAACCCTAGCAAGATTCTAACAAACAGGAACGCGCATATACATGGCATAATAGCATGAAGAAGGCATGGATGCACTCTCAGTGAAACAATAGTGCATAGGGAGAGGGAAAACGCGTACTTGAATTCGCGGTCCGCCTTTATGGACGCAATAGTGTCGCGATGGCGCGATGCACCGTGTTAACACCCGAGCGCAGAAAGGCAGAAAAAGACACAGAACACACATAACAACAAGAACTACAAAGCAACTTAAACAGATGAACATGGCAGACAAATAGGCAAAATCGACGATGCTAGCACTAAAGGTCCCACCGTGATCGCCAAAAGATGTAATCACGGGGTTGTGCACCCCTCGAAACACACAACACGATGCTTTTAAGAGCTTAAAAGATGTAACATGGATTAAAGGAAAGTGTGTTCACCACCTAGCTAGTTGCCATGATTAATAACTATGTAGGCTAACTATGCTAGGAAAAGGAGAGAGAACGTGACACTGACCTTTGTCGCGACGGGTCTCCCCGCCATAATCATTCAGGTGTCGCGATGCCCCACCAGGGCACGTTATGCCTATCGCGACGCCCATGTCGGCCGCGTTTTCTGTAGTGCGGGAGAATAATGGTTGGACCTTCTTCCTACCCTCCGGCCGGCCAGAGGCTAAGAGCTCCTCGTCTGATGATGCTTGGGTGCCTGCCAACACAAAGAAAACAAACAAACAAACCTTGTTAGAACATATTTAAGCGTAGAATCTATCCAATAATGAAAAGAAGAGGGGGAACATGGAGGGAACGAACCTGGGGGTGGTTTTCAGCATAAAATATAGGAAGGAGAAAGGGAATGCGTCCTATCTAAAAGAAAATAGTAAAATACATGAAAGGAGAAAGGGGAGAGGAGGGAAGAAAGAGCCCCGAAAGGGGCGACTCCCTGGCTTCAGATGGCATCCTTTGGTGCTGTAAAAGTTGTAGAAGAAGTGGAAGTCGCCCTCTTCAAGCACCAAGCTCCATGAATGAGGAAATATGCATGACTTGGTGAAAAAAATATGATGGAATGGGGAGGGATGAGAGGGCCACGAGCTATGTGTCGGGTCTGGTAAGAATTCGGCAGCACTTCGTGGCGAAAAGGGGCCCCCCTTCCTCTGAAACATAAGGCTTGCTTATATAGAAGAGGAGAGAGAAAATCCCGTCATTAAATGATAATGACCCAAAATGAGATGATAAAATCAAGTAAATCTACATGGGAGAGTCCTAGGGTGGTCCTCAAGGGTCCTTGAACCTCAAACCGCGCAAGGATGGGTTGGGAGGTTACATAGGATAAAGATAATGCCATAAGAGGATAAATAGGAGGTGGTTGCGGAGGCCAGCGCACTCGGCTGTAGTCGTGACGGATTGTAGGGGCGCGACATTCATAGTCGTGATGGCCATAAGGGCAGTGACTCTGAAGCCACGTGCATGTCTTGCATGGGCTGTCGCGACAGCCATGGAGGGCGTGATAAGACTAACGCGATGCTACGACCCGGCGTGTTAATAAAATCAATTATTCTTAAAGATATTGATTAATTATAAGGGAGAATAATGGACCATTAAGCACAAGGACTCTTTGAAAATGGATAATGGACGGGATATCATGAAAATTAGGCTTTTAATGGGCTCTCAACAAGGCTAATGATGGGCTCAAGGTGGGTGACTTACTTGGGGCTCACTAAGATAACAAGAAATATGGTTCAACTTATGGGCCATAATCAAGTGTCTACACCATCCCTTCGATGGTTGATTGTAGTGAACATGGGATGCATCGTGTGCTGCAGTGGAGGAAAAGTGTTCACATTCAGCTTTACAAAAGCCTTGGTTGGATCATATGGTTGTTATGTCATTGTGGCGTATGCTTCTATCAGATCCATGTCTGCATTGCCATGATCATTCCACTATTGAGAATCCTTAAGGCTCCGTTTAGCATGCTAGGTGTGATCTTAAATGTAATGCCTCTCATTGTGGTGTATAGGTCTTGATCAAGAGACATGCTCAAGTTGTTGAAAATTTTAGTAACAGCCTGTGGACAATAAGACTTCTGGAGCTCCATCATTATCGCCAACCTTAGGCATCAAAAAGTCCTATTATGCCCTTGAACATGGGTTCCAAGGACTCAAATTGAACCCATCATGGCTGCATGATCTTCTTAAAAATCCCCCTAACATGAAGTAAATCAATGGAGTTTGGGACATACAATTCTGAAATGTTATACTCCCTGTACTTGGTGCTCCTCTCTTGAAGAGCAGGGCGAGAAGGCTCTCCTTTATCTTGCTGCAGTGAAGCAGTGGCCATTGTAGAGGAGCGGGTGCTTCTTCTACTCATGATGCCAAGAACAGACTAAAATCCTAACCTCTGAAAACACTGCAAACATTTTTGCTCGATCTTCTGATCTAAGAATGTGATTGTTCGATGCAAAGTAAGAGAATTCTGGATGTGGTAGTAGAAATGCCCTAGCTGGAAGGAGAGAAGAGGAGCCCAAGCTATGGTATCAAGGTTGCAATCCAAGAAGGAGATGGCGATGTAAAGGGCTTCCGTAATGCTCTGGATGCAGAGGAATATAGATATAGCAGAGGAAGATGAAGGGTTGTAGCTCTTGACTCTTTAATATTGCAAAGAAAGATGAAGAGAGAGACTCTTGATCCTTGGAAACTTGGACAACATCGGCTCTTGGTGCTTGGAAGAAGAAAGGTTTCGTCGTAGAAGGAGGAAGAGACAACATCGGGGAAAAAACCTAGTGTCATCAGATATAAAGACGGATGATATTAATGAACCGGTTTGAGTGAGAAGATGATCCAAAGTTTTGATTTGGGTTGCAGTGGACCATCATCTGTCAGCAGAGATAAGGTAGCTGTCAACAATATAGATAAGATGTCACGACCCCAAAATTCGGGTATTCAAATTGCAGCAAAAATTAAAAATACCAAATCCAAAAATTTTCTCGAATCTCATCAGCACCAACACCGCAAGTCACATGAGGACACGACATTCAAGTCAAACGATGATGAAAGGCCAAGCCTTAACAACTCCATTGGGGCCCAAAAAAATTCATTTTTCTCCAAGAACAAGGTTCTTCCATGACAAGATTCACTTTTAAATTTTAGAAATTGACACACTCCATTGCAATAAAAATGGCTACGATAATCATATGATCCCAACACATAAAACACAATACGATTGATATGTGATCACTCCATTCATGATTCACACTTAAACAAATCCTCAACTTACTTCTTTCATTCATTAAATGGTTTGTACAATCACTAATTTCCAGAAAGAAACACTCCTCATAGATCCGACCACAATGGTTTACAAGCATAATACATGATTGGCTCATACATCCAAAAATAAAAAATTTAAAATCCTCCAAGGTGCTCCATGCTTTCCATACAGTGGGTCAGCTACATGCTAATCATGCTTTAATTAACTAAAATGTTAATAGGTTTATGAGCTAATGAGCCCAATAGTATTTATATCTCATGGTGCAGGCAAAATGTAAGTAATTAACATTTTAACAAGCTGAATTTCAAAGATAACAATCAGGATATTCAAGGCAAGCAGGAAGCATGATTATAACAGGCAAGAGTTGCATATTGCAGAAATTCAAGGCGAATCATGTTATTTATCTTGTCATGAGAACGATACAAAGTCAAGCTATGATTCAAATCAAGCATGTGATAGAACAAGAAATTGGCCATTTACAAACGAATCATACTTATCAAGTCCAGCAAGCGAGTCAAACATATCATATCAAATAAGCACATCGTGCTCCATTCATATCGTATAACAAAAGGCACTTTCGAATCTTGCATACATATAGGTGCCAATGCCAAGAACCACTCAAATTTTTTTGATCCATACTCCCCAAATTATCAAGTACGTTGGGCGGCTCCTCCCCAAGACCGGATCAAGCCCCATTGCACAGGCATTTGATCAGGGACATCATCCCAACAGTAGTGCCGAATTCAAAAACAAGATGGCCATTCAGAGTCAAGAAGGACAGACTTGTAAAATATGATAGAAGCCGATAACATAAGCTCAGATCAAGGAACTTCAAGAGTACAGATTGGCCAGGATTCAAGCATGCATGTTGGATCAAGTAATGCAAGCAGGCTCAAGGGTTTCCTATGCATTTCTTTTAGTTCAGATTCGAGACAAACAGATTCAAAGGTGCAATTTCAGTTGAATCACAGAGGAGATAGAAATCAAGTAATTAGGAGTCATTGGAATAATCTTCACATTCTTACCATTTTTAACATGTACAAGGTGCTTAGGTTACTATCACGTGGGTTGCTCATCTATAGGACAGATCGCAGCGGCCGGAAGGGGCAATCGGATTGACAGTCGAAGTTGACAGTCAGAGTGGACAGTCGAAGTTGACAATCAAAGTGGACAAGAGGGAATAGTCGAAGTGGCCAAAAGGGCCAGTTGAAGTTTCCACAAAGGGCCAGTCGAAATATACTTGAAACAGGAAGGAAATGGGTCTATAAATACTCAAGGGTGCATCAGACCCAGTGATGCTGGTAGAAATGTTTCAAAGGTGCACAAGAGACTTGGACAAGGTTTCCCGCAAGGAGGTTGTTGGAAACACCACATGATCAAACTTGAGGATTGCATTTCCAGTCTAAGGGTTCCATAAATGCTTGGACTAATAGACAATTCAAATGGGTTCCTATTATGGGAAAGATCATGAACTATGTATATACTTCCTAGGAACGAGGGTCATGTTCCTCAAGACAAGCTGAAAGAAGGTGAGTCTCATGAAGGTGTGAGGGTCAGGAAATCCTAACATTCTATTGATTAGAAATTTAGGCAAATCAAATGTGTTCCACTAGGTTCTTATCATAGAAAAATCCAAGGATACTGTAAACAAGAACAAGTAGTTTAGTTTGTGCCCGAGAAAACCTACTTTTTGAGTTGCTCTATCAAATCCACTCCTTTTGTTTGATGTAAGTCTTAGAGAGAGAAGAACTCCTTGAAGTCCAACTCCAACAGGTCGAGGCAGCGGTCCAAGGATGGAGAACTTCCAAGCTCTCCAAGCTTCAGGATTCAAGCTTCAAGCACCGGGATCATCCTATTACAACTCCGAAGTGCTCTACACCATCAGAGCTCTAAACTTTTCCGGCAGATTGTCCTTCGAACAGGAAGGATCATAAGGTTTGACCAAGAAGGGCCATCTGACTTATTTAAGGGGTCTTTGGTCCCATTTAGGACCCTTTCTTTATTCCTATAGAAGGGACAAAAAGGGGACTGAAAGTCCAATCTTGCCATACATAAGCCGTGCCCAAACCATACCCTATCATACCTAACATTGACTTGGTCTACAACAAGGACAGATAGCCAAGATCTGTCATACTTCCGGCCATACCTTTGTCATACACACCTTTGACTTGGTCTGAAAAAGGACATACCCACCATACCAGGGCCATGTCTGCGTTGACATATTTCTGGGGAAAGGATAGGGATAGGTAAGGACCATCCATGCCTTTTTAGAATTCTTTGTCCTTTTGTTGCCATCGATTGGAGACCAGGCTTTCAATCGATAGGTGTTCAAGGGCTACATCGATTGCTAATGAAGCCACCAATCAGTTGTGGAAGAACTTACTTTGATTGGAGAACAAAATCCTTCAATAGTCCATATTAAAGGGTCAATCGGTTGGCAAAGCAATGCAATCGATACACAGACTCCTATCGATTGCTGAGTAACAAGACAATCAATTGGTGAAGGAGAAACATTGATTGTTCATGTGAACATCGATTGCTGAAGGACAAACATCGATTACATAGAAGGCAATTGATTGGTACTTCGTCATATACGAAGCTCTGCTTCGACTGACTGCGTTTTGTTCTGTTTTATATGAAGTTCCACTTCGCCATATATGAAGTGTTGCTTCGACTGACTGTGTTTTGTTCTGTTTTATATGAAGTTCCACTTCATCATATATGAAGTGTTGCTTCGACTGACTATGTTTTGTTCTATTTTATACGAAGTTTCACTTCTTCATATACAAAGCTCTGCTTCGACTGACTGTGTTTTCTTCTATTTTATACGAAATTCCCCTTTGTCATATACGAAGTGTTGCTTCGACTGACTGTGTTTTGTTCTGTTTTATACGAAGTTCCACTTCATCATATACAAAGTGTTGCTTCAACTGACTATGTTTTCTTCTATTTTATACGAAGTTTCACTTCGTCATATATGAAGTGTTGCTTCAACTGACTGCATTTTGTTCTATTTTATACGAAGTTCCACTTCGTTATATACAAAGTGTTGCTTCGATTGACTGTGTTTTGTTCTATTTTATACGAAGTTCAACTTTGTCATGTACGAAGTGTTGCTTCGAATGACTGCGTTATATTTTTTCATGTATGAAGTCTTACTTTGTCATTTCCGAAGTTCTACTTCGACCGACAACGTTATATTTTGGCCAGTCGAAGGGCTGGTGACTTGCAACTAGCATGGGGGTACCATTGCTCCCTTTTTCATGAATTTTCCCACTCATCCCAAGACTTTATTCATTGGATTTTTTACTTTAATTATCCTGATTGAGTCTTTAATCAATCTTATCCACTAATTTATATTTATTTGGGATCTAAAAATCCAGTTGTTACACCCTCCCCCACTTAAAAGAATTTGATCCCCAAATTCATACGATCCAATATATTGTGATTATTGAATGATCCTCAACTCTCCCCCACTTTAGATTTAGACCCGTAAGACATCCTTTCCATGGTAAGATACTTCTTGGAGGGGCATACATACATGCACATATCCTTCATCAAAATATTACTCAATTCCATATAAGATAATGGTGTTAACAAGATTTCTCAAAATTACCATGATTTATGTGTTTCTTCTAAATATGATTACAACTTCAAAAATCAAAATGATTCTAACTGCTCCGGACCATTTGGTTCTTCTTTGAGGATTCTTTGTCTTTCATTTGCGGGCAATCATAGGTCTTGTGATCTATACCTCCACACCGTAGGCAAGCTCCATTCTTCCTCCAACACTCTTCAATATTGTGTCCCATTCATCCACAGTGGTAGCACTTCCCTTCAGGTATATGAGCCAATTGTTTACCCTTCTTCTTGGGCTTCTTCTTTTGGGGTCTATTATTATTGTTGGCCTGCTTCTTTCTAGCTATGGGCTTGAAGTCCTTCTTAGTAGATCCCAAAGCATTCTCCGACAGTTGTGAAGCTCATCGTAATGCCTTGGTTATCTTCCGAACCGACCTTAGTCAGTCCATAAGAGTTGTGGATTGTTCCTTAGTTGTCATTCGTCAAAGTTCTTTCAAAATAATTCACCAAAATTGTCAGTTTCTCTTTTGCTTCTTGCTTCTAGCTTACAAATCTTATAAACATTTATCAAGGGAAGTTATTTGTTTAGTCCATGGCCTCTATCAAATCTCACCATTTCCTAGGACATTCCTCTTATAGCTAGGATAACTTACAACTGTTGGGTATCAAGGCCAGGTTTCCATTCTGGGATTGTAGCCCATACATTATCCTATCTGGATTAACACCGATTCTGGAGTTGGACAAGAGTCCATATTGGTGTTAAGCACACCAAATCTCCGAGAAGTCTAGATTCTCACAGCGAATTCCTAAAACATAGGATTCAGATTTTGGCTTTAGTACCTCCTAACACATCTAGCAACTTAATTAAAATCAAAGCAGCTCTTTAAAATAGTATTTTCTTAGTATCACTCTTATCTCTATCTTATTTAATTTCAGGTGGTTCTTTAAGAAAGTAATTTGAAGTAGCATTGAAGAAAAACACCTGTAAAATCCATGATTTATTTTAGAGGCTTCACACTATTTTAATATTTTTATTTTTATGTATTAATTTAAAGATATGGAATACTTAGGTGCAATTCACACTTTTTGACGTGAAGGCATAAATTTATCAGATGTTCATGCCCTTAATTACTTCATGTGCTCACCTTTGTATCATTGAAAGAGAGATGATGTGTACTTTTTGACGTGAATTAAATCACTGCTTAGGTTATTAGATCCAGTTACTTAGTGATTTTCATCATTGCTCTATCTTTATCTTCATCAATTTTTTTTTAAAATTGTTGTGTCATTAAAATAGGTAGCTCTTCTCCTTGTATATCAGGTCTTCACTAATGTTTCAAAACAATACTAACTTAAAATACTTAGCGAAAAGACGTCCTTATATACTGTTAAATAGTTCAAGACTTGAGTGAACTTTGAAAATATATTTTTTTAGAGTTGATTTGAGAAAAAATAGGCTTGTAAGATACTTTCTAACAAGAGCATTTCTCAATCAAGCAAGGATTATCATGGTTAAACCACTAGAATTATTGAACTTTAGACCTTTACATTTTTCAGTTCATGATTAACTGTAAAGGTTTCATTATTTGAATTTTTATCTAAAAAATGTAATGAAAACATTATTTCCAAAGAAGGGAAATGTGTATAGGAAAGGTGTGAATAGATAGAAAATAGTTGAGAAAGAATGCACACTCCCCCTAATTCCCATGAAAACTCTCAGTAAGATAGGCATAGAAAAGATAATCAATAAAATAGTGTTGGTGTTGACAACCTAAGGTCAAATGTCAACAAAAACTATGATGAAGAATGCAGTTCAAGATTGATTATTTACATTGTGACCTCTATGTATAAGGTGACTTTTGGTACTTGGCGGAGTATTTTACTCACTCATAATGATAGTTTCCAAACAAGTATAACTTGTCCTTCTACATTTCACCATTTGATATACCGAAGAGTCAATGCTATGTGAGATCAATTTATTCAAAGTCAAATGTTTGAAATGAATTTCATTTTATTTTGCAAATTCCAAGTTCTCTTCTCAATGATGTAAATCTTTCTTTTACAAGAGGTTTTGTAAATATGTCTAGAATTTGTTTGTTGATTTTGATAAAGTGAAGTTCAATATTGTTTTTTGCTACTTCATATATAAGAAAATGATGTTTGATTTCTCTGTGTTTGGTCCTAGAGTGTTGAATGAGGTTTTTAGACAAATTAATAACACTCATGTTGTCACATAGGATGGGTGTGCATCCAAGATCAATGTGATAGTCAAGTGATTGACTTTAGATTCACAACACTTAAGCTGCACAACTCCCTGCAGCGACATATTATGCCTCTACAATAGAGAGTGCAACTGAGTGTTACTTCTTAGATGCACATGTGACCATGCACCCTCCTATGAATTGACAAAATTCACTTGTGCTCTTTCTATCAATTTTACACCCTGCATAGTCAACATCATAATAAAAATTTAAATCAAATTGGCAACCAACAGGATACCACAAACCCAAGTCAACAATCCATTAAGATATCTAAAGATTCTTTTTATAGCATGTAAATGGGATTCTCTAGGACTTGACTGAAATCTTGCACACAGATAGACAATAAACTGAATGTCAGGCCTACTAGCAGTGAGGTATAAGCGTGAGCCAATCATACCTCTGTATTGCCTTGAATCTACCATTTTACCTTTTTCAATAGCATCAATTTTGATGCTTGTACTCATTGGAGTAGATGTAGGCTTGGCTTGTTCAAAGTGAAATCTATTCAGCAGTTCTTTGATGTAGTTCTCTTAATTGATAAAGATTCCATCTTCAACTTGTTTGATCTACAATCCAAGAAAAAATTGTAACACTTTCATCAAGCTCATTTCAAACTCACTATGCATGTAGTTTGAAAATTCTACACAAAGATTAGGATTGGTAGAGCCAAAAATAATGTCATCAATATAAACTTGGACTAAAATGATATGATCATTGACATGCTTTGTAAAGAGTGTCTGATCCACTTTACCTAGAGTGTATTCCTTACCAATCAAGAAAGTACTCAATATGTCATACCATGCCCGGGGTGCCTATTTCAAACCATAAAGTGCTTTGTGTAACTTGTACAAATGGTTAGGCTTGTCAACAATTTCAAAACCGGATGGTTGAGTAACATAAACCTCTTCTTTAATGTAACCATTGAGAAAAATTATTTTAACATCCATTTGAAATAGTTTAAACTTATTTGAACATGCATAAGCAAGTAAAATTCTCACAGCTTCTAATCTGGCTACTGGTGCAAAGGATTCTTCAAAATCCACACCAAATTCTTGGTTGTAACATTTTGCAAACAAGCAAGCCTTATTCCTAACCATTGTCCCTCTTCATTTAATTTATTCTTTAAAATCCATCTTATTCCTATTACTAAATTTTCAAGGGGCTTGGAAACCAAGCTCCAAACTTTATTTCCTTCAAATTGATGTAACTCATCATGCATAGCCTCAATCTAAGATTCATCATTTAAAGCTTCGTTTATTGTATTGGGTTCAATTTGAGAAATAAATGTCATATGGTCTTGTTCAATTATATTCATGAAGTGAGACCTAATGTGAACCCTATTATGGACATTATCAATCACAGTTTTCAAGGCAATGGTCTTTAGAGTACCTGAGGTTGGTGTCTGTCAACACACCAATTCTATTGGTTGACATGTCCTCTCCATGTGTCGACATCCTTGTGCTGTGTGTCGACACCTCTGTGTCAAGAGACTCTGGTGTCTCCAGTTGTTGTTGATTTGGTTCTTTCATTAAGATTCTGCATCATCCTTTTGGTTCCTGCAAGAATTAGAGTCATTAATTTATTCATGAATTCATCAAAAATGACATGTGGAGTTTCTTCCACTATCCTACCTTAGGAGAACACTCACTCTTTCTCTCTCTAGATTCCCACTCTTTTCTCCTCCTGGTGCGTCCATAGCGACTGGGGGGGGGGGGGATCCACCCCTCCCCTCCCCAACACGCCCTGCTGCCCCACCATTGACACCACCCTTGTCCTCAGCCGTGCCGTCCAACCCCAACAAGGGAGCCTGGGGAGCTGCTACCGGGGCGTCACCAACCTTTGCACAGATCCTTCTCAAGTCCATCCAGCCGCCAGTTGTTCCAGTGCAGGTTCACCCGCCAGCGACCACAGATGCTGGGGAGCCAGCTGCCTTCTTCTCAGCTGAGGAGGTGCAGCTTTCCGGCAAAGCCCTTGATCTGGCGATCATTGCAAAATCCCCACAGGGCCGCCCCCCCTTTCAAGACATACGCACTCATCTTACACAACGATTCAAGCTCCAGGAGGATTTCCTGATTAGTGCTTATGACGGAAGACACATAATCATCTGTTTCAGGAATGAGGAGGATTACTACGAAGTGTTCCTCAAGGAGTCCATGTTCGTCCATGGGAGATTATTCTGATTTTCAAAATGGACCATGAAGTTCTCACCAACAAAACTCACCGGTTGTCCCAGTCTGGCTGCATTTACCTGGGCTTCCTGCTAATTTCTTTAGTGAACCCATGCTCAGATCCATTGCGGGCAGCATTGGACCAGTTCTACAGGTCGATCAGAACACTTCCAAGATGATAAGAGCAGACGCAGCTGTGGTATGTGTCCAACTTGATGTATCTAAAAAACTCCCTGAACGTGTGTGGATTGGAGTTGAAGCAGGTGGTTCGTGGCAACCTGTGGTCTACCCAGCCCCCCCACTCTTCTGTACCTCCTGCTCAAGGCTAGGCCATACTAATACGAACTGCAGACAGACCGCCAAGGATAACAGTGAAAATAAGGGACAGAGCTCACAGGAAAATCACAACTTGCAATCAGAGCTAATGGCGAAGGGGAGTTCCCAACCCCCAGCCAGCACGAAGGCAACAACATGGAGACCAGTCAAGAACGGCAACAGGGTCCAACCCATGGAAAAAAACAGGCAAAATGAAAAATCAGCTGCGCATGTGGAAGAAACAAACACGGGGGACCAGCTGCATGGGCCACCTAACTCCATCCTTGTCATAAATGCCAAGCAAAGTCACTCCCATAACAGTTATGATGCTCCCTTCGTGGAAGCCCCACAACAACAAGCTATAGCGAACCGCAACAAAAACAAAGGCCCAGCTCATCTGGAAGAAGTGGAGGACAGCTCAGTCTCTACCTATTACAACATGGAGAAAATGACACATACCCCCACTCAGACAATTTCTGTATCAGCCAGCACCAGTCGGGGTGCTAATCAGGTGTCTGACCAAATGCCCATGCCACACACCAGCTATACAGAGCAGACTACTGGGAATGCAACCAAACAAAATGACAGCGATGAACAACAAACCCTCCCTCTCCAGGAGGACAGTCACCAAACACCTCAAGAGGATTGCATGATGAATAAGGACACTCAACATATGGAAAGCACTGAAGATACAGACCTCACTACAGAGGAACTCAGGAAATTACTTGAGCCATGCAACATCCACAGGGAAGAAGTCAGGAAAAAAGGGGGAAGAAACAATCCAAACAGGCAACCAGTGATGATGGCGTGAGGATTCTTATTTCAGATTTGTACAAAGTTGGAGTCATTCCGAGAATGGCCTCGTCAGAAGATAATGATCCAAACACCCTGCACGCTGCTTTTGTTGGCAATCCAAATCCACAGCCCACAAGGGAGGAGCGTGTCCGCACCCGTCAGACCCTGCGCCGCATCCAATCAAATTCTGATGTCGACACAACTAAACCAAAGCCTCCTAATATGGAACATTAGGGGGGTGGGGAATACACAATCTATTAGTAGGCTAAAAGTTCTGAAGCGCAAGCATAATCTGTCCATTATAGCTATTATAGAACCAAAGATAGCAACTTCCTGCATTCAGAGGTACAGAAATAAATTGCATATGGTAAACTGTATAGCAAACACAAATGAGCACGCCTGTATATGGCTGTTTTGGGATCAAAATGTTCAGATTTTGAAGACTGGTTCAAGTGACCAATTTATTACTGTTTCAGTTTCTTCCAATTTCTGCAAAACTCATCATCTTACTGTGGTACATGCTAGCTGCTCGATTATTGAAAGGAGGAACCTGTGGGACTACATGATGGACTTTTCTTCTACCTGCAAAGAACCTTGGCTCATTGGCGGAGACTTCAACAGTTTTTTGGCCCTCCATGAAAAAAAGGGGGGAAGAGGAACTACTCTAGATCCACCATGGATTTCCAAGCGTGTGTCTCAGCTGCGGGGCTGGAGGATGCGGGCTATACTGGAAGCAAATACACCTGGTTTAATGGGCAGCACCAAAATGGCATTTGGATTCGAATTGACAGGGTCTTCTTTAATGTGGAATGGACTATAAGTTGTCCAGCGGTTCAGGTCCAGCACCTAGACAGGTCTTGCAGCGATCACTGCCCACTCCTCATTTCCAGCAAGAAGGAGAGTAAAAAAGGTCCATCTAGATTCACCTTCCAACAGATGTGGTGCACTCATGAAAGCTTTATTTCTGACTCTACTGCAGCCTGGAAAATGGCCCCCACCTCCTCATATCCTTTGATAAACATGGCAATGAAACTAAGATTTATGAAGTCTTTCTATAGGAGATGGAACAGGGATGTCTTTGGCAATCTCTCAACTAACATCCAAGAAGCTGAGGCCGAGTTCTCCAATGCCCAGAATCACTATGATGAAAACCCTTCAACCGATAATTACAATGCGTATGTACAAGCCAAGGATAAACTTGAACATATCCTATCTCAAGAGGAGATTTTCTGGAGACAGAAGTCTAGAATTAAATGGCTGCAAGAGGGAGACAAGAACTCAAAATTCTTTCATGCTTATGCAATATCTCAAAGAAGGCATTCCATGATACCTGCCCTGTACAAGGAGGATGGCACCTGCGTGGACAGTAAAGAGGAGATTGCTGCCATGTTCATTGACCACTTCACTGCGGCCTTCAAGTCTACAACTCATCAGGTAAAAACTGAACTCCTGGACCACATCCCCACCATATTAAATGATAGTGACAATGCAATGTTGTGTGTGGTCCCGGATGTGGAGGAAATCAGAAAAGTTGTTTTCAGCATGAACCCAGACAGTGCCCCGGGACCCGATGGTTTCTCGGGACATTTCTATCAAGCTTGCTGGGACTTTATCCAGACGGAAGTAACCCTCGTTGTCCAAGCATATTTCTGTAGGCATAGCTTACCAACCAGCTTCACCTCTCTCTAATTTCTCTTATCCCCAAGGTGGTCAAACCCAGACAATGCTCTGAATTCAGACCCATCAGTCTATCAAACTTCATATACAAGATCATATTCAGGGTGATATCAGACAGGCTTGGTTATTTGCTTCCTAATTTGATATCGGAGGAACAAGGTACATTCACCAAAGGGAGGAACATAGCAGAAAATATCCTTCTCACTAAGGAAATGGTACAACATCTCGGAAGACCTTGCAGGGGAGGCAATCTGATCCTTAAGCTTGATATGGCCAAGGCCTATGATAGAATGGAATGGGATTTCTTGTACAATGTTCTCCGAAAATTTGGTTTCTCCTTACAGTCCATCTCTAACATAGAACCATTGATATCAAATTGTTGGTTTTCCATCCTTATAAATGAAGTGCCCCATGGTTTTTTCAAATCATCTAGAGGCCTTAGACAAGGGGATCCAACTGCCCCTGCTTTGTTCATCCCCGCAGAAGAGGCTTTGAGCCGTGGTCTTACTCACCTATTCCACCATAGCAGTGGGGGGTGGTACCAAACAAATGCTAGATGTCCAGCCATTTCAAATGTCCTTTTCGCTGATGATACCCTTATTTTCTCTAATGCATCAGTTACACACCTCAGAAGGCTGATGGGTTTTCTTAAAAGCTATGAGGAAGCTTCTGGGCAGCTCATTAACAAGCATAAAAGCTCGTTCTATACTCACAAAGACGCCACAGCCAGTCTCAACCAAAAAATCAGCAACACTACTGGTTTTTACAGAAGCAAACTGCCTCTCACGTACCTCGGTGTCTCCATTCATCCTGGGAGGCAAAAACCAGTTCACTTTGCCAAGATCATCTCTAAGACAATCAGCAAGCTTCATGGGTGGAAATCTAAGTTCTTATCCACAGGAGGAAGAATAATTCTGATCCAGCACATTTTATCTGCCCTGCCCATGTATACTATGGCTGCTCTTTCCATTCTTGTCTCCGTCATGAAAGCCTTCAACAAAATTAGCTAACTTCTTTTGGGGATCTTATGAAGGATCACCAAGGAGGCACTGGCGTAGCTGGGCAGCCATATCCAGACCTAAGAATTGTAGGGGTTTAGGTCTTCCAAACTTACAGCACATGCAAGTTGCTCTCAGAACCAAGCTATTATGGAGAGCTTTGTCCACTCAGTCTTTATGGGCCAGATTCTTCAGAGGAAAGCACCTTTTCAACTGCCATTACTCTAATGCTCACTTCCCGTTTATGACTGCCACTGATCGGAAGCTATGGCAGCAAGCCGCCAAGCTCATTCATAATAACCATAGAATTATCATCTCCAAGGAGAACTCCAAGGTTTCCTTTTGGCTTGACATGTGGACAAGTGCAGCTCCACCTATGACCTATCTCACTGATGAAGTTTGGAAAAACCTCAATGGCAAATACTGCTCAGTTCAACAAGTATTCAGCGAACCAGGTAACAACCATCTTCAGCTTGCGATCCAGTTCTGCCCTCAACATATCCTCGCCAAACATCTGTACCCGGATCAACCTAAAGATACATGGATATGGTGCCCCACTGCAAGTGGTAATTTCTCTACGAGGTCTGTGCGCCAGCTGCTTCAACCTGCTGCTGTTCAAAACTGGAACAACATATGGCAGTCCTACATACCACTTAAATGGTCTGTGCACATCTGGAAATTGATTTCTATTGTGCCCCTGTCGATGAGACAGTCAAAGCTAAAGGGGTATTTTTGTGCTCCAAATGCTCCTGTTGTTCCTCTCCTTAAGAAGAGAGCGCTCTCCCACCTATTCTTCCGAAGTGAAACTGCTAACAGAGTCTGGGGAGAACTCTTCCACCTTCTGCAGTTCCACAACCAAGCCGCCACCAATGTGTCTGATGGGCTGCTTTCGTTCCTATCCAACCTGGCATCATCTAGCACAATTGGTAAGCTAATGCAATGCACTTTTATGTCAGTCATGTGGGAAATCTGGTGTAGCCAGAACCGCACAAGATTTCAGGAACAATGCATGTCGGCCAAGCATATTGTAAACAGGACAATGCTTTCTATTCGTGCAGCCAGCTCAACCTTTAAGATACAGCAGCTTCCTCAGCCATGGTTAAAAGTCCTTAAGCAGAATGGAGATGCTCATGTGCACAATAGAATTGTAGCTCCCACAGTGATCAAGTGGATGCACCCCCCGACAGGTAGACTGAAATTAAATGTGGATGGGGCATTCAAATGAGCAGCAGGTGGTGTGGGGGGGGGGAGGCATCCTCCAGGACCACGATGGAAGGTGCATAATTACTTTTGCTGTGAATTACCAGGGGACTACCTCAGCGCTTGATGCAGAAGCCCGAGCTCTTCGTGACGGCCTCATGACATGCCGCAGCAAGGGGTTCTTGAACATCATGGTGGAGACCGATTCCTTAGCTCTCATGCAATTTGTGACTGGTCAGGCGCCTCACCCATGGGAACTTACATGTGTTTTTCAGAAGATGGTAGAAACTACCCACATACTCAAAACACAAATCAAGCATGTGCCACGCGAAGCTAACCAAGTTGCCCACCATCTAGCTGGGTATGGATGTTCCATTGACCACATCAGATTTTGGGAATCGGGGGCTGACCTACCTCATATTGTAAAGGGTCCCTACAGTCTTGATAAGGTGGGGTACCTTACTCTTAGACCTTAGCCCTCCGTGTGTAACCCCATTCCCCCCTCCCCCTTCTTTCCTTTCATGCATATAATAGAAAATATTAACCGCTTGGTGTGGGTAGTGGCCCTCTCACTTTGTGAGGAAGCCCCTACCTACTCCTTTTGGTCCGTCACTATTTAAAAAAAGAATTAAAGACCCTACATGCTCTAGAATGTTCTGAATATCCTAGAAAGATGCCTACTTCACTTTTTGCTTCAAACATGTCCAGATCCTTTTTATCATTATTATGTATGAAGACTTTGCAACTAAAAAATTTGAAATAAGCAATGTGAGGTTTTGTATCTTTTAAAAGCTCATAAATAGTTTTCTTTAAAATGGGTCTTACCATGGCTTTATTGAGGATGTAGCATGAGGTATTTACTGCTTCTACCTAGAAGCTTCTTGGAAGTTTGCACTCCACTAGCAATGTGCGAGCCATTTCAACAAACGTTTTGTTCTTCCTTTCGACCACTCCATTTTCTTCGAGAGTCTTTGGTGAAGAGAATTTATGCTCAATTCCTTTATTCTTGCAAAAGTCAAAGAACGAATTGTTGTCAAACTCTTCTCCATGGTCAGTGAGTATTGAAGAAATTTTATTAGTGCTTCGATGCTCAACCTTATTAAAAAAAAATCTAAAGTCTACAATGTGTCACTCTTGTGAGACAAGAAGAAAACCCAAGTAAATTTGGAAAAATCATCAACTATAACAATGTAGCGACCCTCTTTATACCGGTACGATTATACCAATCCACGTCGGTACAAAGAATGCCGTCACAGTGGGACATTTACCCAACACTTAACACTAGATTGAGATGTACACAAATATAACAAGGTTACAGTGGAATAAATAAATAATCTCACTTTCATTCCATCATCATCATCAAATATCCACAGTCTAGATAGTAATAAAAGAAATACAAGTGTCCACATTATTACAACTTCCAAAATAAAGTACATTATCCAAATGAATTACACCCTTTTATTTATTACATACTATGAAGGAAAATACAACGTAGCACGTCCACAAGAAAGTTACTCATCGCGCTCGAAGTCGCTCCTAACTAGGTCCTCCTCAGGAGTGGAGACACCTGTCACACCTGTACGCTGAAGCAAGGATGAGTCTAAAAGACCCAGCAAGCAATCTAAGAACAACACCCTTACACATATCATACGCACATGCTGTCTTTTACAATAAGGAAAACATATGGTTCATACTTATAACAAGTTACACTAAAACATGATCACCCTACATATGCTTTCTACACATAACATATAACATGTTTTACAATTCAAATACTATTCATATCATGGCACAAGTCTACCAATTTAGCACATGGAATTATGTATAAGTTAAATAACAACCTAGCATGATATTTAATCATTTTCCCATGTAAGCATAACAATTATCCACACATTTAGCTTGCTGTTTTACTATGAATGAAACACAATGACACATGGTATCACATTTTCACATGTTAACACTTTCATTTTACACTAACACATGCTCAAACTTTGTATTGCACAATTCACTTGTTCACATTCACATTTTACACTTTATTGCCGTGACACATAGTCCAAACCACCACTATAAGGACACACATATTCACATTCACATTTTACACTTTATTGCCATGACACATAGTCCAAACCTGTCACGTCCTAATAAAAGGCTATTTATCGGAAGTGACAGAAAATAGGCACAAAAGGTAGTATTAATTTGTCTATTCATAACGTGGTATGCGGAAGTCTTAATATACAAGTACTCCTCATAACAACTAAGTGAGAAGTAAATTAAAAACAAACTCTACTCAATACATCTTGTCTCATATTTTTTAAAAAGAACAGTAAAAGATGGCTCGACTTAACACGTCCATTCCCTCATCACACATGCCCTTAAACTTCACCCCCATCTGAGGTACCTGAAAAGAGTAGGAAATAGTGAGCTAACTAGCTCAGTAGAATTCAAATCCATAATTCAAGGGTGATTACACGATAGTGAAGGCAAGGAAAAAATGGTTATCAAAGAGACGATCAAATACCAGAACAGTAAACTCGACACAGTGATTATAAAACACAGGCATGTTCAGGTATATAGCTCAAACATTAGCTCACTTAACAATTACATAGTGTAAGGCCCTCGAATTTCCGTCGCATTATTTGTATTTATGTGTGTATATTTGTGCTTGTGTATGTATGTACATATTTACGTACGTATTAGTTAGTACAAGTACGTGTGCATATGTTTATATTAAATATAGATAATGTATGTATTGCATGGTGATAGTATGGATATAATACCGTATACATATTGCATGTATATACGCATGGTATGCATGGTTTTCTGAATATTTCAGAGTTCTGGCCGAAGGCCATCTTGGCGTCAACCATAGGCCGTTTAGCTGGTGTCAGCGTCCAAACATGGACGCCGACACTAATCCTGGCGTCCAGCGATATGGACGCCAATCTCTCTAGCCTGCATGTGCAGCAGAGCTGCAAGCTTCTGAAACAAGAAAGCCAACCATTGGGGGACTGTCCCCAACGGCTCTGAAGGCTGTCAAATCACCTGGTGAGTGGGAGAGAGACTCTCCTTATGTCTGAACCCGAAATGGCCTCTCCCCACTCCTCCCTTCACCTTGCAAGAGGAGAAAAAGAGAGAAGAAAACCCTAGGAGAAAACTGAGAGAAAACCCACTTTGGAACCCAAGAATCCATCAACCTGAAGATTGTTCCGGAGATCTACTGCTTCAAGAAGGTAGCTGGATCGACGAGGAAGGCCTCCCCGACCTTGGAAGGCCCTGGAGCTCGCTCAGGAACCCGAGTCAAGCACTTCTAGGAGCTTCTTGGGATAGCCCAAGGAGAGCTTCACCGATCCCTAGATCCTTTGGAGGAATTTTTAAAAGGCAAGTGACCTATCCATGATGTTCCCGTATGAGTCTAGGTCGGTTTTGAAATTTTTGTACATTTTCCCTCAAGTCCTAGACCCTCCCATTCACCAAATCTTGAGAGGTCGGGTCTGTGTTTCTGCACAGACCTGCATCGACGGCAAGGTCTTTGGACGCCAATATTATGCTTGGCGTCCATCGGCCATGCCGCTGACCCTGAGTCAGCGGCCAGAGACCGCCGCCAAGTTCCTCTGGACAGAACAGTGAACTGTTCTGCCCTTCCTATACACTAATTTCGGTATGGTTTCCGTGATGAGGATATATGGTAACCTTATACTCTATGTATATTGTCAATTGTGGTGTGTGGATGAATATGGTGTGTGATGGTGAATGTAGGAAATATTGTATTCCATGAATTGTAAGCATGACTTGTTAATGATCTTGTCAAATTATGTTTCATGAGTAGGATTGGTCTGAATGCCTTGGTTTTATTAGATCATGAAGGTTAGTGGATCAGCATGCATGAACTCAGTTTTGATAAATTGTCCATGCTTGTATGAATTGCTAATAAACTCGGTTCGGTAGAATAAAATAAAAGCATGCAAGAATGGTCTGTGGTGATTGATCTATAGATGTATGATTTAGGGTAGATTATGTATTCTCAGATCATGTATGTGACAGAAACCTCTGTTCAACAGTAAGTGGCAACATTTCATGATGTGTTAAACTCCATGTAACTTGAATTGTGAATGGCATGAAAAATAAGTGTTTGATTTTCTCTAAATTCTATTTAGCTCAGAAAAATCTGCAAATTTGAGTGTATGATCTTGAACCCGAAAACAGCATGTGGTTAAAATTTCAGGTCATTTGGATCAGTAAATAAGAAGTTATGTATTTTCATGTGAAATGTGATAATCTACGTATATTATCGTAATGTGGTTAGTTATTGTCTAAACCCAACTTGATTAGTGAAATTTACTGTGTGTTAAACTCCTGAAATCTGTAGTGCCATGTCAGGAAAATAGAGATATTCATGTGAGTGAGAAAGTGAATGAGATGAAAAGTGTGAAGTGTAAAACCATGTGTAAAACGGTAAATGTGTAAATGTGAAACTGTGCCAAGGTGACACTGCTTCCGTAGAGGGCAATGGAGCTGTATCAGAGAAAAGTCCCCCTGATAAATTTCAATGTGTAAGTGACCCTAAGGGCATTAGGGGGAAATCCTGGAGGTGGACAAGTACCATTGGTTAGGGTGGAGACTTGTTCTCCCGGTCTGCGCAGTCCAAGAGTCGCCATTGGAATGCCTAGATGGCGTCTATGTGTAATGTGATGTGTATATGTCCTTCTTTGGTGGTTTGGACTATGTGTCACGGCACCTAAAATGTGTAATGTGAAATGTATAATGTGTATGTGTCCATGTGTAAATGTGTAAGTGACAATGTGAATGTGTATGTGTAAAGTGAACCATGTGAAAGAGGAAACTTGTGTAAAGAAAATGTGAAACTAAAGATGTGAGAATATGTTATTGAAAACCATGTGAGACAAATCTGAAACCATGTGAAACCAGTAAATTCATGTTGTTATCATTATGTTTGTGTGTGCAAAAATGTCTAGAATCCATGTTAGGGATAATTGATGAGTATGTGTTCAAAATAGCATGATGGGTTGTTCACGTGATATGTTTTAAACAACATTGTAGCTTTCATGTATAGGTTTACAGCCGTTAAACCGTGTAAAATCAGCAACCTAAAGCATGTGAAAAGGTTATGTATGTACTTAAGGACATGTGAAATCCATGCTAGTTGTGTTCCCCTTTCATGTATGCATAATGTTCATGTTGGTAGCTCTCATGTCTTAGTTCTTTAAAGATTAAAGTTTCATGAGTAAATTGAATAGAGAGCATGTGATAGATGAATTTTATCTTAGAAATCTGAAAGCATGATCCATGTATAAAATTGAAAAACTTTCATGATAGGTTTAAACTTTAGAATGACTAGCATGTCATGTGTTGCAAATGAATGTGCACGTAGAAACCACTAGGACTTGTACGTGTATATTATGAGTAGTGTTGCTTGCTGAGTCCTTGGACTCACTCCTTGCTTCGGCCTACAGGTATAGTTGGTGACACGACACGTTGGAGGAGACGGTGGAGACGGACTCTGAGCACGGAGACTAGCTTTGGAGTTTCTTTGAGATTTGTGTATTTCATAAGTATATAATTTGAACATTGTATTAGACTATTATGAAAAGGATGTATAAGTGTGGACAATTTGTGTTTCTATTTCAGCAATTTAAATTATGTGAACTTTTAGTTCTTTTATGTTAATTGTGAATTGCATGTATGTTAAATGTGGATGACGAATGAATGGAGACAGTTGTCTTTTACTTCCGCTACTCTGTTGTATATTCGCGTGTATCTCAGCTGTATGTATCGTTGGGTAAATGTCCCACTGTGAGGACTCTTGCTATACCGACGTGGGTTGGTATAACCGTACCGGTATAATGAGGGTCGTCACACATAATACAAAAATTATGATGACCATAGTCAAAAAGTATTTGATGCAATGCCAAACATCCCGACGCCCTTTATCATTCCACATGGTTCGAAAATGAATTTGGGTTCTCCTCCCAGGACTGGACCAGCCCTATTTGCACATGCATATTAATCAAGGGGGTCCAAGGACCCAATAAATGTCATCATCATTATTCACATCTCATAAGGTGTTCAAGCATATGAACTCTCAGGTGATCAGGTTTTGTGAACTTGGTTACCGAATACAGGAGAATAGACTTAATGGAGTACCATTCGTAGTTGACAACTTCAAGGATAATTCAAGGGTGAGTAAGGTACACCAAGTAGGTAATATTTACAGTAGAATGACAGTAGATACCAAAGTAATTAAGGGGGTAAATTGCTAGGCTATTAGGATGAAGTTTAAGCAAGAGTTCTACCATGAAAAGTTGTTGAAATGCAATTCAGGATAGTAGCTGTCGATAGCTAGGAAGGGGCTGTCAACAGATAACGACAGCTACAAGATGTCTGTCGACAGCTAGTCACAGTCCTAGATGTGTTGAAGTTCTGGGAGACTGGCCTGTCGACAGCTAGGGTCTTGCTGTCGACAGCCGTCAATTCTCCTTTCAAAAAAAGCTTTGAATCTACTCTAAACACTCTAACTATGGAACCTATGAATCAAGGCATGATTTATATCTAATAGAAGAGTCTAATTGTAGTTCTCACAGTGGTTTATAAATTAAACAAGCAAGATGGAACAAGAGGTTTGCAACTCAAACTTGTCTAGCTAGAACTAAACATAGAGTAGTCCTGGAAGTATGGTCTTGATAGAAATGGTTTGTTGGAAGATTCCTACAAGATAAACACTAAACTCAAAGTGTTTCATGGATCTAAATCAAGACTTGAAGTATCAACCATCTAAACAAAAATCCTCACACTATTCTAAGGATATTAGACTTCTAACAGAACTCTATATCATGAACATGAATCAAGGGTGGAGGAAGAAGATAGGAATCGATTTCTAAAATAGAACAAAGTTGTTCCTCTCCCAACAAGAATAATTCTACCATGACTGGAAGGAAAACAGAGAATCACAAGTGTAACAACTTATCCGTTCATTAAGAATTTCTTGTCACGTATGGAGGACAGAACTGAACCAGAGGGAGATGAATCCTACCTTACTAAGCAACTGAGCTCTCACGTACTCTTGTCAAAAGAGTCTAACCCAGTAGAGAAAGAACTTCCACCCAAGTTGATGGTTTGCTAGCCACGACAGTAACTTCAATAGCAAGTTGACTCCAAGGTAGAAGTAGCTATAGTTGCCACAAGAGCAGAAACCGAAATAGTTGCAGTAGCTATGAAGCTAGGAACTCCAGCAGCTCCGCCAACAACACTTCTAGCAGCAAGGAGTATGTGAAACAAGAACAGGGGCAGGTACAAAGGGTGTGGAAAAGGTACGTATGAAGGGAGGGGAATGGTTTTTATAGCCAAGCCAAGTTCCCATGCAAAGGGACACGTTCACGCACCGGTGTAACAGTAAAACCCATTGGGTTTTTACTGCTTACACCTGGTTCATGCTTCCTCTTACTCCCTTACACCTCAATCCTCACGTGTAAGAGGTTTAACTCATGTTTCATCCTTATCCTAATGTGTGCTGGCCTCCTCAAGGCTTCACACGTAAGCACTCAAATAAACACAAAAATTGGTTACTGTAAATACTCCATAATTCAACTGGTCCATTAGACTTGATGTAAACATGTCCAAACAAAGTCCGTTTGTACCAAAATTTCAACCATAGACAAATATGATGGTTTTACAAATTATGGTGATTTTAGTTTAATTTTTAGAATTTATTTTACTGTAAGTAAAAAATCACCCGGAAAATAGTCGCGTCGACTTAATCTCAAAATCCGAATGTCGGAAAATTCGGATATTTACATTTCTGATATCTCCACATTTTTCTGGAAATTATGGTGTTCTCAGATTTTGTTTTCGTTACAAATTTTCAGTGTCGCCCTGTGGGAGCGCACACGTTTGAGTACGACACTGGGGTAACATTAATTAATACTAATCATTCCCAAATATCAATATTTCAATTAAGATTAATGCTTAAGTCCAATAACTTTATTATTCATATTTTTCAACAAATAAAATTTTTTCGTGGTGTTACAACTCTCCCCCAATAAAAGAAATTTGGTCCTCCAAATTTAATTACATAAGTGTGTGGTTACTGGCCTGTAAACAACTCTGGATACTTGTTCTTGATGGCATCTTCCAATTCCCATGTTGCTTCTTCTTGTCCTCGCTTATTCCACTGAATCTTTAATAAGGGAACTCCCTTGTTCCGAAGTTGCTTAATTTTTCGATCGAGGATCTGTACTGATCTTTCCTCATATGCCAAATTTCCTTGTATATCGAGATCGTGGTATCCAATAATGTGTTCCGGATCATATACCTACTTCTTAACATTGACACATGAAAGATATCATGTACATTGGACAATTGTGGTGGAAGTGCCAGTTGTTATGTCATTTCACCAACTCTCTTCAGTATTTCAAAAGGTCCAATGTATCTTGGACTTAACTTTCCCTTGATTCCTAATCTTTTGATTCCTCTTTGGGGTAATACTTTAAGAAATACATATTCCCTTGCTGAAATTCTAACTCTCTTCTACGTCGATCGGCATAACTTTTCTGTCGGTCTTGAGCAGCTTTCATCCGATCTTGTACTAACTTGATAACTTTTGTCGTCTCTTGGATCATTTATGGTCCAAGAATATGTGTTTCTTTTAGTTCTACCCAACATAATGGTGATCTACATTGCCGACCATACAAAGCTTCAAAAGGTGCCATTCGAATAGTAGACTGGTAGCTATTGTTATATGCAAATTCCATAATTGCTAGATGAGTGTTCCAGTCATTTTCGAACTCTAATACACAAGCACGACACATATCCTCAATAATTTGATTCACCTGTTCGGTCTGTCCATCAGTTTGAGGGTGAAATCCGATACTAAATTTTAATTTAGTTCCCAATGCATCCTGTAACTCTCTCCAGAAATGCGAAGTAAATCTTACATCTCTGTCAGAAACTATGTTCTTTGGTATTCCATGCAAACGCACAATTTCTTTCATATATAATGCTGCCAAAATATTAACAGACCACCTTGTCTTTATTGCTAAGAAATGAGCTGATTTGGTATGTCTGTCAATGATTACCCATATAGCATCAAACCCACTTCGGGTTCTGGGTAATCCCACAATAAATTCCATATCGATACTGTGCCATTTTCATTCCGGTATCTCAAGTGGTTTAGTTTTCCTATAGGTTCTGGTGTTCTGCCTTAACCTTCTTACATGTCAACATTTAGCTATAAAGTCAACGATGTCTTTCTTCATGTTGCACCACCAGAAATGCTTCTTTATGTCTTGATACTGTTGGGTCTTTCATTCCATTGTTTATGACAACATGTTTTTTTATGATGAACATACATAATTGAGGTTTAACACATGACATCTTCAAGCAAGCAACATGACAACATGATGGAATATTTGATCCTTTATGTATTCATAATATCTTACTATACATGTTTGATCATGTAGGTATGAGTGCATGCAACAAAGATATACCAAAACAAGAGAAAAAGATCAGATACATTCATGAAGACAGTCACCTGTCGATAGCCCTTCAGGTCCTGTCGACAGATGTGAACAGACAGACAAGATAAAGCTCAGGAAACATCTACCTGTCGACAGACCCCATGCACCTGTCGACAGCCACCTACGATAGAGCTCAGGAATGTGCAATTTTGCTCCTATCTGTCGACAGATGCAAGTCGACTGTCGACAGATAAGTACAGAAATCTGCTACCCGCAAAACCTGACTTCTGGCTTTTGCAAAACTGTTTCTGCCTGTCGCCAGATACACCCAGACCTGTCGACAGACGAAGGAGATCTTCAGATACGAAAAGTTTCCAAGTTGCCGTAGATGGGGTTTCTCTCTACCACGACTCTCCATATGTAAACACCACTATATAAGCAACTTTTGTCAAGTGGATCTCATACAGAAGCAGCCACAACCAAAAACCCTAGAGCAAGTCCAAGAACAGAAGGTGTTGCTGCTGCTCTGCTTCAGACTGTTGATCAGAGACCGAGAGATCCTTCGATCCAGCAGTTACTAAAGATAGAACGTCGAAGATTCAACCTTCTCCATCAATCTGAAGCATTCAAGTCGATGTTTGAACTCCCTCCAGGCGTTCCCAGAAGAGTTCTACATCAGGATTCATTCTTTCACTCTGAACTCTTCCTATTTTCATACTCTCACCATCCGTGTGTGTGTTGTGGTGATTCAAGCAACCCTTGTGCTTGAAATCACGTGTGTGTATTGATCTGATCGTGGTTGCACATCAGAAAACACGTGTGTGTGAGTTGTAGTTGTTGAACTAGCTCATAAGCAGGTTGTTCTGTGTGTGTGTATGGCCCGTGGATGTAGGATACACAAGTTGTGTACTCCGAACCACGTAAATCATCGTGTCTTGTGGATTACACGAATTTACGGTAGATGTTTGGTAGGCACGGCATCTCTACGCACGTTTGATAATCTGTTTCCTACCTGTAATCAAGTCACACACATCCACACTTAGCTTAAAACTCTGCTATTGTTTTAACAGTCAGTGTTCTTGCAAAAAGAATGTAATAAGTGTTTTAATTGACAGCAATCTATTCAACCCCCTTCTAGATTACCATATTGGGAATTCCGCAAACCCTTCAATTGGTATCAGAGCCGAGTTTCTCCGATTTACTGTCTTAACTGTTTGATCTTATGATCAGGGGATTCACGGTCTAATGGAATCTAGCAAGGGATTCATGGCCGAGGGTCACTCAGTGACCAGGCCACCATTTTTTGATGGAACTAACTACCCTTACTGGAAAAATCAATACAGGTGTTCCTGAGAGCACAGAACTACGAGCTGTGGAAAATAGTCCACAAAGGCGAATATTCCCTTCCTGAGGACGAGAGTACCTGGACCAAGGACCAGATCGCGAAGGGGGACTCAACTGAAGCGCCCTCAAATGATGCAGTGCGCAGTCCATCCCAATGAATACTCGAGAGTTTCCACGTGCACATCAACAAAAGAGATGTGGGACAAACTCGAGCTAATTTATGAAGGTACGTCCGAGGTAAGGGAAACTAAAGCAAGCATGTTGGTTTCGAATATGAAATGTTTAAAATGAACTCTACTGAAACCATCTCTGACATGTTTGCGAGATTCATGTTGATTATTAATGGCTTGAAAGGTCTGAAAAAGGAATACTGAGAAAGTGATTTGGTGAGGAAGATTCTTCGATCTCTTCCATCCTCATGGAACACCAAAGCCACTGTCATTGAGGATTCCAAGGACCTTTCAAAAATGAAATTGGATGAACTCATTGGCTCACTGATGACCTATGAAATCAACATGAAAGGAAAGGAAAATGAAGAAAATCCTAGGAAGCCACTTGCCTTGAAAGCTTCCAGGAAAAGTTCCTCAGCTTCCAAAAAGGAGGTCATTCAGGAAAGTGATGAGTTTGAATCGTCTAGTGAGAGTGAAAATGACGAAATGGTCATGCTCACTGGGCAATTCAAAAAATTCCTGAAATACAAGAGGAGAGGTATAGGTAACTCTAAACCTTTCCAAAAGAAAGAATTTTCCAATAAATTTGATTATAACAAAAAATCTGAGATTGTGTGTTACGAGTGCAAGAAGCAAGGGCACATGAGAGGAGAGTGCCCCGAGCTCAAGAAGAAGCTAAAAAAGGACAAGTTCACGTTTAAGAAAGCCAAGGCAATGCTGGCCACTTGGAGCGATGAAGACGAGGACGACAACAGTCAAGCTACCTCCGGAGATGATGAAGTCCACTGTCTCATGGCGAGAAGTGAGGACTCAAATGAGGTAAACTCTTCCTTTGAAAGCTATTCAGTTGATGAATGGGAAGAGGCTTATACTGTTATGTTTGAAAAAAAATTTGAACTTAAATCTGAAAACAAGGCACTCAAAAAAAAAGTTAACTCTCTTGCTAACAACACACAAAATGATGAACAAGTTGCATCATTACTCAAAGACATTGAAATGATGAGGATTGATGAGGAAGCTCACCATGAGGAGATGGATAGCCTGAAACTTAAACTTCAAGAAGTTCAAAAGGAAAAAGATGATTAATGAACTCCTTTGAAACTCTCAAGGTGAGCATGATAAACTGAAAGAAAAATTGGAAAAGACTGAAGAAAATCTTAAGGGCAAATCTGAAGACTTGTCAAGGTTTGTTAAAGGGAAACAAAACCTTGATGCAATCTTGGGGTCAAATGTTTTTGTTCCAAAACATGGGCTTGGGTACCAACCAATAAAACAAAAGAAAATTGGAGAAAATTTGATAACTCTTTTGTTGAATCAAGCCCAAGCACAAGTAAGTCTACCCCCACAAAGAACAGCAAAATCCAAGTTAAGGGTAAGCAACCCAAAACAAGGCAAAGAAGCCTAATGCTGGCACAATTCCAAGATTTGTTAACAGCCCCAAAGAGAGCTGTCGACAGGTCTGGACATCAAGCCCAAAAGAAAAACTAACAAAGCAACAGAAAGGAAAAATGCCAATGCATGCTCCAAAGAATGTCAAGCCCATTGTTGTCAATAAACCATCATCATGCAATATCTGTAAAAAGATTGGGCACATTGAAAAATAATGCTGGAACAATCCAAATAATAAAAAATTCAGACAAGTTTGAATTCCGAAGCATTTACTGTTTGGCATGAATGATACATTGGCGCCCAAAGTAATTTGGGTACCAAAACCTCTTGTCTAATCCACATGTGCAGGAATGCCTAGCAGTCCATAATCAAAACAAATGGTACTTGGATAGTGGCTGCTCGAGGCATATGACGGGCGACAAAGGAAAATTTTGTATGCTCGTGGAAAAAGACGGAGGTCAAGTAATTCGGAGGTAACAACAAAGTCCAGATCATCGGCTCAGGTAAAGTCAGTAAGTTTGCCTCTAACTCAATAGACAATGTGTTGCTTGTTGATGGCCTTCATCACAATTTGCTTAGCATAAGTCAACTGTGTGATAAGGGTCATAAAATTGTCTTTGAGTCTAATTCATGTCAAATTCTTGATAAGGAAACAGGAAGTCTGAAGTTTTCTGGAAAAAGGATAAATAACATCTATATGGTTGACTTAGATGATCCAGAAAATAATGATTTGTGTCTTGTAGCAAACAAACAGGACGAGCTTACATTGTGGCATCGTAGGCTTGGTCATGCTAGTTATAATGTGTTGCACAAGATCATGAGGCTCAAACTGGTAAGTGGACTTCCTGAAATTCCATTCAAAAAAATGAAAATTTTTGTGATGCATGTGCACAGGGAAAACAAACCCGAAATCCTTCAAATCCAAAGCACGGTGAGTACTTCTAAAGCTTATGAACTGTTGCACGTGGACCTATTTGGACCTACGAGAACACTAAGTCTCAATGGTAAATGATATGGTTTTGTCATTGTAGATGATTTCTCTAGGTTCACTTGGGTGAAATTTCTGGCTCACAAGAATGAAGCACTGAATGTTTTTGAAGAATTTTTCAATAAAATTGAGCATGGAAATGTCAACAAAATATGCTCCATCTGCACTGATCACGGGGGAGAATTTGACAACAACTCCTTCACTGATTTTTGCAGGAACCAAGGTATAGAACACTTGTTCTCCTCCCCAAGAACTCCAGAGCAAAATGGGGTTGTGGAGAGGAAGAATAGAACCATGGTGGAGATGGATCGCACGCTTCTGGTCGAGAATCAACTTGCAAGAAGCTTTTGGGCAGAAGCGGTAAACACGTCATGCTACATTCTTAACAGAGCCATGGTAAGACCGGTATTCAAGAAAACTCCCTACGAACTTCTGAAAGGTAAGAACCCAGCATGGGTATTTCAGAGTTTTTGGTTCAAAAGTGTTCATATATAACAATGATAAAAATGATTTGGACAAGTTTGAAGCCAAGAGCGATCAAGGTATTTTTCTTGGATACTCAGAACACTCTAGAGCCTATAGGGTGTTTAATCTGAAAACTTGAACAGTGGAAGAAACTCCACATGTAATTTTTGATGAATCTCAAATCAAGACTAACATTGCAAATGCTTACAGGTTTGATGAAACTGAAGGAACAACCCTTGAGGAACTACAAAGAAAAGGAAAAGAAAAATCTCAAGTTGTTTCAAAATCAAAGAGTGGATTTCTTCGCAGGTATGATGATGAAGATGACTGTCATCTGTTCAGAAATCAAGACGATGTACCTGACCAAGATCCACATGAGGAAGAACTTCAACATGAACCACCTCAAGCACTTCCTCCTCCAGAACAACCTCCTCAAATGCAAGATCTACCCGGGCCTTCAACAGTCACCAATGTGAGGTACTCTAAAGATCACCCCCTTGAGAATGTGATAGGAGACTTAAATGAGTCGGTTCAAACTAGATCTAAGGTTAATCAAATAGTTGAACAGGACCATTTAGCTTTTGTCTCTCAAGTGGAACCAAAGAATGTTGAAGAAGCCTTAAAAGAAGATTCATGGATTGATGCTATGCATGAGGAGCTTGGACAATTTCAAAGAAATAATGTCTGGAGTTTAGTTCCTAAAATCCCTGAAATGTCTGTCATAGGTACAAGATGGGTCTTTAGAAACAAACTCAATGAAGAGGGTAAAGTGGTGTGAAACAAGGCTAGATTGGTTGCAAAAGGATATAATCAGGAGTTTAGTATGGACTTTGAAGAATCCTTTGCACCTGTAGCTAGGCTAGAAGCAGTTAGAATCTTGTTAGCATATGCATGCTCAAACAAGTTTAAATTGTTTCAAATGGATGTCAAAACTGCCTTCTTGAATGGCTACATAAAAGAGGAAGTCTATGTCTCTCAACCACCTGGCTTTGAAGATTATGATAAGCCTAACCATGTCTATAAATTGCACAAGGCTCTTTATGGTTTGAAACAGGCACCCCGAGCTTGGTACGACAGACTAAGCACATTTTTGGTAAGCAAAAACTACTCAAGATGTAAAGTAGACCAAACTCTCTTTACAAAGAAAGTTCGCACACACATCATTATTGTTCAAGTTTATGTGGACGACATCATTTTTGGATCTACTAACCCTTCACTGTGTGAGGAATTTTCCAAACACATGCACAGTGAATTTGAGATGAGCCTATGGGGGAGCTTCAATTCTTTCTTGGTTTGCAGGTCAAGCAAATGGAGGATGGCTTCTTCATAAACCAAGAAAAATATGTCAAAGAGCTACTAAAAAGGTTTCAGTTTGAACAATCAAAGTCTGCCTTAACACCCATGAGCACAAGTATAAAATTGGAAAAAGATGAGAAAGGTAAACCGATAGATGCCAAATAGTTCCGAGGTATGATTGACTCACTCCTCTATCTTACTGCAAGTAGACCGGACATTCAGTTCAGTATTTGCCTTTGTGCTAGATACCAATCTAGTCCAAAGGAAAGCCATTTAATTGCAGTTAAGAGAATTTTTAGATATCTCTCAGGTACGTATGACTTGGGTCTTTGGTATCCAGCAGGTAGTAGCTTTGACTTGATTTCATATTCTGATGCTGACTATGCTGGATATAAAATAGACAAGAAAAGCACTAGTGGCTATTGTCAAATCCTTGGTGGTTGCATGGTTTCGTGGGCATCCAAGAAGCAACACTCGGTTGCACTCTCCACTGCAGAGGCAGAATATGTCGCTGTAGGGAGTTGTACGGCACAAGAGTTGTGGATAAAAAGTCAATTGTGTGACTATAACATCGATATTGGATGCACACCTATCCTATGTGACAACACTAGTGCAATCAATCTATCAAAGAATCCCATTCAACACTCTAGGACAAAACACATAGAAATTCGTCACCATTTCTTGAGAGATGAAGTTGCCAACAAATCCTTGGAAATTAGCTTTATACCCACTGAAAAACAATTGGCTGATATCTTTACCAAACCACTGGCTGAAGATAGATTCACCACATTGAGACTGGAATTGGGATTGTGCAAATTGCAATGAAACTTATCCGGATACTAAGTATTTGTCCCTTATGTGCACCAACTATGAGGTATATCAAATGGTGAATTGTAGAAGAACAAGTCATACTTGTTTGGAAACTTTCATTATGCGTGAGAAAATATCTCCGCCAAGTATCCATAGTTATGTTGCATGGAAGGGTCATTTACTTTATATAAGGAATTAGTTTCTTTTCACTTTGCCCATTCCCTCTTCCTTTCAAAACTTGAATCTCTTCATAATCTGCTCTCATACATGAACTGATGTGCTGTTGGTTGATTTATTGTGAAAGTGTGTTCTTGATTTCCTTGCTTGTATGTGGATACATAAGCACACACTATGGGGGAGTAAAATCAGGTTAGATGAGTGTTTAGTGAAGGAAGTCATCCATATCTCATTCATGTCAACTTCTCTCACTTGTTCTATTCATTTCATTCCTCATTCAAACCTTGAGTCCACTCTGCACAAGCTTCTGTCGACAGTCATGAACCCCCTGTCGACAGATCAGGCTCCACAGACATCAGTCTTTGAACTGTGTACACCTGTCGACAGACGACAACTCATCTGTCGACAGCTAGACACAGTTCTGAAAACCCAGTCTTCTGTCTGTGCTCACCTGTCGACAGGCTCCCTCTAGCTGTCGACAGCCACACTCCTTGTCAATTCATGCCTATTTCACATCAAACTCATGAGCAGGTTCATGTTCTTCATCTAAGATGTTTATTGGGTGTTTATGCTTGTTTGACTCCATCATATTCACATGATATTGATGTTATTCCACAAACCACCATGATTTGGACATACTACTCATGCACGGGTTTGGGTTACAACATTTAGAAAACATTGAACCATCGTAGAGGATAAACACCTAACTCTATTGAATAATTTCCTTGTGTAGCTAACACTATTCTCCAGTAACTTAAAAGTCTAATGGTCATTGATCTTTATGTCTAATATTGACTGCTAATCATATACATCTTTGATCTGGAATTTTAATCTAAATTGGAGAAAAGCTACCTATTTCTGAAAAACAAACAAAAAAGATAAACGTCAATCTACAATTGGGTAAAAGGTAGAGCAGTGATGTGTATTGCTGAGTAACTGGGGAGATGGGCATCACAAATGTCTGCCCTCACGTCAAAAAGCTATCTCATCAACTCTATACAACGGTATGATGGACACTTCCACTGAGTAACTGGGGGTACGGGCACTTGTCATGTCTATCCTCACGTCAAAAGATATGAAGTTATCTTAAGTACCACTTTTCCCATTGCATTCATTTGTTGTCAAGCAAAAAAAAAAGAAATAGAGTGAAGCCTCCACAGTGTCTCAAATCCCGAGGTCATTTAGTGTCTATAGTTATCAAGAAGTTAGGCATTCATTTCAATCATCATTTGATCATCATCAAACTAAGGATAGTGTTGGTCTACAATGTCCTTAATCAAACAAGGGTATCGGTGTCTTTTCTCTAAGACCGTAAGGTGTTCTCTTAATGCTCTAATTTGAAACTCCTTGGGTATTATGTTTAAACCATTTAGGTAAATGGGAGAGCTTTAATATCCATGTCTATGGTGGGTTCAATGTGTGTATACCCATTCTACACCTTATTTATACAATGTGTAACCAATGCTCACAATTTCTCTTTCAAATTTCACACAAAAAGCAGTCAAGCAGAATTTCTGTATGGACCTGTCGACAGATCACCAGGCATCTGTCGACAGACGGCGGCAGCCCTGATTTGGAAGGCCAATGGGCGCGCCGTTTGGGGCTGATTTGGTGGGACCCTGCCTTTTAGACTTCCTTCAAACTTCTTTAAAAGGCAACCCCGGTCCTTCCTCCTCCTTCACCACCCGAATCAACCCCTCCTCCTACCCAACACATCTCTCTTCCATCTTTGGACGGGAAACCCTACCTTCCTTCTTCTCTTGCTATTTCTCCACAGAGCCTTCTTCTACTTCCCTTGTCCCCCTCATCCACCCTTGTCCTATCATTTCCATGGCTCCCAAGGCAAAGAAATTGGCATCTCGCCGCCGTCCATCCTCATCTCGAGCCGGCGACGACGATCGGGCTACTGATGAGCACCGCACGAAGCTTCGGGACGACCGTTTGCCCGAACTTGTGGTTCCTCCCCATCTCCATCTCACTCATTCTAAGGGGTCATTCAGCAAGTTTGTTCAGCCTAGGTATGTGGATTTTGAGTCCTTGGCAGATCTATTTCCCAACCTCCAACCCCTATTTGACACACAGGGGTGGACGTCCTTTCTCTACAGTCACACGGCTTATTCTCCCACTGCCGTTCGTGACTTCTTCAATAATCTTGGCTTCTCTCCGGACAAGCATTTCTACACAACTGTGAAGGGCACCACTTTCCAACTCACCGCCAACCTCATTAGCACGGCCCTTCAAATCCCCAACTCCGGAGCCGACATCCTCACCCATACTCCGGATGCTTCTGTGTACTATCACCTCCTCACTCTTGAAGATTATGATGGCACAAAGAAGATTGCCAAACTGAATGCCAATTCCTTCCCTCCATGGAACCGGATAATACACCACATCTTCACAACCCTGATTGCGCCAAAACATGGCAGTCGGGCACTTGTCACTGATGTTCATAAATCACTCTTCACCTTTTTCCTCAAGTGTGAACCCATAAATCTCCCTCTTCTGATGCTTGGTCTCATCCACCGATGCTTCTACCAACCCCGGAGGTCCATGCCTTTCGCTTGTCCACTCACCTCCCTTATGAGGTTCATTGGAATCGACATTCTGGACAGCGAATGCATCACCCTCAATTCCCGCAGTAGTTTCGATCTCACTGCTGCACATAGGATGGGATACACGCTCGTTGATGGGGTCGTCACTCGCGAGCTCAAAGGAAAGGCACCAGCTGTTGCCATGGATGAAGATTTTGAAGATGAAGAAGCTCCTGGTGATGAAGATGCAGATGAAGAAGAAGAAGACTCCCAGTCTGAGCCTCTTGATGCTCCGGAGATAATGCTAGTGATGCAGATGTTGAGCCTTCTCTGCGTGATCTTCTAGCTCAGATGCAACTCCAGATGTCCACTGGATTTGATAAGATTCATGCACGATTGGACATAGTGGATGCTAACATGGAAGCAATAGCGGACACTCAAGTCCAACTGCAGCTGCGTCTCACTAGGCTTCAGGAAAGCCGTTGGGCCTCTGCACCGCCTGGCGATGATGCTGCATAGAGTGTCTATGAGTCTAGGAGTTATGTGTTTCTATTTTTCACATGTGTCTGTCATGTTCTATGTTATGATTTTCATTTGATGGTCATGTATTTCTTTCCCTTTCATCTCAGTCATCACATTTTGTACTGTGTGTGCTTCATATCTCATCAATGAAATCACAGTTCTTTGCTATATCATTATGTGTGACTATTGTGAATACCTTTAGATGTTGTCAAAAGGGGGAGAAACTCAATTGCACACTAATTGAATAATTTTGTCATCAACAAAAAGGGGGAGAATGTTGGGTCTTTCATTCCATTGTTTATGACAACATGTTTTTTGATGATGAACATACATAATTGAGGTTAACACATGACATCTTCAAGCAAGCAACATGATGGAATATTTGATCTTCTATGTATTCATAATACTTACTATACATGTTTGATCATGTAGGTATGAGTGCATGCAACAAAGATATACCAAAACAAGAGAAAAAGATCAGATACATTCATGAAGACAGTCACCTGTCGACAGCCCTTCAGATCCTGTCGACAGATGTGAGCAGACAGACAAGACAAAGCTTAGGAAACAGCTACTGTCGACAGACCCCATGTACCTGTCGACAGACCCCATGTACCTACAGACAGAGCTCAGAAATGTGCAATTTTGCTCCTATCTATCGACAGATGCAAGTTGACTGTCGACAGATAAGTACAGAAACTTGCTACCCGCAAAACCTGACTTCTGGATTTTGCAAAACTATTTCTGCCTGTCGACAGATGCACCCAGACCTGTCGACAAACGAAGGAGATCTTCAGATACGAAAAGTTTCCAAGTTGCCATAGATGGTGTTTCTCTCTACCACGACTCTCCATATGTAAACACCACTATATAAGCAACTTTTGTCAAGTGGATCTCGTACAGAAGCAGCCACAACCAAAAACCCTAGAGCAAGTCCAAGAACAAAAGGTGTTGCTGCTGCTCTGCTTCAGACTGTTGTTCAGAGACCGAAAGATCCTTCGATCCAGCAGTTACTGAAGATAGAACGTCGAGGATTCAACCTTCTCCATCAATCTGAAGCATTCAAGTCGAAGTTTGAACTCCTCCAGGCGTTCCCAGAAAAGTTCTACATCAGGATTCATTCTTTCACTCTGAACTCTTCCTATTTTCATACTCTCACCATCCGTGTGTGTGTGGTGGTGATTCAAGCGACCCTTGTGCTTGAAATCACGTGTGTGTTGATCTGATCGTGGTTGCACATCAGAAAACACGTGTGTGTGAGTGTGTGTTTGAACTAGCTCATAAGCAGGTTGTTCTGCGTGTGTGTGTGGCCCGTGGATGTAGGATACACAAGTTGTGTACTCCGAACCACGTAAATCGTCGTGTCTTGTGGATTGCACGAATTTACGGTAGATGTTTGGTAGGCACGGCATCTCTACGCACGTTTGATAATCTGTTTCCTACCTGTAATCAAGTCACCCACATCCACACTTAGCTTAAAACTCTGCTATTGTTTTAACAGTCAGTGTTCTTGCAAAAAGAAGGTAATAAGTGTTTTAATTGACAGTAATCTATTCAACCCCCCTTCTAGATTACCATATTGGGAATTCCGCAAACCCATCAGATACATCTTAACATCTCCTGGATGAATAGTATAATATGCTCGATGAGCTTCTTCCAAAATCTGCTTCTTGATTTCGGGATCGTCTGGTATACACAATTTGTCCCCGAATCGAAGATTCCCATGAACATCTTCATTAAAATCATGTTTAGAAGCCAATTTTTCTCTGATTTCTGCCAACACAGGATCATTGTCCTGTTGCTTCTTATTTGCTTCAGTAAATCTGACTGCACTACCAAATTGTTAATTTCAATTCTTTTTTCTTGTGTTTCAACTTTCAAGCTCAAGGTGGAAAATTCTTCCAACAATTTCCATTCCTTAACTTGTAACCGAAACATCCTAGCTATAGGATTTCTGCTGAGTGCGTCAGCCACAATGTTCCTTTTCCCGGATGGTATTCAATCTTGAAATCATAGTCTTCAATATATTCCATCCAACTTCTTTGTCTCATGTTCAGTTCTTTCTGTGAAAATAAGTATTTGAGACTCTTATGATCGGAGTACACTATAAATTGGTTATCATATAGGTAGTGTCTTCAAAGCTTAAGAGCAAAGACCACAGCGGCCAATTCTAAATCATGTACTGGGTAATTTCTCTCGTTAGTCTTCAACTGTCTTGATGCATAGGCAATAACTCTTCCATCTTGCATTAGTACACAACCCAGTCCAATGTTGCAAGCATCGGTATAAACCTCAAATATTTCTCCTTCTACTGGTAAGGCTAAAATTGGTGCAGATGACAGACATTCTTTTAACAATTGGAATGCTTCCTCACAATTCTCATTCCATAAAAACGTAGTTCCTTTTCTAGTCAACTGTGTAAGAGGTGAGGCAATTCTAGAAAAATCCTTGACAAATCGCCGGTAGTAACTGGCCATGCCCAGAAAACTTCTTACTTCAGTGAGATTCTTAGGTTGCTCCCATTTCTGTATAGTTTCGATCTTTGAAGAATCTACTGATAGATCTTCTTTAGAAATAATGTGTCCTAAGAACATCACTTCCTTCAACCAAAATTCACACTTGCTAAACTTTGCATATAACTTATTGTCCCGTAAAAATTGCAAAGTGATCCGTAGATGAGTTTCATGCTCCACCATACTTTTGAAGTAGATCAGTATATCATCAATGAATACAACTATAAATTGATCTAAATAAGACTTGAGCACATCATTCATCTGACGCATAAATGCAGCTGGTGCATTTGTCAATCCAAACGGCATCACCACAAATTCATAATGTCCATATCTTGTTCAAAAAGCCATTTTATGAATATCTGATTCTTGAATTTTAAGCTGATGATATCCGGACCTTAAATCAATCTTGGAGAAACACTGAGATCTAGACAACTGATCAAATAGATCATCAATTCTCGGAAGTGGGTACTTATTCTTTATAGTCAATTGATTTAACTGTCGATAATCTATACACAACTGTATAGATCCATCTTTCTTTTTAACAAATAGTACCGGAGCACCCCAAGGTGAGGTACTGGGTCTAATAAATCCCTTCTCTATCAATTCCAACAATTGCCTTTTTAGTTCTTTCAGTTCTTCTATTGACATTCTGTAGGGTGTTCTAGAAATTGGCGTAGCTCCTGCCACCAATTCAATTGAAAATTTTACCTCTCTATTAGGTGGTATGCTAGGTAGCTCTTCAGGGAAAACATCAAGAAATTCCCTTACTACCGGAATATCTTCCAATCTCGTGATATCCTGATTTAATAGGGTTACAAAAGGTAGGTATCCTTGACAACCTTTCCGTACTAATTTACAAGCTTTCACTGCTGAAATTATTGGTATTATTTTGGTTTGGGGTTTATCAAAAGTTATGGAATAAATTTCCTCTCCTAAGAAAGTCACTTGTCTCAATTGGCAATCTAAGTTTGCATGGTACTTAGATAACCAATCAACCCCAAGGATTACATCATAATCCCACATTTCTAAACATATCAAATCGCCAGGTAAATCATGTCCTTTGACCATGATCTGACTAGCAGGGTAATATTCTTTAAGCTTTTTACCCTCACTTAAAGGAGTTGCAACTTCCAGTTGTGTGGGTAATGGGACTGACTTTACTTTCAAGAATTTAGCAAACTCATAGCTAATAAAAAAATGCGTAGCTCCGGAATCAAACAACACATACACAGGTTTTGAGTTTACTAGTAATGTACCTTCAATCAATCCGCCTTCCTATGGGGATTCAGGTTCCACATCCTGAATGGCTTGCAGTCTACCTTGCTTTACTTGGGGGTTCTTATTTGTTGGTGCTGTTTTGGGCATTGGGCAATCTGGGATTCGGTGTTGAGTACTACCACAACGAAAACATGCACCCAACTTATGCCAACAATTCTCAACCTTATGTCTGATGCGATGGCAATGCTTACAAACATCCTTACTCCCTACCGGAGCTTTGCCTGCCTTCTTAGTAGTTTGCTGAACCTTGGGGCATTCCCCGACTCATACTTCCTTTTTCAATCTGAAGATCCTTCTCCAGATTTCCCTCTAATCTTATCCACAACTTCATTTTCAGCTTCCAGTGCCAAGGCTCTCTTAACCATTTCTAAATAAGTAGTGATCAGGTGAGGAGTTAGCTGCGTAATAAAATTGGGACGCAATCCATTCATAAATCTCTTAGCCTTCAATTTCTCTGTGGATACAAGATGTGGGGCATACTTTGACAACCGAGCAAATTGAGCCTCATACTCTGATACCGACATCCTTAGTTGTTTCAAACCGAAAAATTCATTTGCTTCCTTCTCTTGAACTACCTCAGAGAAGTATTGATCATTAAACAACTCCACAAATTCTTCCCAACTAACTTGGGTCGGATCCTCCAACGTGGATTCTATTGTTTCCCACCAAGCTCTTGCGTCTCGATCCAACTAAAAAGTCACCAACCGAATCTTTTTTTCTTCAGTGCATTTGATCACTGTGATCCTTTCAATGTCCTTTAGCCAATTTTCGGCCTCATCCGGGTCTGTGCTTCATGCAAATCTCGGAGGATCTAAGCTTCGGAAATCCTTGAATAGAATTGTCCCATTATGGCTGTTATTTCTAGCCACTGATTTCATCACCCGAGTCAAGTCATGCACCATGTACTTTCCATTTTCCTCCAGTTAGTGTCACCTCCGTCCATGACAAAATTAAGAAAGTATCTGAAACATTCAATAGGACATTCATTAATTTCACAATCTACCCAAACTTGCATTCATCATATACACATTTCAAATTCATATAACACACTATTTCCATTCACCAGTCAAATATTTACATCAAAACATACTATCACAAACCACTGCAATCACCTCCTTCTAACTTTCCCATATTACAAAACGTACTTCCACTAACCTCTCACTCCCCATACACATGTGAGTTATATACACATTTAACATTAGACAAAAAGAGAGGTTAACAAAAGACAAGCTGCCTAAATCCCTTCCTAGATTTGGGTCAGGTCTATAACAGACTCCACCAATGGTTGTTGTTGTTCTCTTCCAACTCCGTGGTATAGTTCCCTTGCCGCATCCGTCAATGCTTCCCAATAACCCTCAAACTGATGGAGCAACATATCTTGCCCCAGCCTTAAATTGTCCAACCTACACATGACATGAGCCATAACATCTAGGGAAACACGAGGATTGCCGGCAAAGAACGCGCCCGCAGTCAAGTTGAGTACTTCTTCCTTGATTTATATATGGGCTTCTTGCTGGGCTTGAGCATATAGCTCTATATCCTGTCGTAGAATTTCTAGCGCTGCTACCATCCTCTCTTGGGCATTCATATCCATATTGAAACAAATATCAAGTTAAGCATTTAAATGGTTACAAAATCATACTAACTAATCCCAATTTCTACCCCAATGCATTAATTATACCTAGGTTTATCAAACTAATGCTCTGATACCAAATTATCTGTCACGTCCTAATAAAAGGCTATTTATCGGAAGTGACAGAAAACAGGCACAAAAGGTAATATTAATTTGTCTATTCATAACGTGGTATGTGGAAGTCTTAATATACAAGTACTCCTCATAACAACTAAGTGAGGAGTAAATTAAAAACAAACTCTACTCAATACATCTTGTCTCATATTATTTAAAAAGAACAGTAAAAGATGGCTCGACTTAACACGTCCATTCCCTCAGCACACATGCCCTTAAACTTCACCCCCATCTGAGGTACCAGAAAAGAGTAGGAAATAGTGAGCTAACTAGCTCAGTAGAATTCAAATCCATAATTCAAGGGTGATTACACGATAGTCAAGGCAAGGATAAAACAGATATCAAAGAGACATGATCAAATACCATAACAGTAAACTCGACACAGTGATTATAAAACACAGGCATGTTCAGGTATATAGCTCAAACATTAGCTCACTTAACAATCACATAGTACAGGACATATGATGACCATAGTCAAAAAGTATTTGATGCAATGCCAGACATCCCGACGCCCTTTATCATTCCACGTGGTCCGAAAATGAATTTGGGTGTTCCTCCCAGGACTGGACCAGCCCTATTTGCACAGACATATTAATCAAGGGGGTCCAAGGACCCAATAAATGTCATCATCATTATTCACATCTTATAAGGTGTTCAAGCATATGAACTCTCAGGTGATCAGGTTTTGTGAACTTGGTTACCGAATACAAGAGAATAGACTTAATGGAGTACCATTTGTAGTTGACAACTTCAAGGATAATTCAAGGGTGAGTAAGGTACACCAAGTAGGTAATCTTTACAGTAGAATGATAGTAGATACCAAAGTAATTAAGGGGGTAACTTGCTAGGCTATTAGGACGAAGTTTAAGCAAGAGTTCTACCATGAAAAGTTGCTGAAATGCAATTCAGGACAGCAGCTGTCGACAGCCAGGAAGGGGCTGTCAACAGATAACCACAGTGAGAGGTCAGTTTTGCTGGTTCTGTGTCTACCAATCGACTGCTACAAGATGTCTGTCGATAGCTATCCACAGTCCCAGATGTGTTGAAGTTCTGGGAGACTGGCCTGTCGACAGCTAGGGTCTGCCTGTCGACAGCCGTCAAGTTTCCTTTCAAAAAGAGCTTTGAATCCACTCTAAACACTCTAACTATGGAACCTATGAATCAAGGCATGATTTATATCTAAGAGAAGAGTCTAATTGTAGTTCTCACAGTGGTTTATAAATTAATCAAGCAAGATGGAACAAGAGGTTTGCAACTCAAACTTGTCTAGCTAGAACTAAACATAGGGTAGTCCTGGAAGTATGGTCTTGATAGCAATGGTTTGTTGGAAGATTCCTACAAGATAAACACTAAAACTCAAAGTGTTTCATGGATCTAAATCAAGACTTGAAGTATCAACCATCTAAACAAAAATCCTCACACTGTTCTAAGGATATTTAGACTTCTAATAGAACTCTATATCATGAACATGAATCAAGGGTGGAGGAAGAAGATAGGAATTGATTTCTAAAATAGAACAAAGTTGTTCCTCTCCCAACAAGAATAACTCTACCATGACTGGAAGGAAAATAGAGAATCATAAGTGTAACAACTTATCCGTTCATTAAGAATTCCTTGTCACGTATGGAGGACAGAACTGAACCAGAGTGAGATGAATCCAACCTTACTAAGCAACTGAGCTCTCACGTACTCTTGTCAAAAGAGTCTAACCCAGTAGAGAAAGAACTTCCACCCAAGTTGATGGTTTGCTAGCCAAGACAGTAACTTCAACAGCAAGTTGACTCCAAGGTAGAAGTAGCTATAGTTGCCACAAGAGCAGAAACCGAAATAGTTGCAGTAGCTATGAAGCCAGGAACTCCAGCAGCTCCTCCAGCAACACTTATAGCAGCAAGGAGTATGTGAAACAAGAACAGGGGCAGGTACAAAGGGTTTTGAAAAGGTACGTATGAAGGGAGGGGAATGGTTTTTATGCAAAGGGACACGTTCACGCACAGGTGTAATAGTAAAACCCATTGTGTTTTTACTGCTTACACCTGGTTCATGCTTCCTCTTACTCCCTTACACCTCAATCCTCACGTGTAAGAGGTTTAACTCATGTTCATCCTTATCCTAATATGTGCTGGCCTCCTCAAGGCTTCACACGCAAGCACTCAAATAAACACAAAAATTGGTTACTGTAAATACTCCATAATTCAACAGGTCCATTAGACTTGATGTAAACATGTCCAAACAAAGTCTGTTTGTACCAAAATTTCAACCATAGACAAATATGATGGTTTTACAAATTATGGTGATTTTAGTGTAATTTTTAGAATTTATTTTACGGTAGGTAAAAAATCACCCGGAAAATAGTCGTGTCGACTTAATCTCAAAATTCGAATGTCGAAAAATTTGGATATTTACATTTCTGATATCTCCACATTTTTCTGAAAATTATGGTGTTCTCAGATTTCATTTTCGTTGCAGTTTTTCAGTGTCGCCCTGTGGAAGCGCCCACGTCTGAGTACGACACTGGGGTAACATTAATTAATACTAATCATTCCCAAATATCAATTATTTCAATTTAAGATTAATGCTTAAGTCCAATAACTTTATTATTCATATTTTTCAACAAATAAAATTTTTTTGGGGTGTTACAAAACCACCACTACAAGGACACACATATTAACATTCACATACCCATCACCTAGGCAACATAGTGATGGATCTTGGTTAACTGCGCAGAACTGGGAGAAGCACTCTCTGTTGTCCAGCTAGCTAGCCCAGAGGGGGGGTGAATGGGATTTTTAAAAATTCTTTTCGATTTAAACTTGTCAACAAAAATGCTTTAAAGAAGATCACTAGAGATGATGGCTAGTGTTAGTGTTAATCAAGATAACAAACACACAAACGCATGAAATTTTATCCTAGTTCGGACCTCCTATCCCAAGGAGTCCTACGTTCAGTCTCCAAACAACAACTTGAGATTTCACTAACAAGGGTACTGTCCCCCTTAAGGACCCTTACACATCCAGCCGCAACTGGCCTTCTCTTCTAACCCCGAAGAGATATACAACCACCCTGATACACAGGTCTTCCTTCCTTACCGAAGGGAATACTCACCACCTGTTTTCAACAGGTCTTCTATTCACAGCCTGAAGAGGAATACACACAGAAAATGTGTACAAGGCGAAATGCCCCTAGACCAAGCTTACAACAAATGCTTGATCCGAGGCTAAGTCTGTGTATGGCCCTCAAGTTTTGTCCTTTTATTTTGTCGTGTGTGTAGATTCGTGCTTGTGTGTAAATATTATGTATGTATATGTAGATATCTACGTACATATTAGCTAGGTGTACTTATGTATGCATGTGTATGTTTAGATGTAATTATTGTTTGTTTGCATAGTGTAGTAGTGTGTACACTATACTATATATATTACATGTATATATATATAGCATATATATATGGTTTCCTACATGATTTAAGCTCTGGCCGAAGAGCAAATTGGCGTCAACATGGATGGACGTCCATGTTGAGTAAACGTCCATGTCGATGGATGCCAACTATTAAATAAACGGCCATGGATGTGGATGTCTACTTCTTTGATTTTCTGTGCGCAGTAGACCCCGAAATTTCAGGTTGGGCTTGCTCACTGATTGGGGAGATGTCCCCAACAGCTCTCACCTCTCCCATCATGCCCTGCGAGAGATCCCAAGCCCCACCTTATAAAAACATTACCCCGTGCAACCTGAAAGAGCTCTCTTGGCTCTTTGCAAAGAGAGAAAACCCTAGCTGAGAGAACAGATAAAACCTGAACTTTGAGAGCTCAGATCCGGCGATTTGAGGCTTCTTCCGGCGAGCTTGTTCAACTGAGAGGAAGATTGGACGTAGGGGAAGGCTTCCCCAACGCTGGACTGAAGACTACCTCATCCTAGAGCCCGGAGGAAGGAGTTTGTGGAGGCTTCTTGGCACTGCCCAAGGAGAGCTTCATCAGCCATTTCGATCCCTTTAGAGATTTTTCTAAAGGCAAGTAACCCATCCCCGTTGTGCATGTACATGTCCAGTAGGTTTTAGGTATTTTATGGGATTTTATTCGTGTCCTGGAACCCCACATTTCCCCCATCTTTGGAGTTCGGTCTGTGTTTCTGCACAGACAGGAACTTAACGGCAAGATCCCTTACCGTTAAGATCTCCAGTTGGCGGCAAACGATGCTGCCGTTAACCTCTGTGAATGGCCAGCCTTTGCCGTTTAGTTCTTTAGGACAGAACAGGGAACTGTTCTTCCTTATATATGATAATTTTCTGGATTTTTTCGCATGAGGATATATTTTAAATGTTATATGGTATGTAATATAGATAATGGAATGCATTGTGAGATTTCTGTGAATTTCTGTAATTAGTATAAATTGTTAGGTTTATGTGAAATGCATGTTAGATAAAGATCTTGGATATGATAGCTTATTGTTCACCTGATTCGTGAAGAATTTTAATGCCATAATTTTTCTAGATCATGCGTATGTATGTCAGTCTCTGTCTCAAAAATTTGGGAATTTTCCCATGATCATGTGATTTATTACAATTTCTGTACTGAAAATAGAAAACATGTGTAGGTTCTTGTAAAACTCACAGTAAATTGTATGATGTGAAATAAATTCTGGAAAAACTTCTGTGGTAAAATGAATGATAAATGCAGGTTAATGCACTGTCAAAACAGACCTTGATATTATGCTTCCATGATAACGAATTTATGAATGCCATGTGGTTGAATATTTTATTTTCTGTAAATTTACTATAGTTCAGAAAAATATGAAAATTTGCATGTGTGGTCTGAGACCTACAATAGCCTGTGGTTAAAATCTCACATGATTTGGGCAACAACATAATACATTGTGAAATTTCCATGTGAAAATGAGCTATTAATGCGTGCTTAACATGATTATGGTAGGATAATGTGTTTTCAGCATGATTAGAGTAAGTTGCTGAGTGTTTAAATTTTGTCAACAGTAGTATCAAGTTAGGGGAAAAACAGAGCCATGTGTAAACCGTATGAAATGTGTGTGTAAAAATCGGAATGTGTAAAATGTGCCGTGTGTGACACTGCTTCCATAGAGGGCTGTGGAACTGTACTGTAGAAAAGTCCCCACGGGAAGGTTCAATGTGTTAAGATCCTAAGGGCATTAGGATGAAATCCTAGAGGTGGACAAGTACCACTGGTTAGGGTGGAGATTACTTCTCCCGGTCTGCGCAGTACCAAGAGCCGTCACTGTGTTGCCTAGGTGGCGTCTATGTGTTATGTGATGTGAATGTGTCCTTCTAGTGGTGGTTTGGACTATGTGTCACGACATTTAAATGTGAAAATGTGAATGTGTATATGTGCAAATTGTGTAGTGTGAACATGTGAATGTGAAATGTGTTAATGTTAACAATGCGAATGTGTAAATGTGTAAACATGTGAATTCAATGTGTTAAAAATGCGAACTTGTGATTTATGTTATAAAAATGTTAGATTCATGTCAAAATAGCAACCTTAATGTGTTTATAATGGTGTTTTATATGTGCAAAAGTGTGTAGAATCCATGTTATGGGTATTTCCTTCTTATGTGTGAAAATCCCATGCTAAATTTGCTATCATGTTGTAGTTAAATGTAAGTGTAGTTCTCATGTGAATGAATGAGTAGAAAGCATGCGGTAGGTATTTCATTTTGGATTGACATAAACCATGTATCATGCGTAGTGAAATTAGTAGAAATATCTGTTGGCCCTTTTGGTACGGCAGCAAGCTAACCTAGAGGGGGGGTGAATAGGTTTTTCCGAAATCTGAAATAGAAACTTAAACACAGAAATTAACACTTGAAGGTTTGGTTAGATTAGTGTGATAAAGAGTAGTAGTGCGGAAGCAAATAACCAATCACACAATGGACACAAGGAATTTATCCTGGTTCGGCCCTTCCCACATGGAAGTCCTACGTCCAGTCCCCAAGCAACCTCTTGGGATTTCACTAACCAAGGGTACAGTCCCCCTTAACGACACTACAACACCCAGCACCCCAACTGGTCTTCTTCTGTTTCCCGGGCAAGAAGGCAGCCCACTTCTCTTACAGGTAAAGAAGCCAACCTCCAGGTACAAACCCCAGTGCGGTTCTGCTAGACACTAACCCTAGCTAGGTTAACAACTGGTACAAACCCTAGTTTGGTTCAGCTAGACACAAACCCCTAGCTGGGTTATCTATTGTATACAGTCCTACAGCTGGACAAGGATCTTCTTAGAAAGATCAGACTGAGAAGCTTTACAAGATAAACACTTGTGTAAAGCTCACAGTCCCAGACTCTCCCCGGATATACAATGAGCTCGGAGAGAAACAGAAGAGAGAAAAGAAAGCAATAGTGCTTGAATGCTTGAGATGCTTCAAAGCTTGAGTGCTTCTTCTGGGCTCAGGCTCTTTCTCTCTTTCTTTGAGTGTATGTGTCGTTGAGGTTCTTCTCACAGTTGTACACTCCTTCAAAGACATTCAGGAAAAGGGCCTTACTTTTCTTCAGCTAAGCTTCTTCTTTTATATGAGCAATTTGAATGGATCCGTTGAAGAGATCTGTTGGATTTCTAGCCGTTGCTCATCTCCTCTTCATTTGTCTTAATCAGACTCTGACGGTCTTCGAGGTCTGTACACATAGAAGAAAGTGTTAGCATAAAAAAGTGTTTTATGATAAACGATGTATAGTACTGTGCTTCTGCTAATCATACTAAAATTAGTAGGTCATATCTTTTTCTGACAAGATTATGCATACAGCTTTTTGCCAGAAGATATTTGACTTTTCATTTAAGCACCAAGCATATTTGAAATATAAAGGCAATCTGAGTTTGATCAGAGTCCATGAAGAGATCGTTATGAGCATGACTTATGAAATCATTATGTGAAGAGTCGTTGCTCATTTATAAAGAAATCGATGTGATTATTTATGAAATCGTTATGCAAGCAAATCGTTATGATCTTCTGAAGAAATCCTTGTGATCAGTAAAGAAATCGATGTGATCACTTATGAAATCGTTATGGCATCGATTTCTTAGCAAGTCGTTGCGCTTACAGAAGAAATCGTTGCAAACACTTACGAAATCGTTATGGCATCGATTTCTTAGAAAATCGTTGCGCTTACAGAAGAAATCGTTGCGAACACTTATGAAATCGTTATGGTATCAATTTCTTAGCAAGTCGTTGCGCTTACAGAAGAAATCGTTGCGAACATTTTTATGAAATCGTTATGGCATCGATTCTTAGCAAGTCGTTGCGCTTACAGAAGAAATCGTTGCGAACATTTTTATGAAATCGTTATGGCATCGATTTCTTAGCAAGTCGTTGCGCTTACAGAAGAAATCGTTGCGAACACTTTTATGAAATCGTTATGGCATCGATTTCTTAGAAAGTCGTTGCGCTTACAGAAGAAATCGTTGCGAACATTTTTATGAAATCGTTATGGCATCGATTTCTTAGCAAATCGTTGTAGCGCTTGTTACTTTGGCACTTTAAACAGAAATCGATGTATATGAGTTAGACATCGACTTTATCATTTTAGTGCGCCATATTGCATCAATTGGAGACTCAGCATTTTGCAATGAGATTGATGCGACACAAATGAAATAAAATATTCAATTTAAGTTACATCATAAATTTTATTATCACCAAAATACATGAACAAATAGAGAGTGGTTCAACAATCTCTCCCTTTTTGGTGATGACAAAATTTATGAGAATTTTCTGACAAGAATATATATAAAGCATAGAGGATTCAGAAAATTCATACAAACTCTCCCCCTTTTTGTCACTAACCAAAAAGGAAGGATCTTACCAGGGATTTCTCTCCCCCTTTGAGAGAATTTCTTACCATTGAGGGGTTCAACAAGGATAGTTGATAAGGAATGACTCCCCCTTAATCTGTGTTCCCCCTGAATGAGAGACTCCACCTGAATGAAACTTGCAAATAATTGTTAGTAATAAAGACTAATTCATTTTTGTGACTACTCCTTCTTCAGATGTGATTTGAATGAAGAATCTGCAGTCACTCCAGCCTTGAGCATTCTTGGTTTTTGATGCTCCAAGGCTAACCTGCAAATACATTACTCAGAGGTAGGTACCCAAATCTTTTGGGTCCTTGATGATTAGATGCATGAAAATAACCTTTAAGAATCCAACTAAGTGCCTTGTTGTGCAGGTGTTTACTGTGTGCCCTAATTTATTACAATGAGAACAACAATGAATATAATCTATTTTGCAGTTCTTATTGTTTTTATGATGTCTGTTTAGGACATAATTTTTTAAAACTTTTCTTTTACAAGGGCCATTTTCTGAGGCAACTTGGTTTCTTTTACAATTTTGGTAATGGATATTTTCCTAGAATTATTGCTTGTTTTCCTTTTTCCAGAGGTATGCATCCAAGCCCTTGTTTATTATTTCCAGATTTTGATCCTTTTAAATATAGGCTAAAGATGTTTTCCCTTTAGTTAATTTTCTAACTGATTATTTTAAATAAAGATTTTCTTCAGTTAGAGTTTCAAATTTTTCATCTAACTCTAATTTTTCATTGTCCTTATTTTTTAAATCTTCATTCAAAAGATAAATATTATCTTTATTGTCCTTTAATTGTTTTTCTAGTTGCTCCAGTTCGGATTTAAGATCAGAATTGGTGTTTTCTAAGCAAATAGTGTTGTTTTTCAGACTCTTTAATTCTTTTACAACATTTTTATGTTTTTCATATAGTTCATTAAGACTTCTTCTAAGTCTTCAGATTCTGATCCTGAATCAGTGCAAGAGCTAAAAGATGGGTCATAATGTACCTCATCTAGTCCTACCATAAGGGCTAGACTTACCTGCTCTTTCTCTCCGATTTTGAGCTTGATGATTCTGAGCTTGTGGCCTCTTCATTTTCCCAAGCCCGCCATGGCTTTTCTTTTGAATTTCTTGTGCTTCTTTTTGGATTTTTCTGGTTGACCAGTCTTCTTTAGTTTAGGACAATCTGGTCTTAGATGTCCAGGTTTTCTGCATTCATAGCAGACTGGTTCTTTTTCTTTTCTCTCTTTCCTTTGAATCCTTCTTGATCCATTTTTCTTCTTCTTAAAAATTTTCTGAAGCTTGGACAGAACTTCATCTACGTCACTGTCTTCAGAATCTGCATTTCTGGAACTTGAGGAAGAAGAAGAAGTAGAAGGAGTAGCTACAACTTTAAGAGCATCAGTACATTTTTTCTTTGATGAGCTTTCAGATAGACGCTACATATTTATTTCATGTGCCATGAGGGAACCTATTAAGTTATCAATAGATAATTTGGTTAGATCATGGGCCTCTTCAATAGCAGTTACTTTAGGTGTCCATGAGATAGTTAAAGACCTAAGTATCTTTCTAACATTTTCTTCATCAGATAGGTTTTTACCAAGAGAGTTTAAACCAACTACTATGCTCGAGAATCTACTATACATCTGAGTGATATTTTCATTTGGAAGCATTTTAAATTGCTCATATTGTGAGACAAGAATATCTATCCTAGTTTGTTTTACTTTATTTGTTCCTTCATAAGTTATCTGCAGTTTATCCCATATTTCTTTAGCTGATTTACATGCAGATACTCTACTACATTCTCTTTTGGATAAAGCACAACATAAGTAGTTCTTAGCTTTAACGTTTAAAGATAATTTACTTTTATCTGCTACTGTAATGGCAGTAGTGCCTGGAATAGAAACAATAACATAATCACCTACCTCGATTACCTGCCATAGATCAAAGTCTGTGCCTCGAATGAAGCATTCCATTCTCATCTTCCAATATTGGTAGTCCTCTCCATCAAAGAATGGAGGTCTGGTGACTGATTGACCTTCAGCATATCCTTGAGCTACCATGGATCTTCTCTAAGATCGTTAGATCTTCTTGATAGATGAGAGAACCATGCTCTGATACCACTTGTTGGCCCTTTTGGTACGGCAGCAAGCTAACCTAGAGGGGGGGGGGGTGAATAGGTTTTTCCGAAATCTGAAATAGAAACTTAAATACAGAAATTAACACTTGAAGGTTTGGTTATATTAATGTGATAAAGAGTAGTAGTGCGGAAGCAAATAACCAATCGCACAATGGACACAAGGAATTTATCCTGGTTCGGCCCTTCCCACATGGAAGTCCTACGTCCAGTCCCCAAGTAACCTCTTGGGATTTCACTAACCAAGGGTACAGTCCCCCTTATGGACACTACAACACCCAGTACCCCAGCTGGTCTTCTTCTCTTTCCCGGGCAAGAAGGCAGCCCACTTCTCTTACAGGTAAAGAGGCCAACCTCCTGGTACAAACCCCAGTGCGGTTCTGCTAGACACTAGCCCCTAGCTAGGTTAACAACTGGTACAAACCCCAGTTTGGTTCAGCTAGACACAAATCCCTAGCTGGGTTATCTATTGTATACAGTCCTACAGCAGGACAAGGATCTTTCTTAGAAAGATCAGACTGAGAAGCTTTACAAGATAAACACTTGTGTAAAGCTAACAGTCCCAGACTCTCCCCAGATATACAATGAGCTCGGAGAGAAACAGAAGAGAGAAAAGAAAGCAATAGTGCTTGAATGCTTGAACGCTTGAGATGCTTCAAAGCTTGAGTGCTTCTTCTAGGCTCAGGCTCTTTGTCTCTTTCTTTGAGTGTATGTGTCGTTGAGGTTCTTCTCACAGTTGTACACTCCTTCAAAGATATTCAGGAAAAGGGCTTTGCTTTGCTTCAGCTAAGCTTCTTCTTTTATATGAGCAATTTGAATGGATCCGTTGAAGAGATCCGTTGGATTTCCAGCCGTTGCTCATCTCCTCTTCATTTGTCTTAATCAGACTTTGACGGTCTTCGAGGTCTCTACACATAGAAGAAAGTGTTAGCATAAAAAAAGTGTTTTATGATAAACGATGTATAGTACTATGCTTCTGCTAATCATACTAAAATTAGTAGGTCATATCTTTTTCTGACAAGATTATGCATACAGCTTTTTGTCAGAAGATATTTGACTTTTCATTTAAGCGCCAAGCATATTTGAAATATAAATGCAATCTGAGTTTGATCAGAATCCATGAAGAAATCGTTATGAGCATGACTTATGAAATCGTTATGTGAAGAGTCGTTGCACATTTATAAAGAAATCAATGTGATTATTTATGAAATTGTTATGCAAGCAAATCGTTATGATCTTCTGAAGAAATCCTTGTGATCAGTAAAGAAATCGATGTGATCACTTATGAAATCGTTATGGCATCGATTTCTTAGCAAGTCGTTGCGCTTACAGAAGAAATCGTTGCGAACACTTATGAAATCGTTATGGCATCGATTTCTTATCAAATCGTTGCGCTTACAGAAGAAATCGTTGCGAACACTTATGAAATCGTTATGGCATCGATTTCTTAGCAAGTCATTGCGCTTCCAGAAGAAATCGTTGCGAACATTTTTATGAAATCGTTATGGCATCGATTTCTTAGCAAGTCGTTGCGCTTACAGAAGAAATCGTTGCGAACACTTTTATGAAATCGTTATGGCATCGATTTCTATGCAAGTCGTTGCGCTTACAGAAGAAATCATTGCGAACATTTTTATGAAATCGTTATGGCATCGATTTCTTAGCAAATCGCTGTAGCGCTTGTTACTTTGGCACTTTAAACAGAAATCGATGTCTATGAGTTAGACATCGACTTTATCATTTTAGTGCGCCATATTGCATCAATGTGAGACTCAGCATTTTGCTATGAGATTGATGCGACACAGATGAAACAAAATATTCAATTAAGTTACATCATTAAATTTTAATCACCAAAATACAAGAACAAATAGAGAGTGGTTCAACAATCTCTCCCTTTTTGGTGATGACAAAATTTATGAGAATTTTCTGACAAGAATATATATAAAGCATAGAAGATTCAAAAAATTCATACAAACTCTCCCCCTTTTTGTCACTAACCAAAAAGGAAGGATCTTACCAGGGATTTCTCTCCCCCTTTGAGAGAATTTCTTACCATTGAGGGGTTCAACAAGGATAGTTGATAAGGAATGACTCCCCCTTAATCTGTGCTCCCCCTGAATGAGAGACTCCACCTGAATGAAACTTGCAAATAATTGTTAGTAATAAAGACTAATTCACTTTTGTGACTACTCTTTCTTCAGATGTGATTTGAATGAAGAATCTGCAGTCACTCCTGCCTTGAGCATTCTTGGTTTTTGATGCTCCAAGGCTAACCTGCAAATACATTACTCAAAGGTAGGTACCCAAATCTTTTTGGGTCCTTGATGATTAGATGCATGAAAATAACCTTTAAGAATCCAAACTAAGTGCCTTGTTGTGCATGTGTTTACTGTGTGTCCTAATTTATTACAATGAGAACAACAATGAATATAATCTATTTTGCAGTTCTTATTGTTTTTATGATGTCTGTTTAGGACATAATTTTTTAAAACATTTTCTTTTACAGGGGCCATTTTCTGAGGCAACTTGGTTTCTTTTACAAATTTTGGTAATGGATATTTTCCTGGAATTATTGCTTGTTTTCCTTTTTCCAGAGGTATGTATCCAAGCCTTGTTTATTATTTCCAGATTTTGATCCTTTTAAACATAGGGCTAAAGATGATTTCTCTTTAGTTAATTTTCTAACTGATTCTTTTAAATAAAGATTTTCTTCAGTTAGAGTTTTAAATTTTTCTTCTAACTCTAATTTTTCATTGTCCTTATTTTTCAAATTCATTCAAAAGATAAATATATCTTTATTGTCCTTTAATTGTTTTTCTAGTTGCTCCAGTTCGGATTTAAGATCAGAATTGGTGTTTTCTAAGCAAATAGTGTTGTTTTTCAGACTCTTTAATTCTTTTACAACATTTTTATGTTTTTCATATAGTTCATTAAAGACTTCTTCTAAGTCTTCAGATTCTGATCCTGAATCAGTGCAAGAGCTAAAAGATGGGTCATAATGTACCTCATCTAGTCCTACCATGAGGGCTAGACTTACCTGCTCTTTCTCGATTTTGAGCTTGATGATTCTGAGCTTGTGGCCTCTTCATTTTCCCAAGCAGCCGCCATGGCTTTTCTTTTGAATTTCTTGTGCTTCTTTTTGGATTTTTCTGGTTGACCAGTCTTCTTTAGTTTAGGACAATCTGGTCTTAGATGTCCAGGTTTTCTGCATTCATAGCAGACTGGTTCTTTTTCTTTTCTCTCTTCCTTTGAATCCTTCTTGATCCATTTTTCTTCTTCTTAAAAATTTTCTGAAGCTTGGACAGAACTTCATCTACGTCACTGTCTTCAGAATCTGCATTTCTGGAACTTGAGGAAGAAGAAGAAGTAGAAGGAGTAGCTACAACTTTAAGAGCATTAGTACATTTTTTCTTGATGAGCTTTCAGATAGACGCTCCATATTATTTCATGTGCCATGAGGGAACCTATTAAGTTATCAATAGATAATTTGGTTAGATCATGGGCCTCTTCAATAGCAGTTACTTTAGGTGTCCATGAGATAGTTAAAGACCTAAGTATCTTTCTAACATTTTCTTCATCAGATAGGTTTTTACCAAGAGAGTTTAAACCAACTATGCTCGAGAATCTATTATACATCTGAGTGATATTTTCATTTGGAAGCATTTTAAATTGCTCATATTGTGAGACAAGAATATCTATCCTAGTTTGTTTTACTTTTTGTTCCTTCATAAGTTATCTGCAGTTTATCCCATATTTCTTTAGCTGATTTACATGCAGATACTCTACTAAATTCTCTTTTGGATAAAGCACAACATAAGTAGTTCTTAGCTTTAAAGTTTAAAGATAATTTACTTTTATCTGCTGCTGTAATGGCAGTAGTGCCTGGAATAGAACAATAACATAATCACCTACCTCGATTACCTGCCATAGATCAAAGTCTGTGCCTCGAATGAAGCATTCCATTCTCATCTTCCAATATTGGTAGTCCTCTCCATCAAAGAATGGAGGTCTGGTGACTGATGACCTTCAGCATATCCTTGAGCTGCCATGGATCTTCTCTAAGATCGTTAGATCTTCTTGATAGATCAGAGAACCTCGCTCTGATACCACTTGTTGGCCCTTTTGGTACGGCAGCAAGCTAACCTAGAGGGGGGGTGAATAGGTTTTTCCGAAATCTGAAATAGAAACTTAAACACAGAAATTAACACTTGAAGGTTTGGTTAGATTAGTGTGATAAAGAGTAGTAGTGCGGAAGCAAATAACCAATCACACAATGGACACAAGGAATTTATCCTGGTTCGGCCCTTCCCACATGGAAGTCCTACGTCCAGTCCCCAAGCAACCTCTTGGGATTTCACTAACCAAAGGTACAATCCCCCTTAAGGACACTACAACACCCAGCACCCCAGCTTGTCATCTTCTCTTTCCCGGGCAAGAAGGTAGCCCACTTCTCTTACAGGTAAAGAAGCCAACCTCCTGGTACAAACCCCAGTGCGGTTCTGCTAGACACTAACCCCTAGCTAGGTTAACAACTGATACAAACCCCAGTTTGGTTCAGCTAGACACAAACCCCTAGCTGGGTTATCTACTGTATACAGTCCTACAGCTGGACAAGGATCTTTCTTAGAAAGATCAGACTGAGAAGCTTTACAAGATAAACACTTGTGTAAAGCTCACAGTCCCAGACTCTCCCCAGATATGCAATGAGCTCGGAGAGAACAGAAGAGAGAAAAGAAAGCAATAGTGCTTGAATGCTTGAACGCTGAGATGCTTCAAAGCTTGAGTGCTTCTTCTGGGCTCAGGCTCTTTCTCTCTTTCTTTGAGTGTATGTGTCGTTGAGGTTCTTCTCACAGTTGTACACTCCTTCAAAGATATTCAGGAAAAGGGCCTTGCTTTTCTTCAGCTAAGCTTCTTCTTTTATATGAGCAATTTGAATGGATCCGTTGAAGAGATCCGTTGGATTTCTAGCCGTTGCTCATCTCCTCTTCATTTGTCTTAATCAGACTCTGACGTCTTCGAGGTCTGTACACATAGAAGAAAGTGTTAGCATAAAAAAAGTGTTTTATGATAAACGATGTATAGTACTGTGCTTCTGCTAATCATACTAAAATTAGTAGGTCATATCTTTTTCTGACAAGATTATGCATACAGCTTTTTGTCAGAAGATATTTGACTTTTCATTTAAGCGCCAAGCATATTTGAAATATAAAGGCAATCTGAGTTTGATCAGAATCCATGAAGAAATCGTTATGAGCATGACTTATGAAATCGTTATGTGAACAGTCGTTGCTCATTTATAAAGAAATCGATGTGATTATTTATGAAATCGTTATGCAAGCAAATCGTTATGATCTTCTGAAGAAATCCTTGTGATCAGTAAAGAAATCGATGTGATCACTTATGAAATCGTTATGGCATCAATTTCTTAGCAAGTCGTTGCGCTTACAGAAGAAATCGTTACGAACACTTATGAAATCGTTATGGCATCGATTTCTTAGCAAATCGTTGCGCTTACAGAAGAAATCGTTGCGAACACTTATGAAATCGTTATGGCATCGATTTCTTAGCAAGTCGTTGCGCTTACAGAAGAAATCGTTGCGAACATTTTTATGAAATCGTTATGGCATCGATTTCTTAGCAAGTCGTTGCGCTTACAGAAGAAATCGTTGCGAACACTTTATGAAATCGTTATGGCATCGATTTCTTGCAAGTCGTTGCGCTTACAGAAGAAATCGTTGCGAACATTTTTATGAAATCGTTATGGCATCGATTTCTTAGAAAATCGTTGTAGCGCTTGTTACTTTGGCACTTAAACAGAAATCGATGTATATGAGTTAGACATCGACTTTATCATTTTAGTGCGCCATATTGCATCAATGTGAGACTCAGCATTTTGCTATGAGATTGATGCGACACAGATGAAACAAAATATTCAATTTAAGTTACATCATAAATTTTATTATCACCAAAATACAAGAACAAATAGAGAGTGGTTCAACAATCTCCCCCTTTTTGGTGATGACAAAATTATGAGAATTTTCTGACAAGAAAATATAAAGCATAGAGGATTCAAAAAATTCATACAAAACTCCCCCCTTTTTGTCACTAACCAAAAAGGAAGGATCTTACCAGGGATTTCTCCCCCCTTGAGAGAATTTCTTACCATTGAGGGGTTCAACAAGGATAGTTGATAAGGAATGACTCCCCCTTAATCTGTGCTCCCCTGAATGAGAGACTCCACCTGAATGAAACTTGCAAATAATTGTTAGTAATAAAGACTAATTCATTTTTGTGACTACTCTTTCTTCAGATGTGATTTGAATGAAGAATCTGCAGTCACTCCTGCCTTGAGCATTCTTGGTTTTTGATGCTCCAAGGCTAACCTGCAAATACATTACTCATAGGTAGGTACCCAAATCTTTTTGGGTCCATGATGATTAGATGCATGAAAATAACCTTTAGGAATCCAAACTAAGTGCCTTGTTGTGCAGGTGTTTACTGTGTGTCCTAATTTATTACAATGAGAACAACAATGAATAATCTATTTTGCAGTTCTTATTGTTTTTATGATGTCTGTTTACGACATAATTTTTTAAAACATTTTCTTTTACAGGGGCATTTTCTGAGGCAACTTGGTTTCTTTTACAAATTTGGTAATGGATATTTTCCTGGAATTATTGCTTGTTTTCCTTTTTCCAGAGGTATCTATCCAAGCCCTTGTTTATTATTTCCAGATTTTGATCCTTTTAAACATAGGGCTAAAGATGTTTTCCCTTTAGTTAATTTTCTAACTGATTTTTTTAAATAAAGATTTTCTTCAGTTAGAGTTTTAAATTTTCTTCTAACTCTAATTTTTCATTGTCCTTATTTTTCAAATCTTCATTCAAAAAGAAATATTATCTTTATTGTCCTTTAATTGTTTTTCTAGTTGCTCCAGTTCGGATTTAAGATCAGAATTGGTGTTTTCTAAGCAAATAGTGTTGTTTTTCAGACTCTTAATTCTTTTACAACATTTTTATGTTTTTCATATAGTTCATAAAGACTTCTTCTAAGTCTTCAGATTCTGATCCTGAATCAGTGCAAGAGCTAAAAGATGGGTCATAATGTACCTCATCTAGTCCTACCATGAGGGCTAGACTTACCTGCTCTTTCTCCGATTCTGAGCTTGATGATTCTGAGCTTGTGCCTCTTCATTTTCCCAAGCAGCCGCCATGGCTTTTCTTTTGAATTTCTTGTGCTTCTTTTTGGATTTTTCTGGTTGACCAGTCTTCTTTAGTTTAGGACAATCTGGTCTTAGATGTCCAGGTTTTCTGCATTCATAGCAGACTGGTTCTTTTTCTTTTCTCTCTTTCCTTTCAATCCTTCTTGATCCATTTTTCTTCTTCTTAAAAATTTTCTGAAGCTTGGACAGAACTTCATCTACGTCACTGTCTACAGAATCTGCATTTCTGGAACTTGAGGAAGAAGAAGAAGTAGAAGGAGTAGCTACAACTTTAAGAGCATTAGTACATTTTTCTTTGATGAGCTTTCAGATAGACGCTCCATATTTATTTCATGTGCCATGAGGGAACCTATTAAGTTATCAATAGATAATTTGGTTAGATCATGGGCCTCTTCAATAGCAGTTACTTTAGGTGTCCATGAGATAGTTAAAGACCTAAGTATCTTTCTAACATTTTCTTCATCAGATAGGTTTTTACCAAGAGAGTTTAAACCAACTACTATGCTCGAGAATCTATTATACATCTGAGTGATATTTTCATTTGGAAGCATTTTAAATTGCTCATATTGTGAGACAAGATATCTATCCTAGTTTGTTTTACTTTATTTGTTCCTTCATAAGTTATCTGCAGTTTATCCCATATTTCTTTAGCTGATTTACATGCAGATACTCTACTAAATTCTCTTTTGGATAAAGCACAACATAAGTAGTTCTTAGCTTTAAAGTTTAAAGATAATTTACTTTTATCTGCTGCTGTAATGGCAGTAGTGCCTGGAATAGGAACAATAACATAATCACCTACCTCGATTACCTGCCATAGATCAAAGTCTGCCTCGAATGAAGCATTCCATTCTCATCTTCCAATATTGGTAGTCCTCTCCATCAAAGAATGGAGGTCTGGTGACTGATTGACCTTCAGCATATCCTTGAGCTGCCATGGATCTTCTCTAAGATCGTTAGATCTTCTTGATAGATCAGAGAACCTCGCTCTGATACCACTTGTTGGCCCTTTTGGTACGGCAGCAAGCTAACCTAGAGGGGGGGGGTGAATAGGTTTTTCCGAAATCTGAAATAGAAACTTAAACACAGAAATTAACACTTGAAGGTTTGGTTAGATTAGTGTGATAAAGAGTAGTAGTGCGGAAGCAAATAACCAATCACACAATGGACACAAGGAATTTATCCTGGTTCGGCCCTTCCCACATGGAAGTCCTACGTCCAGTCCCCAAGCAACCTCTTGGGATTTCACTAACCAAGGGTACAGTCCCCCTTAAGGACACTACAACACCCAGCACCCCAGCTTGTCTTCTTCTCTTTCCCGGGCAAGAAGGCAGCCCACTTCTCTTACAGGTAAAGAAGCCAACCTCCTGGTACAAACCCCAGTGCGGTTCTGCTAGACACTAACCCCTAGCTAGGTTAACAACTGGTACAAACCCCAGTTTGGTTCAGCTAGACACAAACCCCTAGCTGGGTTATCTACTGTATACAGTCCTACAGCTGGACAAGGATCTTTCTTAGAAAGATCAGACTGAGAAGCTTTACAAGATAAACTTGTGTAAAGCTCACAGTCCCAGACTCTCCCCAGATATACAATGAGCTCGGAGAAACAGAAGAGAAAAGAAAGCAATAGTGCTTGAATGCTTGAACGTGAGATGCTTCAAAGCTTGAGTGCTTCTTCTGGGCTCAGGCTCTTTCTCTCTTTCTTTGAGTGTATGTGTCGTTGAGGTTCTTCTCACAGTTGTACACTCCTTCAAAGATATTCAGGAAAAGGGCCTTGCTTTTCTTCAGCTAAGCTTCTTCTTTTATATGAGCAATTTGAATGGATCCGTTGAAGAGATCCATGGATTTCTAGCCGTTGCTCACTCCTCTTCATTTGTCTTAATCAGACTCTGACGGTCTTCGAGGTCTGTACACATAGAAGAAAGTGTTAGCATAAAAAAAGTGTTATGATAAACGATGTATAGTTCTGTGCTTCTGCTAATCATACTAAAATTAGTAGGTCATATCTTTTTCTGACAAGATTATGCATACAGCTTTTTGTCAGAAGATATTTGACTTTTCATTTAAGCGCCAAGCATATTTGAAATATAAAGGCAATCTGAGTTTGATCAGAATCCATGAAGAAATCGTTATGAGCATGACTTATGAAATCGTTATGTGAAGAGTCGTTGCTCATTTATAAAGAAATCGATGTGATTATTTATGAAATCGTTATGCAAGCAAATCGTTATGATCTTCTGAAGAAATCCGTTGTGATCAGTAAAGAAATCGATGTGATCACTTATGAAATCGTTATGGCATCAATTCTTAGCAAGTCGTTGCGCTTACAGAAGAAATCGTTGCGAACACTTATGAAATCGTTATGGCATCGATTTCTTAGCAAATCGTTGCGCTTACAGAAGAAATCGTTGCGAACACTTATGAAATCGTTATGGCATCGATTTCTTAGCAAGTCGTTGCGCTTACAGAAGAAATCGTTGCGAACATTTTTATGAAATCGTTATGGCATCGATTTCTTAGCAAGTCGTTGCGCTTACAGAAGAAATCGTTGCGACACTTTTATGAAATCGTTATGGCATCGATTTCTTGCAAGTCGTTGCGCTTACAGAAGAAATCATGCGAACATTTTTATGAAATCGTTATGGCATCGATTTCTTAGAAAATCGTTGTAGCGCTTGTTACTTTGGCACTTTAAACAGAAATCGATATATGAGTTAGACATCGACTTTATCATTTTAGTGACCATATTGCATCAATGTGAGACTCAGCATTTTACTATGAGATTGATGCGACACAGATGAAACAAAATATTCAATTTAAGTTACATCATAAATTTTATTATCACCAAAATACAAGAACAAATAGAGAGTGGTTCAACAATCTCCCCCTTTTGATGATGACAAAATTTATGAGAATTTTCTGACAAGAATATATATAAAGCATAGAGGATTCAAAAAATTCATACAAAACTCCCCCCTTTTTGTCACTAACCAAAAAGGAAGGATCTTACCAGGGATTTCTCCCCCCTTGAGAGAATTTCTTACCATTGAGGGGTTCAACAAGGATAGTTGATAAGGAATGACTCCCCCTTAATCTGTGCTCCCCTGAATGAGAGACTCCACCTGAATGAAACTTGCAAATAATTGTTAGTAATAAAGACTAATTCATTTTTGTGACTACTCTTTCTTCAGATGTGATTTGAATGAAGAATCTGCAGTCACTCCTGCCTTGAGCATTCTTGGTTTTTGATGCTCCAAGGCTAACCTGCAAATACATTACTCATAGGTAGGTACCCAAATCTTTTTTGGGTCCATGATGATTAGATGCATGAAAATAACCTTTAGGAATCCAAACTAAGTGCCTTGTTGTGCAGGTGTTTACTGTGTGTCCTAATTTATTACAATGAGAACAACAATGAATATAATCTTTTGCAGTTCTTATTGTTTTTATGATGTCTGTTTACGACATAATTTTTTAAAACATTTTCTTTTTTAGGGGGCCATTTTCTGAGGCAACTTGGTTTCTTTTACAAATTTTGGTAATGGATATTTTCCTGGAATTATTGCTTGTTTTCTTTTTCCAGAGGTATCTATCCAAGCCCTTGTTTATTATTTCCAGATTTTGATCCTTTTAAACATAGGGCTAAAGATGTTTTCCCTTTAGTTAATTTTCTAACTGATTTTTTTAAATAAAGATTTTCTTCAGTTAGAGTTTTAAATTTTTTCTAACTCTAATTTTTCATTGTCCTTATTTTTTAAATCTTCATTCAAAAGATAAATATATCTTTATTGTCTTTAATTGTTTTTCTAGTTGCTCCAGTTCGGATTTAAGATCAGAATTGGTGTTTTCTAAGCAAATAGTGTTGTTTTTCAGACTCTTTAATTCTTTTACAACATTTTTCTGTTTTTCATATAGTTCATTAAAGACTTCTTCTAAGTCTTCAGATTCTGATCCTGAATCAGTGCAAGAGCTAAAAGATGGGTCATAATGTACCTCATCTAGTCCTACCATGCGGGCTAGATTTACGTGCTCTTTCTCCGATTCTAAGCTTGTGGCCTCTTCATTTTCCCAAGCTGCCGCCATGGCTTTTCTTTTGAATTTCTTGTGCTTCTTTTTGGATTTTTCTGGTTGACCAGTCTTCTTCAGTTTAGGACAATCTGGTCTTAGATGTCCAGGTTTTCTGCATTCATAGCAGACTGGTTCTTTTCTTTTCTCTCTTTCCTTTCAATCCTTCTTGATCCATTTTTCTTCTTCTTAAAAATTTTCTGAAGCTTGGACAGAACTTCATCTACGTCACTGTCTACAGAATCTGCATTTCTGGACTTGAGGAAGAAGAAGAAGTAGAAGGAGTAGCTACAACTTTAAGAGCATTAGTACATTTTTCTTTGATGAGCTTTCAGATAGACGCTCCATATTTATTTCATGTGCCATGAGGGAACCTATTAAGTTATCAATAGATAATTTGGTTAGATCATGGGCCTCTTCAATAGCAGTTACTTTAGGTGTCCATGAGATAGTTAAAGACCTAAGTATCTTTCTAACATTTTCTTCATCAGATAGGATTTTACCAAGAGAGTTTAAACCAACTACTATGCTCGAGAATATTATACATCTGAGTGATATTTTCATTTGGAAGCATTTTAAATTGCTCATATTGTGAGACAAGAATATCTATCCTAGTTTGTTTTACTTTATCTGTTCCTTCATAAGTTATCTGCAGTTTATCCCATATTCTTTAGCTGATTTACATGCAGATACTCTACTAAATTCTCTTTTGGATAAAGCACAACATAAGTAGTTCTTAGCTTTAAAGTTTAAAGATAATTTACTTTTATCTGCTGCTTGTAATGGCAGTAGTGCCTGGAATAGGAACAATAACATAATCACCTACCTGATTACTGCCATAGATCAAAGTCTGTGCCTCGAATAAAGCATTCCATTCTCATCTTCCAATATTGGTAGTCCTCTCCATCAAAGAATGGAGGTCTGGTGACTGATTGACTTTCAGATATCCTTGAGCTGCTATGGATTCTCTAAGATCGTTAGATCTTCTTGATAGATCAGAGAACCTTTCTCTGATACCACTTGTTGGCCCTTTTGGTATGGCAGCAAGCTAACTAGAGGGGGGGTGAATAGGTTTTTCCGAAATCTGAAATAGAAACTTAAACACAGAAATTAACACTTGAAGGTTTGGTTAGATTAGGTGTGATAAAGAGTAGTAGTGCGGAAGCAATAACCAATCACACAATGGATACAAGGAATTTATCCTGGTTCGGCCCTTCCCATATAGAAGTCCTACGTCCAGTCCCCAAGGAACCTCTTGGGATTTCACTAACCAAGGGCACAGTCCCCCTTAAGGACACTACAACACCCAGCACCCCAGCTGGTCTTCTTCTCTTTCCCGGGCAAGAAGGCAGCCCACTTCTCTTACAGGTAAAGAAGCCAACCTCCTGGTACAAACCCCAGTGCGGTTCTGCTAGACACTAACCCCTAGCTAGGTTAACAACTGGTACAAACCCCAGTTTGGTTCAGCTAGACACAAACCCCTAGCTGGGTTATCTACTGTATACAGTCCTACAGCTGGACAAGGATCTTTCTTAGAAAGATCAGACTGAGAAGCTTTACAAGATAAACACTTGTGTAAAGCTCACAGTCCCAGACTCTCCCCAGATATACAATGAGCTCGGAGAGAAACAGAAGAGAGAAAAGAAAGCAATAGTGCTTGAATGCTTGAACACTTGAGATGCTTCAAAGCTTGAGTGCTTCTTCTGGGCTCAGGCTCTTTCTCTCTTTCTTTGAGTGTATGTGTCGTTGAGGTTCTTCTCACAGTTGTACACTCCTTCAAAGATATTCAGGAAAAGGGCCTTGCTTTTCTTCAGCTAAGCTTCTTCTTTTATATGAGCAATTTGAATGGATCCGTTGAAGAGATCCATTGGATTTCTAGCCGTTGCTCATCTCCTCTTCATTTGTCTTAATCAGACTCTGACGGTCTTCGAGGTCTGTACACATAGAAGAAAGTGTTAGCATAAAAAAAGTGTTTTATGATAAACGATGTAGAGTACTGTGCTTCTGCTAATCATACTAAAATTAGTAGGTCATATCTTTTTCTGACAAGATTATGCATACAGCTTTTTGTCAGAAGATATTTGACTTTTCATTTAAGCGCCAAGCATATTTGCAATATAAAGGCAATCTGAGTTTGATCAAAATCCATGAAGAAATCGTTATGAGCATGACTTATGAAATCGTTATGTGAAGAGTCGTTGCTCATTTATAAAGAAATCGATGTGATTATTTATGAAATCGTTATGCAAGCAAATCATTATGATCTTCTGAAGAAATCGTTGTGATCAGTAAAGAAATCGATGTGATCACTTATGAAATCGTTATGGCATCGATTTCTTAGCAAGTCGTTGCGCTTACAGAAGAAATCGTTGCAAACACTTATGAAATCGTTATGGCATCGATTTCTTAGCAAATCGTTGCGCTTACAGAAGAAATTGTTGCGAACACTTATGAAATCGTTATGGCATCGATTTCTTAGCAAGTCATTGCGCTTACAGAAGAAATCGTTGCGAACATTTTTATGAAATCGTTATGGCATCGATTTCTTAGCAAGTCGTTGAGCTTACAGAAGAAATCGTTGCGAACACTTTTATGAAATCGTTATGGCATCGATTTTTTAGCAAGTCGTTGCGCTTACAGAAGAAATCGTTGCGAACATTTTTATGAAATCGTTATGGCATCGATTTCTTAGCAAATCGTTGTAGCTCTTGTTACTTTGGCACTTTAAACAGAAATCGATGTATATGAGTTCGACATCGATTTTATCATTTTAGTGCTCCATATTGCATCAATGTGAGACTCAGCATTTTGCTATGAGATTGATGCGACATAGATGAAACAAAATATTCAATTTAAGTTACATCATAAATTTTATTATCACCAAAATACAAGAACAAATAGAGAGTGGTTCAACAATATCATGATAGGTAGTTTTCTATTATTGTACAACCATGCTACATGTTTTGATTAATAAAATTGAATGAATGGCCTACTTGTGATGTATGCATGTATGATGTGTATGGAGTTTACTTGCTGAGTCTTTTAGACTCACTCTTGCTTCGGCGTACAGGTTTAGCAGGTGACCCTACTTCCTTGGAGGATGCCGTTGAGAGCGACCCCGAGCGAGGAGAATAGAGTGTTGTGGAGTCACCGTTGTTGTACCTTACTTTCATAGTATGTAATTGAGACTTATGTAATTGAAGCTTATGTAATTGTGGACGAACAATGTAATTTGAATTTTGTATTTCATTATGTGGACTTAGTTCCTTAAATTGCTATATGGATCATGTATGTTTAATGTGGATGATGAAATGAAAAGACTGTAGTTCTTTTACTTCCAATACTCTATATTCATATTTGTGTACATCTCAATCATGTGTGTTAATGCTTGGGTAAATGTCCCACTGTGACGAGACTCACTATACCGACGTGCATTGGTATAATCATACTGGTATAAGAAGGGTCGTCGTAGAGATTGGTATCAGAGACAACTGGTTGAGATTGTACATAAATATACATAAGTCATCATCTCCATTACATGCTAAGTCCTTATAGAGTTGTCCACATGTGTAGAAATGATTAATAATGAATGAAAGATCGATAAGAAAGTGGTTAGGGACTAAATAACGTAGTCTCTAATAGTGATTAAATTACTGCAGCATATGGCTTCACGCGGTAGACGTGGTGGTGTTCCTACTCGTGATGGCGAGCAGAGGAGAGATGAGCCTAGGCGTGAGGAGCAGACTGAGCAGCAGGCCCCGGCACCTCAGGGTCCTATACTTCCCCCACCGCCGCCAGTGGATTATGGAGTGTTTACGCAGGGTCTATTGCAGGCCATGCAGATGCAGGCCCACACCCAAGCTGCACTCCAGGCTCAGATGGAGGCTCAGGTTGGAATAATAAAATAAAGAGTAGTCTATTTTTATTTAATTGCATGATGTTGTGTTGAATATGCATTGCTTGTTGTTTGTTGTAGCAGGCTGAGGTTCCTGTTCCCCAGGCTCAGGACCATGGTGGACCCTCCATCATGGAAAGATTCAAGAGGATGTTGCCACCCTCTTTCAAGGGGGAGAGCGACCCATTACTAGCTGAGAGCTGGATGAGGGAGATCGAGAAGATCTTCCGGGCTGTTAGGTGTGCGGACGAGGACAAAGTCACTTTAGCCACCTATATGCTACAAGTATGTGTTAGTTTTATATGTTTACTTATCCTGTTAAACCTGAGCTGTTAGTTGGTGCTTATGAAGGTTGTGTTGCAGGAGAGAGCTGATGTGTGGTGGGCTTCCTTACTGCGTACCCGATTCGAGGACGGTGCTATTGACGTTGCTTGGGACGAGTTCGTGAGGCTCTTTCGGGCCAAGTTCGTCCCCGAGCATATCCAGGACAGGATGGAGCAGGAATTCCTTTCCTTGAATCAGGGCTCCAAAACTGTACTCGAGTACGAGGCCAGGTTTGCTGAGTTATATAAGTATGCACCTCACATAGTAACTGATGAGCGCAGGAAGGCAAAGAAGTTTGTGATGGGCCTTAAGCCATCACTGAGGAAGAGACTAGTGGCGTTCGATCATCGTACCTTAGACGAGGCCCTTAGCACTACTTGTAGGCAGGAGGGTGAAATGGAGCTGTACCTCGAGGAGAAGAAAGCTTTGCAAAAGAGACCTGCGGCCCCTTTCCAGCGGAAGGATAAGAAAAAGGCAGCGTACCAGACACCGCAGCGTCCAGTGGCAGCCAGCAGTACTCAGGTACCTTCTCAACGTTCCCCTGGTGTGAAGAAGGAGTGTCCCCATTGCGGGAAGACACACGGTGGTACGGAGTGTTGGATGGTAGCGGGAAAATGCTTGAAGGGCGGGAGTAGTGACCACAAGATCAAGGATTGTCCGAGACTTCAGCAGGGAGTCCAGCGTGGAGCACCAACCCCAGCAGTGGTAGCAACAGCAGCGCCACCTATAGGAAGACCAGGAAGACCTCGAGCCCCAGCTCGAGTGTTTGCCCTAGCACGAGAGGATGCCGAGCAGGCGGAGCATGTCACCGAAGGTACGGTTTTACTTCTAGGTGTGCACGCTCGGGTTTTATTCGATACGGGTGCCTCTCACTCATTCATCTCCGAGCGTTTCACTAGGCAGTTAGCTCTAGAGTCAGGTGTAGAGTCTGAGGATTTAGAAGTCCCATTGTATGTACACACACTGTAGCGACCCTCATTATACCGGTACGGTTATACCAACCCACGTCGGTATAGTGAACGTTGCCACAGTAGGACATTTACCCAACAATAACATTCAGCTGAGATACACGTGAATATAAGAACAGAGTAGCGGAAACAAAAGAACCACTGTCTTCATTTCATTCATCATCCACATTTAACATACATGATTGCATAACATTTAAAGAACTGAAGTCCACATAATCCATATAAAAGAAGTGCTAAGATAAAATACGTAGTTTGTTCAAGTTTACATGATTGTTCTAATACAATGCCTCAATTACATACATCAAATATCAAAATGTCACAACTAAACTCCACCAAGCTAGCTACTCCCCGCGCTCAGAGTCGCTCTCCACGGTCTCCTCCAAAGGTGTGTCACCTACTACACTGTACGCCGAAGCAAGTAATGAGTCTAAGAGACTCAGCAAAAACACTACATCTATCACACATGCACATATCATAGCAGGTTTTTACATACCATTTACAAGACACAACATGTAGAATGCGTGACATTGAAATTAACAACCTATCATGGTAATTCTATTAATGAACACATGATTCATGCTTTCAGATTTCCTAAATTAAAATCTCCTATCACATGTTCTCTAATCATTCCAACACATGAAAGTTCTACTTTCAATTAAGCTAAAACATGAAGCAATTTAGCATGAATAGCTTACATACCTGAAAGAAAACATTGCTAACATGGTTACTACTCATCTTATACATGCACATAACCATTTTACGTGCTTTAAGCTTGCTGTTTTGACATGGTTAAACACTTTACAATCTAACACATGAAAGCTACATTCTCATTCAACCACAATTGAGAGTAAACATACGTGGAATGGTTTACATAAGTAAGGATTGTCCTAGCATGGACTCTACGCATTGTACACATATAGGACATGATCATAACCACATTTATGTTGCTGTTCTAACATGATTTCAGATCATCATAACATGGATTTCAGTTTCACATCCTCACATTTTGGTTTCACCTTTTTACACAATTTCTAATTCACATACTTCACTTTTTACACATTGCACATTTACACATGTTCACACTACACAATTTGCACATGATCACAATCACATTTCACATTTTACACTTTAGTGCTGTGACACATAGTCCAAACCACCATAAGAAGGACACATCACATCGCATACACATAGACGCCACCTAGGCAATACAGTGACGACTCTTGGACTGCGCAGACCGGGAGAACAAGTCTCCACCCTAACCAGTGGTACTTGTCCACCTCCAGGAATTCATCCTAATTCCCTTAGGATCACAACACATTGAACCTTCCCATGGGGACTTTTCCATGGTACGGTTCCACAGCCCTCTATGGAAGCAGTATCACACTTGGCACAGTTTTACACATTACACATATCGGTTTTTACACACATTTTACACATGACGCTCATATCTCATTCATTCTCTCATTCACAACATGACTATGTTTTTCCTAATCATGCCACTACAGATGACAGAAATTAACATTCAAGAAGCTTCACAATCAGGTTGGGTTACACAAAAATTAAATCGTTTCACAATGGCATGCATTAATTTCACGTTTTTGCATGGAAAATTTATATTACATTTTATAGTTGTCCAAACGACCTGAGAATTTAACCACATGCTGATTTCGGGTTTAGGACCCCACAAGAAAATTTTCACATTTTTCTGATCCAAAATGCAATTGCAGAAAATTTAACATAAATTCCTATATTATTCGAAATTCAATCTATCATGGTGTATAACATAAAAGTTCAATTTTAACAGATCATAACCCTGAACCCAATATACACAATACCACAGGAAATTTTCCCGGATTTATTACACAACACACGATTTACTGGAAATTTAGCAATCCTACACATGTTTTCTATTCCCAAGTATGAATTTTCAGTAAATCGCATTGACGTGGGAAAATATCAGAAAATTCAGAACAGAGACTGACGTATATAGACATGATTCAACAGGATTAGGGCATCCTAATTTCCCATGGATTATTAGGATCATGGGTGAACATACATGGCCATTCTTCCATATGCATTTTAAATAAATAATAACTCAACCATCCACAAAATAAATGTCCAACCATTCTCCCACACATTCCAACATTCACATTACGTAGCATAATAAGTTTACAATATATCCTCATCGCAAAACACATCGAAAGTAATCATATATAAGGAGAGAACAGTTCACTGTTCTGCCCAGACAAACTTAACGGCGGTCTCTGGCCGTTCCAGGAGTGGACGGCAAGATCCCTGGACGCATACGGGAATCTTGGCGTCAAGGCATTGACAACAAGTTCCTGTTTGTGCAGAAACACAAACCGAACTCCAAATAACGGGGTGAATGGGGGATCCAGGACACAAGGAAAAATGTGTAAAAATCATAAAACCCTACTAGACATCTACATTGATGATAGGGGTACGTTACTTGCCTCTTGCAAAACTCCAAAGGGATCTAAATGGCCGGAGAAGCTCTCCTTGGGCAGTCCCAAGAAGCCTCCACAATTGCTCTCCTCCGGGTTCTATGTCGATGCAGAAACCAAACCACGGTTGGGGAAGTCCTCCCCGATGTTCCAGCTACCCTCCTGATGCAGTAGGTTGCCGGATGAAGCCTTGAATCGCCGGATTGAAGCCTCCAAAGTTGAGTCTTTGTACAGCTCCGAGCTAGGGTTTTTCTCTATCTCTTAAAAGAGGTCAAGAGAGGTTTTCTGGTTGCAAAGGGGTGAAGTCTTATAGCAAAGAGGCCCCTCAACCCCCGCAGGGGCTGATGGGAAAGGCTCAGAGCCGTTGGGGACAGCTCCCCAATGGGTGAGCTAGCTTGCTCCCGGAAATCCGGGCTCTGCAACGCATGCAGGTCAAAGAAATTAACGTCCACATCGCTGGACGCTGGATTTAGTGTTGGCGTCCACATGGTTGACGCCGACACAACACAAACGTCCATTGATGTTGACGCCAAGTTGGCCTTCGGACAGAACTCAAAAACATGCAGAAACCATGCACAACTTATACCTATATATGTGCCATATGTATACTATCATGTACATACCATCACCATACAATTCATACACTATTTACATCTAATTTATACACATGCATGCATAAGTATACTAACTAGTACATACGTAGATATTTACATACGTACATACACAAACATGAAGTATTCACATGCAATATAATTAATGCAACAAAATTCGAGGGCCTTACACCCTCTCCCCCTTAAAGAAACTTCGTCCTCGAAGTTAGAACGACACTACTCAAACAAAAGGGGATACTTCTTCTTCATCGCATCCTCAAGCTCCCAAGTAGCCTCCTCTCGCGAGAAGTTCCGCCAGAGAACTTTCAACGATGCAATACTCTTGTTCCGGAGATGCTGAACCTTCCGCTCAAGAATAGCTACTGGTTGCTCGACATACGACAGATCTGGCTGAATCTCCACTGGCTCATGACTAATCACATGAGACGGATCTCGGACATACTTCCTGAGCATCGAAACGTGGAAGACGGGATGAACACTAGCCGAAGCTGGGGGTAATGCTAGCTCATATGCCACGCTGCCCAAACGTCTGAGAATCTCATATGGGCTAATGAATCTATGGCTCAACTTACCATGCCTGCCAAACCTGACGACACCTCGAGTAGGTGATATCTTTAAGAAGACATGATCACCCACCTCGAACTCAAGATCCTTCCTCCTGTTGTCGGCATAGCTCTTCTGCCTAAGCCTCTTCCTGATAAGCTGGATCTTATCCGAAGTCTCCTGAACTAACTCCAGACCGATCAGCTGCCTATCACCGGTCTCCTCCCAACATAAAGGAGATCTGCAGGGCCGACCATACAACACCTCAAATGGAGCCATACCAATACTCGCATGAAAGCTGTTGTTGTATGCGAACTCCACAAGAGGTAAATGACGCTCCCAATCATCCTTCCAATCCAAAACACACGCTCTCAACATATCCTCGAGCGTTTGGATAGTCCTCTCGGACTGTCCATCAGTCTGGGGATGAAACGCCGAACTGAGCTTCAGCTCCGAACCTAAAGCATCCTGAAGACCCTTCCACAACCTCGAAGTGAATCTCGGATCTCGATCCGAAATGATCGACTTCGGCACACCATGCAATCTAATGATACTGCTAACATACAATCTAGCTAAACTCTCTACTGACTGCTTCTTCTTCATAGGCAAGAAATGAGCAGTCTTCGAGAATCTATCTACAACTACCCAATCGAGTCATTGCCCTTTCTAGATCGAGGCAAACCCGAAACAAAGTCCATAGTGACAGCTTCCCACTTCCATACTGGATCTCCATCCTTTGCACCAGGCCGGATGGTCGCTGTCGCTCGGCCTTACTTGCTGACACACCAAACACCTAGACACATAATCCGCTACATCCCTCTTCATGCCAGACCACCAAAAGGATCTCTTCAAATCCTGGTACATCTTAGTGTTACCTGGATGAATAGAGAATCGCGATCTGTGAGCCTCCGCTAACACATGCTCACGGACATCTACCAAATCAGGGACACAAACACGGTGATGAAATCTAATCACACCGTCCTCATCACGAGCAATGCCTGCCTTGCCCACTAACTCTAAGAGTCTAGGGTCGGCTTTCTGTTGCTCGATCACCTCATCCAAAACCGAGGACCTAAGAGATAACTGAGCTACAAAAGCCTGGCATAGCGATGGCTCTAACTCAGTCAACGCGCAAGCCGCATCCTCCAACATCTTCCAATCCTGCTGGAGAGATGGCTTCTTTCTACTCAGAGCATCCGCTACGACATTCTCCTTCCCAGGGTGATACTGAAGGTCAAAGTCATAGTCCTTCAAGAACTCAATCCATCTTCTCTGCCTCAGGTTTAGTTCCTTTTGGGAGAAAAGATACTTCAAGCTCTTGTGGTCGGTAAACACCTCAAATCTGACACCATAAAGATAGTGCCTCCAGATCTTTAGTGCATGAACCACTGCTGCGAGCTCCAAGTCATGAGTCAGATAGTTCTTCTCATGCTCCTTCAACTGACGAGAAGCATAAGCCACTACCCTTTCCTACTGCATTAGCACACAGCCTAAACCAATCCGAGACGCATCTGTGTAGATAGAAAAACCCTCTACACCGCTCGTTAAGACTAACACCGGGGCTGTCGTGAGCTTAGTCTTCAACAATTGAAAACTACTCTCACACTTCTCGGACCAAACAAACTTCACTCCCTTTCTGGTGAGATGGTCAATGGGGCGGCGATGGATGAAAATCCCTCAATAAATCGCCGATAGTAACCAGCTAAACCAATAAAACTACGAATCTCCGAAGGGGTCTTGGGAATCTCCCAATCCATAACTGCCTGGACCTTTGCTGGATCCACTGCTACACCAGCACCGGAGATAACATGCCCGAGGAAATGAACCTCGCGCAACCAGAAATCGCACTTGCTGAACTTAGCGTACAGCTTGTGCTCACGAAGAACCTCTAGCACTACCCTCAAATGCTGACGGTGTGTGGCCTCGTCCGGAGAGTAGACCAACACATCATCAATAAACACTACGACAAAGCTATCTAAATAAGGCCTAAACACCCTGTTCATGAGATCCATGAACGCTGCAGGGGCATTGGTCAATCCGAAAGGAAGGACCAAAAACTCATAATGTCCATACGGGTTCTAAACGCCGTCTTGGACACATCCTCACTCCGAATCCTCAACTGATGATAACCGGATCGCAAATCAATCTTAGAAAAGACTGATGCATCTCGCAACTGGTCAAACAATCATCAATACGAGGTAAGGGATACCTGTTCTTCACAGTCACTTGGTTCAGCTTCCTGTAGTCAATGCACACCTAAGTGACCCGTCTTTCTTCTTGACGAATAATACAGGTGCGCCCCAAGGGGAAACACTTGGGCGAATAAATCCCTTATCTAGCACTCTTGCAACTGCCTCCTCAACTCGGCTAACTCTATAGGTGCCATCCGATATGGAGCCTTCGAGATAGGAGAGGTATCCGGAAGCAACTCTATGGTAAACTCTATCTCTCTATCCGGTGGCAATCCATACAAGTCATCAGGAAAGACATCTGGAAAATCCTGCACTACCTCAATCTCTAAAAGAGTAGGTGACTCATCAGCCTCTGGCACTAGCACCACGCTGGCAAGAAAAGCGTCACAACCCTTGTTTACCATGCGCATCGCCTTCATGGCAGAGATGACTAACTTTCCCACCAAGTTCCTTGGCAAGGGATGAGAGAACTCGTCCTCACCAGGAATGCGGAAAACAATCCTCTTCCGACAACAATCCACTAACGCATAGTGCTCCTCTAGCCAATACAGAACAAGAATAGCATCATAGTCCTTCATCTTTAGAAAGAAGAAACACCCTTCTAGGACTCTATCCTCAATGCACACAGGTAGTGACGGAATGCACTTCCTAGTCGATACCGTACCCGCAGGGGTGTGCACAGACAAAGGGACCTCTAAATCCTCAGACTCTACACCTGACTCTAGGGCTAACTGCCTAGCGAACCGCTCGGAAATGAAAGAGTGAGTAGCACCCGTATCAAACAAAACCCGAGCGTGCACACCTAAAAGTAAAACCGTACCTTCGGTGACATGCTCCGCCTGCTCGGCGTCCTCGCGTGCTAAAGCAAACACTCGAGCTGGGGCTCGAGGCCTTCCTGGTCTTCCTATAGCTGGTGCTGCTGCCGTTACCGCTGGAGCTGGCGTTCCGCGCTGGACTCTCTGCTGAAGTCTTGGGCAATCCTTGATCTTGTGGTCGCTGCTTCCACACTTCAAGCACTTTCCCGTAATCATCCAACATTCGGTACCACCATGTGTCTTCCCACAGTGGGGACACTCTTTCTTCACACCAGGGGAACATACAGAAGGTACCTGAGAACTGCCGACTGCCACTGATCGCTGCTGTGTCTGGTACACCGTTTTCTTCTTATCCTGTTGATGGAACGTAGCTGCAGGTCTCTTCTGCGAAGCCTTCTTCTCTTCAAGATATTGCTCCATCTCACCCTCCTGCCTACAAGCAGCGCTGAGGGCCTCGTCCAAAGTGCGGTGGTCAAACGCCACGAGCCTCGTCCTCAGTGATGGCTTCAGGCCCATCACGAATTCTTTGTCTTCCTGCGCTCATCTGCCACATATGAGGTGCATATTTAGAGAGTTCAGAAAATCTTGCCTCATATTCTAGCACGGTCATGGAGCCTTGAGCCAAGAGAGGAACTCCTGCTCCATCCGATCTTGAACATGCTCGGGGACGAACTTGGCCCGAAAGAGCCTCACGAACTCGTCCCAAGCAACATCAATAGCTCCGTCCTCAAACCGGGTACGCAGCAATGAAGCCCACCATACATCAGCTCTTTCCTGCAGTACACCGTTCATAAGCACCATCTAACAAATCTAGCTTAACAGAACATACAAGCATATAAACTAAAGCATACTTGTAGCATGTAGGTGGCTAATGTGACCTTATCCTCATCTGCATAGCTGATGGCTCGGAAGATCTTTTCTATCTCCCTCATCTAGCTTTCTACCAACAATGGGTCGCTCTCCCCCTTAAAAGAGGGTGGTAGCATCCTCTTGAATCTTTCCATGGTAGAAGGTCCACCATGGTCCTGAGCTGGTACTTGAGCCTGCTACAGTACACAGCAAGCAATACACAATTAACATAATATCGCATAATTAAATAAAACAGACTATTAATCATTTTATTAGTCTAACCTGAGTCTCCAACTGTGCCTGGAGTGCTGCCTGAGTATGAGCCTGCGTCTGCATGGCTTGCACCAGACCTTGCATGAATACCATAATCCACAGGCGGCGGTGGGGGAAGTACAGGACCTTGCGGTGCCGGGGCCTACTGCTCCACCACTCGTCACGTCTCGGCTCGTCCTCACGGGCCGGCGCTCCGCCACGCCTACCTCTCGAAGCCATGGCTGTAATAAATTTCAGCCACCATTAGCTAGGTTACTAAGTTTTCTAACCATTTTCTTATCTCATTTTCACTTCTTATTAGTGTTTTCTACACATGTGGACATTACTTAGCATGCATGGGGATGAAGACATGTATATATATTCATGTGCAATCTCGACCGGTTGCTCTCTGATACCAATCTCTGTAGCGACCCTCATTATACCGGTACGGTTATACCAACCCACGTCAGTGTATAGTGAACGTTGCCACAGTGGGACATTTACCCAACAATAACATTCAGCTGAGATACACGTGAATATAAGAACAGAGTAGCGGAAACAAAAGAACCACTGTCTTCATTTCATTCATCATCCACATTTAACATACATGATTCAATAACATTTAAAGAACTGAAGTCCACATAATCATAAAAAGAAATGCTAAGATAAATTACATAGTTTGTCCAAGTTTACATGATGTTCTAATACAATGCCTCAATTACATACATCAAATATCAAAATGTCACAACTAAACTCCACCAAGCTAGCTACTCCCCGCGCTCAGAGTCGCTCTCCACGGTCTCCTCAAAGGTGTGTCACCTACTACACCTGTACGCCGAAGCAAGTAATGAGTCTAAAAGACTCAGCAAATAACACTACATCTATCACACATGCACATATCATAGCAGGTTTTTACATACCATTTACAAGACACAACATGTAGCATGCGTGACATTGAAATTAACAACCTATCATGGTAATTCTATTAATGAACACATGATTCATGCTTTCAGATTTCCTAAATTAAAATCTCCTATCACATTCTCTAATCATTCCAACACATGAAAGTTCTACTTTCAATTAAGCTAAAACATGAAAGCAATTTAGCATGAATAGCTTACATACTTGAAAGAAAACATTGCTAACATGGTTACTACTCATTCTTATACATGCACATAACCATTTTACGTGCTTTAAGCTTGCTATTTTGACATGGTTAAACACTTTACAATCTAACACATGAAAGCTACATTCTCATTCAACCACAACGTGAGAGTAAACATACGTGGAATGGTTTACACATAAGTAAGGATTGTCCCAAGCATGGATTCTACGCATTGTACACATATAGGACATGATCATAACCACATTTATGTTGTTGTTCTAACATGATTTCAGATCATCATAACATGGATTTCAGTTTCACATCCTTACATTTTGGTTTCACCTTTTTACACAATTTCTAATTCACATACTTCACTTTTTACACAGTGCACACTTACACATGTTCACACTACACAATTTGCACATGATCACAATCACATTTCACATTTTACACTTCAGTGCCGTGACACATAGTCCAAACCACCATAAGGACACATCACATCACATACACATAGACGCCACCTAGGCAATACAGTGACGACTCTTGGACTGCGCAGACCGGGAGAACAAGTCTCCACCCTAACCAGTGGTACTTGTCCACCTCAAGGATTTCATCCTAATGCCCATAGGATCACAACACATTGAACCTTCCCATGGGGACTTTCCATGGTACGGTTCCACAGCCCTCTATGGAAGCAGTATCACACTTGGCACAATTTTACACATTACACATATCGGTTTTTACACACATTTTACGCACAATTTTACACATACACACATATCGGTTTTTACACCATTTACACATGATGCTCATATCTCATTCATTCTCTCATTCACAACATGACTCTGTTTTCCTAATCATGCCACTACATATGACAGAAATTAACATTCAGGAAGCTTCACAATCAGGTTGGGTTACACAAAAATTAAATCGTTTCACAATGGCATGCATTAATTTCACGTTTTTGCATGGAAAATTTATATTACATTGTATAGTTGTCCAAACGACCTGAGAATTTAACCACATGTTGATTTCGGGTTTAGGACCCCACAAGAAAATTTTCACATTTTTTTTGATCCAAAATGCAATTTCCGAAAATTTAACATAAATTCTCGTATTATTCGAAATTCAATCTATCATGGTGTATAACATAAAAGTTCAGTATTAATAGATCATAACCCTGAACCCAATATACACAATACCACAAGAAATGTTCTCAGATTTATTACACAACACATGATTTACTGGAAATTTAGCAATCCTACACATGTTTTCTATTTCCCAAGTATGAATTTTCAGTAAATCGCATTGACGTGGGAAAATTCCAGAAAATTCAGAACAGAAACTGACGTTTATAGACATGATTCAACAGGATTAGGGCATCCTAATTTCCCATGGATTATTAGGATCATGGGTGAACATACATGGCCATTCTTCCATATGCATTTTAAATAAATAATAACTCAACCATCCACAAAATAAATGTCCAACCATTCTCCCACACATTCCAACATTCACATTACGTAGCATAATAAGTTTACAATATATCCTCATTGCAAAACACATCGAAAGTAATCATATATAAGGAGAGAACAGTTCACTGTTCTGCCCAGACGAACTTAATGGTGGTCTCTGGCCGTTCCAGGAGTGGACGAAAAGATCGCTAGACGCACACGGGAATCTTGGCGTCAAGGCATTGACGCCAAGTTCCTGTCTGTGCAGAAACACAGACCGAACTCCAAATAACGGGGTGAATGGGGGATCCAGGACACGAGGAAAAATGTGTAAAAATCATAAAACCCTACTAGACATCTACATGGACGATAGGGGTAGGTTACTTGCCTCTTGCAAAACTCCAAAGGGATCTAAATGGCCGGAGAAGCTCTCCTTGGGCAGTCCCAAGAAGTCTCCATAATTGCTCTCCTCCGGGTTCTATGTCGATGCAGAAACCAAACCACGGTTGGGGAAGTCCTCCCCGATGTTCCAGCTACCCTCCTAATGCAGTAGGTTGCTGGATGAAGCCTTGAATCGCCGGATTGAAGCCTCCAAAGTTGAGTCTTTGTGCAGCTCCGAGCTAGGGTTTTTCTCTATCTCTTGAAAGAGGTCAAGAGAGGTTTTTTGGTTGCAGAGGGGTGAAGTCTTATAGCAAAGAGGCCCCTCAACCCACGCAGGGGCTGATGGGAAAGGCTCAGTGCCGTTGGGGACAGCTCCCCAATGGGTGAGCTAGCTTGCTCCCGAAAATCCGGGCTCTGCAATGCATGCAGGTCAGAGAAATTAACGTCCACATCGTTGGACGCTGGATTTAGTGTTGGCGTCCACATGGTTGACGCCGACACAACACAAACGTCCATTGATGTTGACGCCAAGTTGGTCTTCGGCCAGAACTCAAAAACATGCAGAAACCATGCACAACTTATACCTATATATGTGCCATATGTATACTATCATGTACATACCATCACCATACAATTCATACACTATTTACATCTAATTTATACACATGCATGCATAAGTATACTAACTAGTACTTACATAGATATTTACATACGTACATACACAAACATGAAGTATTCACATGCAATACGATTAATGCAACAAAATTCGAGGGCCTTACACACACCCGTGGGTACGGTATCGACTGGGAAGTGTATACCGTCGTTACCTGTGTGCATTGAGGATAGGGTCCTAGAAGGGTGTTTCTTCTTGCTAAAGATGAAGGACTATGATGCTATTCTTGGTCTGGATTGGCTAGAGGAGCACTATGCATTAGTAGATTGTCGTTGGAAGAGGATTGTTTTCCGCATTCCTGGTGAGGATGAGTTCTCTCATCCCTTGCCAAGAAACTTGGTAGGAAAGTTGGTCATCTCTGCCATGAAGGCGATGCGCATGGTAAATAAGGGTTGTGACGCTTTTCTTGCCAGCGTAGTGTTAGTACCCGAGGCTGGTGAGTCACCTACTCTTGCAGAGAACGAGGTAGTGCAGGATTTTCCAGACGTCTTTCCCGACGATTTGTCTAGATTGCCACCGGATAGAGAGATAGAGTTCACCATAGAGTTGCTTCCGGGCACCTCTCCTATCTCAAGGCTCCATATCGGATGGCACCTGCGGAGTTAGCCGAGTTAAGGAAGCAGTTGCAAGAATTGCTAGATAAGGGATTCATTCGCCCTAGTGTTTCCCCTTGGGGCGCACCTATCTTATTTGTAAAGAAGAAGGATGGATCACTTAGGTTATGCATCGATTAGAGGAAGCCAAACCAAGTGACAGTGAAGAACAGGTATCCCTTACCTCGTATTGATGATTTGTTTGACCAGCTGCAAAATGCATCAGTCTTTTCTAAGATCGATTTACGATCTGGTTATCATCAGTTGAAGATTAGGAGTGAGGATGTGTCCAAGACGGCGTTTAGAACCCGTTATGGACATTATGAGTTTTTGGTCCTTCCTTTCAGATTGACCAACGCCCCTGCAGCGTTCATGGATCTCATGAACAGGGTTTTTAGGCCGTTCTTAGATAGCTTTGTTGTGGTATTTATCGATGATGTGTTGGTCTACTCTCCGGATGAGGCCACACACCGTCAGCATTTGAGGGTAGTGTTAGAGGTTCTCCGTGAGCACAAGCTGTATGCAAAATTCAGCAAGTGCGATTTTTGGTTGTGCGAGGTTCATTTTCTTGGGCATGTTGTCTCTAGTGCTGATGTAGCAGTTGATCTAGCAAAGGTCCAGGCAGTTATGGATTGGGAGACCCCTTCGGAGATTCGTAGTGTTCTGAGTTTGGCTGGTTACTATCGGCGATTCATTGAGGGATTTTCATCCATCGCCGCCCCATTGACTCAGCTTACCAGGAAGGGGGTGAAGTTTGTGTGGTCCGAGACATGTGAGAGTAGCTTTCAATTATTGAAGGCTAAACTTACTTCCGCTCCGGTATTGGTATTACCTAGTGGTGTTGAAGGTTTTGCCATTTATACAGATGCATCTCGGATTGGCTTAGGCTGTGTGCTAATGCAGCAAGGAAGGGTAGTGGCGTATGATTCTCGCCAATTGAAGGAGCATGAGCGTAACTATCTGACTCATGATTTGGAGCTTGCGGCAGTGGTTCATGCACTAAAGATCTGGAGGCACTATCTTTATGGTGTCAGATTTGAGGTGTTCACTGACCATAAGAGCTTGAAGTATCTCTTCTCCTAGAAGGAACTAAACCTACGACAGAGGAGATGGATTGAGTTCCTCAAGGACTATGACTTCGACCTTCAATATCATCCAGGGAAGGCGAATGTCGTAGCGGATGCTCTTAGCAGGAGGAGGTCTTCTCTCCAGCAGGATTGGAAGATGTTGGAGGATGCGGCGTGTGCGATGACTGAGTTAGAGACCTTATGTCAGGCTTTTGTGGCTCAGTTGTCCCTTAGGTCTTCGGGGTTGGAAGAGGTGATCGAGCAACAGAAAGCCGACCCTAGACTCCAAGAGTTAGTGGGCAAGGCAGGCATTGCTCGTGATGAGGATGGTGTGATTAGATTCCATCACCGAGTATGTGTTCCTGACATTGTGGATGTCCGTGATCATGTATTAGCAGAAGCTCATAGGTCAAGATTCTCTATTCATCCGGGTAACACCAAGATGTACCAGGATTTGAAGAGGTCTTTTTGGTGGTCTGGCATGAAGAGAGATGTAGCGGATTATGTATCTAGGTGTCTAGTATGTTAGCAAGTGAAAGATGAGCGGCAGCGACCATCTGGTCTTATGCAGAAGATGGAGATTCCAGTATGGAAGTGGGAAGCTGTCACTATGGATTTTGTTTCGGGTTTGCCTCGATCCATACGAGGTAATGACTCGATTTGGGTAGTCGTAGATAGATTCTCGAAGACTGTGCATTTCTTGCCTATGAAGAAGAAGCAGTCAGTAGAGATCTTGACTAGATTGTATGTCAGTATCATTATTAGATTGCATGGTGTGCCGAAGTCGATCATTTCGGATCAAGATCCAAGATTTACTTCGAGGTTGTGGAAGGGTCTTCAGGATGCTTTAGGTTCAGAGCTGAAGCTCAGTTCGGCGTTTCATCCCCAGACAGATGGACAGTCTGAGAGGACTATCCAGACGCTCGAGGATATGTTGAGGGTGTGTGTGCTGGATTGGAAGGATGATTGGGAGCGCCATTTACCTCTAGTGGAGTTCGCATATAACAACAGCTTTCAAGCGAGCATTGGTATGGCTCCATTTGAGGCGTTGTATGAAAGGCCTTGCAGATCTCCTTTATGTTGGGAGGAGACCGGCGATAGGCAGTTGATCGGTCCGGAGTTAGTTCAGGAGACTTCTGATAAGATTCAGCTTATCAGGAAGAGGCTTGTTGCGACACAGGATAGGCAGAAGAGTTATGCCGACAACAGGAGGAAGGATTTGGAGTTCGAGGTGGGTGAGCATGTCTTTTTTAAGATTTCACCTACTCAAGGTGTCGTCAGGTTTGGCAGGCATAGCAAGTTGAGTCCCAGATTCATTGGCCCGTATGAGATTCTAAGGCGTTTAGGTAGTGTGGCTTACGAGCTAGCTTTGCCTCCGGCTTTAGCTAGCGTTCATCCCGTTTTCCACGTATCTATGATCAGGAAGTATGTTCGAGATCCATCTCATGTTATTAGTCATGAGCCAGTGGAGATCCAGCCAGATCTGTCGTATGTGTAGCAGCCAGTAGCTATTCTTGACCGGAAGGTCCAGCATCTCCGGAACAAGAGTATTATGTCGGTGAAGGTTCTATGGCGGAACTTCTCGCGGGAGGAGGCTACTTGGGAGCTTGAGGATGCGATGAGGAAGAAGTATCCTCATTTGTTCTAGTAGTGTTGTTTAAACTTCGAGGACAAAGTTTCCTTAAGGGGGAGAGGGTGTAAGGCCCTCAAGTTTTGTCCTTTTACTTTGTCGTGTGTGTAGATTCGTGCTTGTGTGTAAATATTATGTATGTATATGTAGATATCTACGTACATATTAGCTAGGTGTACTTATGTATGCATGTGTATGTTTAGATGTAATTATTGTTTGTTTGCATAGTGTAGTAGTGTGTACACTATACTATATATATTGCATGTATATATATATAGCATATATATATGGTTTCCTGCATGATGTAAGCTCTGGCTGAAGAGCAAATTGGCGTCAACATGGATGGACGTCCATGTTGAGTAAACGTCCATGTCGATGGACGCCAACTATTAAGTAAACGGCCATGGATGTGGACGTCTACTTCTCTAATTTTCTGTGCGAAGCAGACCCCGAAATTCCGGGTTGGGCTTGCTCACCGATTGGGGAGATGTCCCCAACGACTCTCACCTCTCCCATCATGCCCTGCCTGAGATCCCAAGCCCCACCTTATAAAAACATTACCCCTTGCAACCCGAAAGAGCTCTCTTGGCTCTTTGCAAAGAGAGAAAACCCTAGCTGAGAGAACAGAGAAAACCTGAACTTTGAGAGCTCACATCCGGCGATTTGAGGCTTCTTCCGGCTAGCTTGTTCAACTGGGAGGAAGATTGGACGTAGGGGAAGGCTTCCCCAACGCTGGACTGAAGACTACCTCATCCTAGAGCCCGGAGGGAGGAGTTTGTGGAGGCTTCTTGGCACTGCCCAAGGAGAGCTTCATCAGCCATTTCGATCCCTTTGGAGATTTTTCTAAAGGCAAGTAACCCATCCCCGTGGTGCATGTACATGTCCAGTAGGTCTTAGGTATTTTATGGGATTTTATTCGTGTCTTGGAACCCCACATTTCCCCCATCTTTGGAGTTTGGTCTGTGTTTCTGCACAGACAGGAACTTAATGGTAAGATCCCTTGCCGTTAAGATCTCCAGTTGGCGGCAGACGATGCTGCCGTTAACCTCTGTAAACGGTCAGCCTTTGCCGTTTAGTTCTTTAGGACAGAACAGGGAACTGTTCTTCCTTATATATGATTATTTTCTGAATTTCTTCGCATGAGGATATATTTTAAATATTATATGCTATGTAATATAGATAATGGAATGCATTGCGAGATTTCTGTGAATTTCTGTAATTAGTATAAATTGTTAGGTTTATGTGAAATGCATGGTAGATAAAGATCTTGGATAGGATAGCTCACTGTTCACCTGATTCGTGAAGAATTTGAATGCCATAATTTTTCTAGATCATGCGTATGTATGTCAGTCTCTATCTCAAAAATTTGGGAATTTTCCCATGATCATGTGATTTATTACAATTTCTGTACTGAAAATAGAAAACATGTGTAGGTTCTTGTAAAACTCACAGTAAATTGTATGATGTGAAATAAATTTGGGGAAAACTTTTGTGGTAAAATGAATGATAAATGCAGGTTAGTGCACTGTCAAAACAGACCTTGATATTATGCTTCCATGATAACGAATTTATGAATGCCATGTGGTTGAATATTTTATTTTCTGTAAATTTAATATAGTTCAGAAAAATATGAAAATTTGCATGTGTGGTCTGAAACCTGCAAATAGCCTATGTTTAAAATCTCATATGATTTGGGCAACAGCAGAGTACATTGTGAAATTTTCATGTGAAATTGAGCTATTAATGCATGCTTAACATGATTATGGTAGGATAATGTGTTTTCAGCATGATTAGAGTAAGTTGCTGAGTGTTTAAATTTTGTCAACAGTAGTATCAAGTTAGGGGAAAAACAGAGCCATGTGTAAACCGTATGAAATGTGTGTGTAAAAATCGGAATGTGTAAAATGTGCCGTGTGTGACACTGGTTCCATAGAGGGCTGTGGAACTGTACCGTGGAAAAGTCCCCACAGGAAGGTTCAATGTGTTAAGATCCTAAGGGCATTAGGATGAAATCCTGGAGGTGGAAAAGTACCATTGGTTAGGGTGGAGATTACTTCTCCCGGTCTGCGCAGTACAAAAAGCCGTCACTGTGTTGCCTAGGTGGCGTCTATGTGTTATGTGATGTGAATGTGTCCTTCTAGTGTGGTTTGGACTATGTGTCATGGCATTTAAATGTGAATGTGTATATGTGCAAATTGTGTAGTGTGAACATGTGAATGTGAAATGTGTAAATGTGAACAATGCGAACGTGTAAATATGTAAACATGTGAATCCAATGTGTTAAAAATGCGAACTTGTGATTTATGTTATGAAAATGTTAGATTCATGTCAAAACAACAACCTTAATGTGTTTATAATGGTGTTTTATATGTGCAAAAGTGTGTAGCATCCATGTTAGGGGTATTTCCTTCTTATGTGTGAAAATCTCATGCTAAATTTGCTATCATGTTGTAGTTAAATCTAAGTGTAGTTCTCATGTGAATGAATGAGTAGAAAGCATGCGGTAGGTATTTCATTTTGGATTGACATAAACCATGTATCATGCGTAGTGAAATTAGTAGAAATATCATGATAGGTAGTTTTCTATTATTGTAGAACCATGCTACATGTTTTGATTAATAAAATTGAATGAATGGCCTACTTGTGATGTATGCATGTATGATGTGTATGGAGTTTACTTGCTGAGTCTTTTAGACTCACTCTTGCTTCGGCGTACAGGTTTAGCAGGTGACCCTACTTCCTTGGGGGAGACCGTTGAGAGCGACCCCGAGCGAGGAGAATAGAGTGTTGTGGAGTCACCGTTGTTCTACCTTACTTTTATAGTATGTAATTGAGACTTATGTAATTGAAGGTTATGTAATTGTGGACGAACAATGTAATTTGAATTTTGTATTTCATTATGTGGACTTAGTTCCTTAAATTGCTATATGGATCATGTATGTTTAATGTGGATGATGAAATGAAAAGGCAGTAGTTCTTTTACTTCCGCTACTCTGTATTCATATTTATGTACATCTCAATCATATGTGTTAATGCTTAGGTAAATGTCCCACTGTGATGAGACTCACTATACCGACGTGGATTGGTATAATCGTACCGGTATAAGGAGGGTCGTCGCATAGATTGGTATCAGAGACGACTGGTTGAGATTGTACATAAATATACATAAGTCATCATCTCCATTACATGCTATGTCCTTATAGAGTTGTCCACATGTGTAGAAATGATTAATAATGAATGAAAGATAGATAAGAAAGTGGTTAGGGAAGTAAGCAAATCGTTGTACAAGCAAATCGTTGTGTAACTTATCGAATCGTTATAAGATGGAAATCGTTGTTACATTTTACGAGTCGTTGTGAGACCGAAATCGTTGTTTCACTTAGCGAATCGTTGTGAGACCGAAATCGTTGTTTCACTTAACGAATCGTTGTGAGACCGAAAATGTTGTTTCACTTAGCGAATCATTGTGAGAGCGAAATCGTTGTTTCACAAACTTATCAAATCGTTATGTGATCAAATCGTTGATAGAATCGTTCTTCTACAAACTTATCAAATTGTTATGCGATAAAATCGTTGTAGCGATAGAATCGTTCTTCTACAAACTTATCAAATCGTTATGCGATGAAATCGTTATGCTTATAAAGGAAATCAATGTGAACTTAGAGGAAATGCATGCTATGAACTTCAAATAATAAGTGAGAAAATCACTTATAGATTTGGCTTGATTTATTTCCTGTAACTGAGCTTCATAAAAACTTGTTAAAAAATAATTTGTTAGAGTTTTGTTAATCACCAAAATTGTATATAATTAAATAAAATTATATGGAGATAGACTGATCATCAATCTCCCCCTTTTTGGTGATGACAAAATCATAACAAAACATAACATATATAATGTGCATAAATGAACTTACTATACTTAAGTAAATTTGTTGACATGTATTTCAGAATGTTTTATTTTCTCCCCCTTTTTGTCATTAAGCAAAAAAGATACTAAAGCAAGGCAAAGAAAGAAGAGAAGAAAGATAAATGGAAGCCAAAGAAACCACTATATTCAAGACTGTGGGGGTACAGGAAGATAGAAGGTAGGGGACAAGAGAGAGGCATAGCAAATAATAATCAGCAATGCCTTGCATTCCTGCTCTTCAAAATATTGTTGAAAATCTCCATAGACCAGAGAGTAGGAGGGTCCCATAACAGGAGCCATCCTCTGGATGTGCAGTTGCCTCTGAGCTTCTATAAAAATGCCATATTCGTTTCCGCCAAGAGATGATTTGTAGAAGGTAGAGGTGCCAAAGCTGGCATGCTGGAGGAACTTATCTATGGTTATGGGGTAGAATATCTGTTGCTGCTTCAGTTCCTTTTTCATAGCCACATACACCTTATATCTCTCAACACATGTATTATAAGGGTCTCGAACAAGGTGAATGTAATTTAGATCTAGAAATTCTGCAGTAGATATAAGAGGTTGATTTAATGAGGTCTGAGAAGCATTGAGAGCAGTAAGCTGCTGAGCAGTGAGGGGGTAAAGCATTTCCCAATCTGACGGAGATAAGCGCTCACATTCAGATAAAAGAGCGGCAAGAACATCAGACTTGATGTGGCCCTGATGATATTCCCTGAAGACAAATCTGTGGAAAGAAAGTGAACCGCCTTTCTGCACTGAAATTCTACCCATTACCCTTGCAAATCTTTCAAAAATCAATGATCCCACAACAGATTCCATGACTAGGGAGTGGAGTGGAGGCAGAAACATAACATCTGGAATCTCCAAAGTGGCAAAATCTACCTGGATGGATGTGGTAAGAGCATCTTCTAAACCAAGAGCAGAAATAGCTTGCCAGAATTGGCCAAGCTGAACTTCAGGTAGATTATTGAGATAGCAATAATCAGTGAACATCTGGAAGTAGTGGATGAGCTTGATTTCCTTTTGAATAAATGGACCCCAAGAATTTTTGTGATGAACCACAAACCACTCAGAGTGAGTGAGTGGGTGATCCCTGGGTGGGAATCTGGTAGAGCGGGCAGATAGGAATTGCCTGTATAAGGACTGATGCCCCCGAGCCCACTGATCTTCAGTTTTAGCTTCAGTCATAGAGAAATTTTTTGATTGTTTAGCTTTTGAAAGAGAAGAGAGAGGGAGAACAATATTGAGGTGGTCGGTTAGATTTAGGTGAGGAAGGCCAAAAATGGTGGCAAATGTGCATTTCTAGAGGAATTCACAGTAGAGAGACCTTCAATTTTCAAGAGTGAGAGAAAACCAAAGAGGTGAAAAACGAGGCTCAGAAGAGGTGGCAAGGGTGGAAGATAGTTTTCTCTTTTTAGGAACATGGCTGGAAGAGTCTGTCTTATGAATGTGAGTGCCAACTAACATGACTGAGTGAAGTATTGCTACTTCAAAGTCATCTTTAATGTCCTGGATTTCATGAACTTCAAGTTGGGTACCCTCAGGGATGATTGTAATAAAAGAGGGAGGAGTAGGAGGATAAAGGAAACAATGAGAGGTAGATGGAGGTGGTATGGATGGTCCAGCTGATGAAGGACCAGAGGAGGAGGCTCTATCTGAGGAGGATGAGGCTGGAGGTGCCTTAGAAGGTGGAGGAGGGATGAAGGTGGAGGAAGCAAGAGAAGAGGAGGATTGTGTAGGAAATGGTGTAGGAGAAGAAATGTTTTTGGGAAGGGGTTGTTTAAAGGTGACAGGAGCCGGAGGAGCAGTGGAGGAGGATGGTGGAGAAGGAGGTGATGATCAGTTTATCACCATGTAATTTAAATAAATTACATATCTATTTTGGTGATTAACAAAACTATATAAAGTTTAAACTAACGAATTTTCTACAAGTCTTGAGCACAGGAAATAAAACAAGGAAATTCAAGCCAAATGGTAAGCATTATTCCTACTATAGCAATTTTGTTTCAAAGCATGAAATCTATCTAAGTCCACATCGACTTTCTTTATTCTACAACGATTTCATTAGAGTTGTAATGATTTGCCCTCACAACGATTCATTAAGTGATCGCAACGATTTGCCCTCACAACGATTCGTTAAGTGATTGCAACGATTTACTAAGTATTCACAACGATTTGCGTTCGTAATGATTCGTTAAGTATTCATAACGATTTGCTTCCATAACGATTCGATAAGTGATCATTCTTAAGTGAGAACAACGATTTGTCTCACATCGATTTCTTAAGTGAGAACAACGATTTGGTCTCACATCGATTTCTTAAGTGAGAACAACGATTTGGTCTCACATCGATTTCTTAAGTGAGAACAACGATTTGGTCTCACTTCGATTTCTTAAGTAAAGAACAACGATTTGCTCGTAACAAGTTGGTTCATAACGATTTGCCTATACCATCATAATGATTTGATCCCTATAACGATTCAATAAGTTACATAACGACTCTGTTACTATAACGATTCACCAAGTTACATAACGACTTGGTCGCTGTAACGATTCGATACAGCAAATAACAATTCATTCACATTGTCTCTTACAATTTGATTATAACGACTTGTGCATAACGATTTACTTATGGAGTCACAACGATTTGTCTCTACAATGATTTGGTTATTAATGCATAATGATGTATATGTGCATCAGTTTGCTTATGAGTGCACAACGATTTACATGAATATCAACTCATTTGCATAACGATTTCATAAGTCATGCATATAACGATTTCATGGACTATAACGATTTGATTTTCGAGATAATTTTTGAATAACGTTGAAAAGTCAAAGTCTTCACGCATATCTTTCTGTCAGCTGTGCATTTATGGAGACTGAACGTATCTTTGCATGCATGCAGACAATATCTTCTATTCTCATGCTTATTCTGTAAACATCTTTTTAGAAGAACAGAATGGAACTTCTACATTTGTATAAAATCAATCTAACGTTGACTGACAACAAGAGACAGTCTAGCTGTCTATTGTTTAGCACCTAATGTGTGCAGGTCTCTGACAACATTCGTCATACAACGTTGGACAAAATAGAAGCCAAAGGATACTTCAGAAGAACTTCTCTCTTTGCGTGCATGAAAAGCCAAAAGACCGTTGAACTTCTACAGTACCATGTAGTCTAATGTAAACCAGAACATAGAGACAACAGACACTTCAACGTTCGAATTTCAAATAGAATATATATAAAGAAGACTGAAGCTCCAGAAAAAAGAAGATCTAAGAGTTAGAGAATACCAACGACAATCTTACAAAAGTTTTTCTGCGAGCATCTCGAAGAGCAAAGCCTAACCACTTTGATTGTTTAGCTCTTAGCTCTCTGCATTCATTGTGTTAATCTTGAGAGCTTCTGTAAACTGAGAGTGTCCCTCCCTGTAGATCTTCCTCTCAATTTTAGCTTCAGATCTGGCATTGTATAAGCTTGATCTAGGGGGTTGATCTCATTTCACTTGTGATTTTATTCCCTTCAGGTAAGAAAGAAGACCTGGTGGGATCCAGGGTGTGAGATTTCCTTCGTGTAGAAGGAAGACCTAGTGGTATCCAGGGTGCTGTAAGTTCCTCTTCGGGTTGTAAAGAGAAGACCAGTTGCGACTGAGTGTGTAAGGGTCCATAAGGGGGACAGTACCCTTGTGTTAGTGAAATCCTGAGATATTGCTCTGCGACTGGACGTAGGACTCCTAAGGAGAGGAGATCCGAACCAGGATAATTCTGTGTGTCATGTGAATGCTTTTGTGTGATTGATTTTTACTTAACTAACACTAACAATCTGTGAAGTGTGTTTTTGTGACCTTTGTGTGAATAGGTTTTAGGTACTCAATATTTTTTTGTTATCTCATTCACCACCCCCCCCCCCCCCTCTGGGCTAGCTAGCTGGGCAACAGGAGGGGCTGGAGTCGGAAGGGGAGAAGAGATAGGGGGCTCTGGGGGCACAGCCTTTTTGACAGGAGCTTCTTCTCTAACTTGCTCAGCTTGACAATCCACTAGCCCGGATGGCCCAGACTGCTCATCCATAACTGGCCCTGGTGGCTCTGATTCTTCTTGTACTACCTGACCTAATTCTGCAACAACCTTTGGTCCTGATGGCCCTGAATTCTCAACATCAACAAATGGCCTTGCTGGCCGGACTTCTGCTTCCTCATTCCTTGGCCCTGAAGGCCCTGAACTGCTCTCTGGCACTGCAAATGTGGGAACAGGTGAGACAGTAGAGTGTGCCCTTACCACATCTGAAAGACTTGACATTAGTGCCTTCATGCTTCCTAACTCACTTTTCATCCATCTTAACGAATTTCTGACCATTCCCATTTCTTTTGCTGCAGAGCTGTGGCTCATAAATATAGATGAAATATCAGCCTGCACAGAGCAAAGAATTTGCCCTTGAGAGTCCAGTCTATCAATCACTGGCTTCATGTTAACCTTGAGCTTCTTCTTCCTTGATCTACGGTGTGCCTTATTTGAAAGAAGTGGAATTGAAGTGGCCACACCTTCACTTTTATCTTTTGTGCCATCAACGGGTTCCACATTATCAACAGGAGCATCATCTTCATCTGATTCAGAAGGGCTTGCAGAAACACCTTCTCTAAACTGATCAACATGGGGGCTAGCCACAGGCTCCCCCTGAACATCTACTTCCTTCTCAACTGAATGCTCCACCTAAACAGGAGCATCTTCCATAGGAACATCACTGTGGCCTGGTGCCACAACTTCAGGAACAACCTCTTCTTGCTCAACATTCATAACAACTTCTTCTGCAGGAATTTGATTAATTTCTTCATGAGACTTTTCTTGCTCCCCCTGAATCTCTGCATCCTTTTCATCTACAAGCTCCCCCTGAGTGCTGGTGATTGATTCCAGCACATCTCTAAGCACAGATGCTACAATTCAGGTGGGGGTTTCAGCCTCTGATATTTGCCCAACGGGCTCAATATGTTCTGGAGGTATTTCTTCAATTCTTCTAGGACTGCTCACTAGAACTTCAATGCTGATTTCTGCTGCTGCCTCTTCTTCCTCTTCTTAAACCATTGGAATATCAGTCTTGCTACTCTTGGACTGTTGAAACAACTGCAGTTCCTGCAATAGGGGCTTCAGTTCTTACAACTACTTCTTCCTCTGCTTCTGGAATCTGAACATCTTGAGCTTCGCCAATGATTGCTTCACCTTCAACAACTGAGGTTTTTGTCCAAACTCCTGCAACTAGAGAAAAGCCGCTCTTCTTCAAATTTTTGCCTCTGATAGCCTGACCCATCTTCTCCAAACCTTCACCATTTAAGTCGATGTTGTAATGATAGAAAATCTTTGTCAGTAGGTGAGCATAGGGAAGGGACACATTGAGTTTGTTCCTTTTGTCCCAAATCATTGCAGTCGCAAACTTCATCCTTTCGATAATCACCTCTGCCATATTGATATCTTGATTTTGAATTGCCCAAAACATCATATCTGAGTCTGCTTTCGTGTATGTGGAGAATGTAGCACTTCTGGGCACTAGAATTGCAAATAATGAAATGAAGAATTCTGTTGAAGGCATTTAACTGGTTGATGGCAATTTTACCATCCTTCAGCTTGTATTCAGTACCGATGATCCCCAATCCTTTGGCATGGATATCAACACTATCTACCCCACTGCAACTGGTGGTAGGCACTCTAAACAAGCTTGCTAACAAATCATATGTAATATGAATGGGGGTACCTTTGACTGTGGAGGTCAAGGACCCGTCTTCTCCAGATTTCAAACAGACATAGAAAGCTTTCACTAAGTCCAGACAACTTGCCTCAGAAATGGTTGTCATTTTCGACCACTTCATCCTCTGCATAGCTGCCATTACACTGTGCATGTCGTTCTTCTCCAAATCTACTACATCTACTGCCTTGTTGCCACAGACTTTGGTCTTCACCGCTGCAAACCTCTCTTGCTGCTCTGCTGTGAGGAATGCGGTGCTGTAACTGCCAACAGTGCCGGAGACCCCAGAAATCACCATGGAGTTCAACAAGGAAAGGTTCCGAATGATCATGGGAGGGAGTAGAGCAGAGCGGAAACCCTCAAGAGATTTTGGCGGGAGAAGAGGGATTCTTTGAAATCTCTCAAAGAAAGAGAGCCGGAATCGATAGGGCTTATCGTTCCAAGCAAGTCGAAAGAGATGAGAGAGAAGGTGAAATCGGTATGGCATAGATTACGGGATTTAAAGAAAAAGATAAAGTTGCTTTTGAAAGGACGCTGCAATAAATGTGGAAAACGACAAACGAGGAGACTATTTCGTAAAGGATAAAGTCTTATAAAATAATGAACTGTCAAAGCAATTTATGAAGCATGCAATTAAAGAATTCACTTAAATTCAGGGGAGAGAATAGACATTATTCTGAAGATACTATTATTTCAGTTGTGTGCAGAAAAATCTATCACAATTTACACATGCCTAATTCCCTTCTAAGAGACGTAAATCTCGCTTCTTGTAAGGCCTTTGTGAAGATGTCTGCTAACTAATTTAGAGTATCTATGAAAGAACCATTTATATTGCCATTTGCTACATGATCTCTAATAAAATGATATCTAACCTCTATATGCTTGGTTCTGGAGTGCTAAACTAGATTCTTGGTAAGATTTATTGCACTGGTGTTGTCGCATAATAATGGAATTGTCTTGATGTGCAATCCATAATCCTCAAGTTGCTATTTTATCCATTAGGAGTTGTGTACAACAGCTTCCAACAGCCACGTACTCAGCTTCAGCTATTGACAGTGCTACTGAATTTTGCTTCTTCGAGGACCATGAAATCAAGCATCCTACAAGAAATTGACAACTTCCACTGGTGTTTTTTCTATCTACCTTGCATCCAACATAGTCAGCATTAGAATATCCTACTAAATTAATTTTGCATGATTTTGGATACCATAAACCTAAATCATGGGTTCTAGCTAGATATCTAAAGATCCTTTTGATAGATATTAAATGAGATTCCTTAGGATCAGCCTGATACCTTACACACATACATACACTAAATAAAATATCAGGTCTACTAGAAGTTAAATAAAGTAATGATCCTATCATACCTCTATAAAGATTTTGGTCTACTTTCTTACCATCTTTATCACTGTCTAATATTGTGGATGTGCTCATAGGTGTGGACAGTGGCTTTGCATTATCAAATCCAAACTTCTTCAGTAGTTCCTTGGTATACTTTGCTTGGCAGATGTGTGTGCCTTCTTTGCCTTGTTTGATTTAAAGTCCAAGGAAGTAGTGGAGCTCCCCCATCATGCTCATTTCGAATTCTCCCTGCATAAGCTTTTCAAAGTACTTGCACAGTGATTCATCAGTAGATCCAAATATTATATCATCTACATAAATTTGCACAAGCAATATATTTTTGACTTTATATTTAATAAACAATGTGCTATCTACCTATCCTCTGATAAAACCATGGTTTAATAAAAAAGTACTAAGCCTTTCATACCATGCTCTAGATGCGTGCTTTAAACCATATAATGCTTTATGCAATTTGAAAACATGATTTGGAAAATCTACATCATCAAAACTAGAAGGTTGTTCTACATAGACTTTTACTTTATATAGCCTTTTAAAAATGCAGATTTTACATCCATTTGAAAAAGCTTTAAATCTAATGCAGATGCATATGCAAGTAAAATTCTAATAGCCTCAAGTCTAGCCACTGGTGCATAGGTTTCATCGAAATCTATGCCTTCCTCTTGGGAATAGCCTTGAGCAACCAGTCTTGCCTTGTTTCTAGTGATAACACCAGGTTCATCTAATTTATTTCTGAACACCCATTTGGTGCCAATAATAGGATGATCTGATGGTCTCGGAACAAGGGACCAAACTTGGTTTCTCTTGAACTGATTAAGTTCATCTTGCATGGCTAAAATTCAGGATTCATCAGACAGTGCTTCATTGACTGTCTTCGGCTCAATTTGAGATACAATGCTAGATAGTCACATGGAATAACATTACCTCTTGTTCTTACCCCAACCGATGGATCTCCATAATATTGTCCTTTGGGTGATCCTTCCGGTATCTCCATTCCTTTGGAAGATCTTCATATACAGTTTCCTTTTGTTGTAATTCTTCCAAGGGTGGATCTTCATTGTCACTATCTACTTCCTTTCTCAAGGAAGGGTTAGATTCATAAAAAATAACATGGACTTTTTGCTCAATTAATAAACTTTGTTTATTAAATACTCTATAACCTTTAGGTTTAGAAGCATACCCCATAAATATACCTTCATCAGATTTGGAATCTAACTTACCAATGTCTCTTTTACCATTGTTGGGGATGAAACATGGATAGCAAAAAGATCTGAAATGAATAATCTTTGGCTTCTTCTGCTTGTAAAGCTCATATGTAGTCTTCTTCAGGATTGGCTTGATCATCACTCTATTTATCCTGTAGCATGCAGTGTTGATTGCTTCAGCCCAGAAATATCTTGGGAGATTATACTCTAACAGCATGGTTCTGGCCATATCCAACAATGTTCTATTCTTTCTCTCAGCAACTCCATTTTGTTGTGGTGTCCTTGGTGTTGAGAAGTTATGCTCAATTCCTTGATCATCACAGAATTCTGCAAATTTTTCATTTTGAAATTCTCCTCCATGATATGATCGGATACTTATTATACTGAACTTCTTATCCTTCTGAACTTTCTTACTGAATTTAGCAAAGCTATCAAAGGTGTCATCTTTGTGCTCTAAAAACGATACCCAAGTGAATCTTGAATAATCATGTACTATCACAAATCCAAAATTCTTTCCCCTTAGGCTGGTGGTTCTCATCGATCCAAACAAATCCATATGCAACAGTTCCAGCGGTTTGGAGGTGGTTACAACTGTCTTCGACTTGAAAGATGATTTTGTGTGCTTCCTTTTGCACAAGGTTCACACACACCTTCTATCCTTGAGCTTATTTTGGGTAGACCTTCTACTAGATTCCTCTTGACTAATTTTCTGATTCCATCCAGACTACAGTGGCCCAATCTCCTGTGCCATAATTCAGCTGATTGATCTTTATTTGCTGCAAGGCATACATCTTGATCCTTTAACTCTTCCAAGTGAAGCACATATAAATTTTTTTCTCTGCAGGCTTCGAACATTGTTACACCATCTTTCATAATAAGACATTTTGACTCTTGAAATATGATTTGGTGACCTCTGTCACACAACTGGCTGATACTTATCAAATTATGTTTGAGTCATCGAACACATAGAACATCTTCAATGAGGGTTCTATCATGACTGCCAACTGGTCCACTGTCGATCACTGTTCCTTTTCCATTATCCCCATAAGTTATTGTACCTTCTTCATCTTCAATGTGTGAGAACAACTTTCTGTTGCCTGTCATGTGCCTTGAGCACCCGCTGTCCAAGTACCATTTTGATGCTCTAAGACTTCCCTACAATAGAAACACTAAGATTTAGGTACCCAAGTTCTTTTGGGTCCTTGCTGGTTAGTTTCCTCACCTTTCCTTTTTTAGTATCCATTTTAGATGTTTAGTTGGACAAGTTATTTTAGTGTGTCCTAATTTGTTACAATGACTACAGCAGGATATTTTGCTTACCTTTCAGTTGGGATATACTTAACATTTGATTTATATTCAGTGTCTTGTTCAGCTACAAATTTTGGGGTTGAATAGATTTTAGGATGTACTATTGTTTCTTCGTTGTCAGGTGGAGTATATCCTAAACCATGCTTTTTCTTACCCGATCTTCAAGCTCCTTTTAATATTAGAGATGATTAACAGTTTGTGAATTTGTCAATTGTATTAGATAAATATTCATTATCTTTTGTAAGTTTGTCAACTTCCTTTTTAAGTTCATTTAACGTCTCCTGTTTTTCCAGATTTGCTATTTGTTCATTTTTAGCTTTTAGATCTTCACATGACAATTCATTTCTTCTTTTCAGTTCGGAAATTTATTTTTCTAACTGTTCATTTTCAGATTTTAAATCTGAGTTAGTAATTTCTAAACATGCATGACTTTTCTTGGTGGTTTTTAATAATTTACATACATCTTTATATTTACTATATAACTCATTAAACGTTTCTTCTAAACTATCAGAATTAGACTCATTACATGAGGTGAATGAGGAGTCAGAAGTTACCTTGTCATCGGTGTTTGCCATGAAGGCCAGGTTGGCCTTTTCTTCCTCTTCCTCACTAGAGCTTGACTCACTATCCGAGTCGCTGTCATTGCTCCATGCAGCTGCCATGGCTTTCTTTTTGTACCTTCTAAATTTCTTCGAGCTATCTTTCTTCCTGAATTCTATCTTCTTCAGTTTCGGACATTCAGCCTTGATATGTCTGGGTTTTTTACATTCATAGCATATAGGTTCTGACTTCTTAACCTCTTTTCCTTCAAGTTTTCTGAAATCTTTCCCTTTCTTAAAATATCTTCTTCTAGATTGATATTTTTTTCTTAGCCAATATCCGCTGCAGTCTTCTAGATAGAAGCGCTTCTTCATCTTCGCTATTCTCACCACTACCTTCATCTTTTGATTCTTCTTCAGAGCTACCTTCTATAGCTTTTAGCGTGTTGCTCTGCTTCTTTCTACTGGAGGATTCTCCAAGCCTCTCCATATTTATTTCATGGGCCATTAGTGACCCGATGAGCTTCTCAAGTGACATTCTCTTTAAGTCATTGGCTTCTTCTATTGCTGTCACTTTTGGAGTCCACGAGGCTGGTAGAGATCTCAATATTTTTCTTACCATATCTCCCATATCGTAGTTCTTTCCAAGACCAGACAAACCATTTGTAATATCTGTGAATCTATTGTACATTTGTGTAATCGATTCTTCTGTCTGCATTTGAAATCGCTCATACTAAGATACCAAGATATCTATCCTTGTTTCCTTGACTTTGTCTATTCCTTCATAAGTGATTCTGAGTTTCTCCCACATTTTCATCGCTGATTTGCATGCTGAAATCCTATTAAACTCTTTCTTACTGAGAGCACAACATAATATACTCTTAGCTTTGCAGTTAAGAGAGATCTTCTTCTTATCATCATCTGTCCAATTTTCTCTGTTGTTCAGAACTACTAGATCTTCTTCTTCTATGATGGACCACAGTTGAAAATCGAGACCTTGCAGGAAGAACTCCATTCTGGTCTTCCAATAGTTGTAACTTCATCGAATAGAGGGGGTCAGTTGACTGACTGACCTTTTGCATACCCTTGAGCTGCCATTTATCCTTTGCTCTTCAGATCGCGAGATCTTCTTTGTCGAAGAGACTTGGCTCTGATACCACTTGTTGCCCAGCTAGCTAGCCCAGAGGGGGGGTGAATGGGATTTTTAAAAATTCTTTTCGATTTAAACCTGTCAACAAAAATGCTTTAAAGAAGATCACTAGAGACAATGGTTAGTGTTAGTGTTAATGTTAATCAAGATAAAAAACACACAAACACAGGAAATTTTATCCTAGTTTGGACCTCCTATCCCAAGGAGTCCTACGTCCAGTCCCCAAGCAACAACTTGGGATTTCACTAACAAGGGTATTGTCCCCCTTAAGGACCCTTAGACATCCAGCCGCAGTTGGCCTTCTCTTCTAACCCCAAAGAGGTATACAACCACCCTAATACACAGGTCTTCCTTCCTTACCGAAGGGAATACTCACCACCTATTTTCAACAGGTCTTCTCTTCACAGCCCTAAGAGGAATACACACAGAAAATGTGTACAAGGCGAAATGCCCTTAGACCAAGCTTACAACAAATGCTTGATCTGAGGCTAAGTTTGAGAGAGAAAGATTTTCACTAGAAGAAAACTCTCAGACCTACAAGGCTCTCAAAGAATGTCTAGACAATGAAAGACTGAGAGCAAGAGCTGAAGAAAATTGTGGAGTGAGGGAAGAAGCTCTTCTTCGATGATGAACACTTTTGTTGAAGGCTCTATCACCCAAATGTTCAAGTTGTTGAACTACTTCAGCTTAGAGTCTTCAGTCTTGTATATATCCTCTCTTGAAAAATATGGCCGTTGAAGTATCCGTTGTCTCTTTGTTTGAAGCACGTTAGACAGCATGGTCCATCATGCGCGACAGGTAAGCTTGCATCCATTTAATGCTCTGGAGCCATGCATGCAAAGAGGATTCATCCAGATATCCTTCAACTTCTTGTTGTCCAATGTTGTATGTACTAACAAATACCTGCACACAATAAATGTTGAAGCACAGACAGCTGAACTGTCTCTATGCTTGTCAGTCAACGTTAGAAACCATGCAGTAAGAACGTACACTAAAATAGTAATGTCATTCTGCTATCTTGAAAAGTATTTTCTATAGAAATATAGGAATAGAAGGCACCCAAATATGCAACATGTAGAGAAGTGTACAATCACATTAAATGCAAAGATATTAGTGATGTACGCGGGAACACTTTGACTTTCACTATATTTGAAAATATATTTGAATAACATGTATGAAATCGATGTGCTCCATGAAGTCGTTGTTCTACTTATGAAATCGTTGTGTGAACAAGTCGTTGATTAAGCAAATCGTTCTTAAAGTAGAGACAAATCGTTGTTCAAACATAAACAAATCGTTGTTTGAGCAAATCGTTGTTCAAACATAAGCAAATCGTTGTTCAAACATAAGCAAATCGTTCTACGTGAGTAAACAAATCATTGTACAAGCAAATCATTGTGCAGATATGAGCAAATCGTTGTTCAAGCATAAACAAATCATTCTTTAAACAAATCATTGTACAAGAGTAAGCAAATCGTTGTACACGTAAATCGTTGTAGAAACATAAACAAGTTGTTGTTTGAACAAATCGTTGTTCAAACATAAGCAAATCGTTGTACGCGAGTAAGCAAATCGTTGTACAAGCAAATCATTGTGTAAATTATCGAATCGTTATAAGATGGAAATCGTTGTTACATTTTACGAGTCGTTGTGTAACGACCCGACCTCCCGGACCCCCGCCAGGGACCCCCAAAGGTCGCTCCGCCACCCACGGATCCGAAGACCTGGAAGGGTTAAAATTTAGTCCAGTGAGATAAGCAATGAATTCAAATAACTATAACAAGAAGTTCGTACATTTAATAAAGAATATATGTACAACATGTCCCAAATAAAAGTACAGGTATAGAAAGAAAGGTGCAGTCCTTAAGGGGCATACCCCGAGGACCTGCAAAAAGGCCACTCTCAACTCACGCTACAAGAGCACTCACGCTCACAACTCACACTGCTGGCAACGCACGGCGCAACAAACCGCCACCACGACCGTCTGGCAACAAATTCCTGCAACAGCGAGTCCCTACTTGAAGAGAGTAGGGGGGTGAGCCTCGCAACAAGGCGTAATAGGGATTACCAGTCCCTTACCAGCCAGAGCAGCTGGAACTCCAACAAGCGGAAGCAAAACTACTCTACAAAGTAGTAAAGCGAGAAACACCTACTGCAGAGTACTACAAAGTAGCGGAAACAGAGTAAACACCTCGACCACAACCCGGGTCAGGCCAAAGACGACTCCCGCAGAACCAGCGGGGTCAAACACATGTGGAAGCAACTAAAGCAATGCCACGACCCGCAACCAGGGTCGGGCCAGAGCAAACACAATGCGGAAGCAAACCCTCGGCACACACCCCCCGAGACAACGGAGCTCACGGAACACCGGAGCGACCAAGTGAGACCAGAGTCTCACGACACAAGCACCAACATCCCGGACCTCCACAAGGTCGGGAAGGAACAACCAAGTGTCACTACGAGAGACACCAAACAACCATGTGAGAAGCAATGTCTCACCACAGGCACAGCCACCTCAGACCTCCACAAGGTAGAGGGTCCACAAGCAGAACCAACTTGCACCTCGAACACTCCACGAGGTCAGGGAACTACACCTATCGGTGCCACCACAAACGGCACCAAGGAACGGGTTACCAAAACAGCAGTCGGGTGCATACTCGAGGCACCCCGAGAGAACCTACAGAGCAGAAACCACTAAACACGGCCCACGAGGCCAAACCATCCAAGCCCATGGAACTAGACACGGCTAGGCTACAACCACCGTGCAGACTAGGGTGACGAGAAACCCAATCTCAGAACCAGTGTGAAACACCGTCACAGCAAGAGCAACCAAGCCACAGCCACAAGAGCCTTAGTGTAGTGAGACGCGTGGACTAAGCAACCACAACCACAACCATCGCAGTCCGTCCGAACTGTGGCCCCACACTTGACCTCCCTACGCTGCTCCAGAACCAACGTAGAGTGAGGCAGTCAGAAGGACTAACTGTTCCGCACTGGAAGAGCACCTGAACCACCTCGGAGAGCCAGACCAGCTAAGAGAGCTCTTCAAACAGCTCACGCCGCTACCCCACCGTTTTCCCCTTTTTTTCCAAGTCCAAGACTTGAGCACGCCTGCCGTCCGGAGCAACACCCTCTGACACAGATGTGCGGGGCTAGGGGTCCCAGGAAACAGTAACAACCTATCTCACGGACAAGCCCTCAAGTGCCGAGCACTGAGCGAAAGAGAACTAGCATGGCAACCACCACAGAAACGACACTGCTGGCTCATAACCAAGACAAGCCCAGCAGGCATAGGCACGTATGGCACCCCTTTCGAAAACCCCCGGAAGGGGCCGTCAGCTAACGCCGGCACACACAGTATGGCCCGAGAACCCGGAACACCACCAGGCAGAATAGAAACCAAGTGACCAGAATGCGACCATAGGTGCGTCGCCTTCAGAACAAGAAGGCGACGACCAACCTGTCGCCACCAGGTCGCGACGACCAGGGCATCGGCTTCTGATCTGAACGCGACATATCGACCTATCGCGTTCAGCATCAGAAGGCCGAACCCAAAACAGGCCAGTAGAAACCAGCCAAACCACATTTAAGCCAGAAGGCGACGAGGACCCCGTCGCGACCCGAAGGAAGAACGCGACGTGGATCCTATCGCAACTAGAAAGCGACACACAGGGTGTCGCCTTAAGATTCAGAACGCGACATATCGAACCGTCACGTCCCTTATCTGAAAGCAGGGCCCTTGGGGCAGAACCAAAGTCCCACACCCCAAAGGGCCACAAAGGCAAGGCTCCAAACAGGAGGACTAGTGTAACACCCCGAAAATTTTTATTTGTTGAAAAACTTGAAAAATAAGGTTATTGGATTTAACCATTATTTTTAGATTGAATTAATTGATATTCGGGAATGATTAGCATTAATGAACATTATTCCAGTGTCGTACTCGGACGTACGTGCTACCATAGGGCGACACCGGAAAACAGTAACGAAAATAAAATCTGAGAACACCATAATTCTCAGAAAAATGTGGTGATATCAAAAATATAAATATCCGGAATTGTTCACGTACGGATTTCGATATTAAGCTGACGCAACCATTTTCCGGGTGATTTTTCATCCAGTGTAAAATAAATTATAAAAATTAAACTAAAACCACCATAATTTGTAAAACCATTACATTAGCCTATGGCTAAAATTTCAACACAAATGGAGATTATTTGAATGTGTTTGCAAGAGAATCTTTGGGCCAGCTGATTTATGGGTTAATTACGTCAAGCAATTTTTTTGGGAATTTACCTAGCTTACGTGGGAAGGGCTGGGGCAGCCACCTCGCTTAAGTGGAAGCTTCACATGATAACCCTTTGGTGTAAACCGTGGGTTGTGCATGGTAATCGTGTCGATGGTAAAAAACTCCATGGCTTTTACCATGACACATTGGTAGCTAATGTGTCACTATGCATGGAGGGTTAGCTGGGTTATAAAAGCCACCCCTCTGCCTTCGTACGCACCCTTTCCCACTCCTGCTCTTGCTTCCTCTTCTGCTGACATCTTCTAGATCTTCCTCCTGTTCTTGCACTTTCCTCAGTCCTTGTCCTTGTGTTCTTCTACTGCTACTGTTGCTGCGCATACACCTTGGTGCTAGTAGTGGCTGCCGTTGTGCTGCATCAAAAGGAGCTGCTACTTCTGATCGAAGGGGCTACTAGTTATTGCTGCTGGAGGCTGCCTTGACTTCATCTTTTCTCCCCCAGTTGCACCTGTCAGGACCGCCATCTGTCCAAGCTTTTTCTCCTTTCATTTCCTCATATCTGTGGAGTTCTACCTTGAAGAAGAAACTTACTCAAATTAGTAAGGTAGGATTCAACTTCCTTCCATTCTCTTACCTAACCCTTGAATTGGTTTTCAAGTTACTGTTGGACTGTTCATGGTATATTATGTGTCTTACACCACGATTGGAAGTCGCTGCTGTAGAAATAGAAACTTTTCCAGTGTCATATTGTATTTGGTTTCTAGCTTAACATGGTTAGATCATCTCTACAATCCTAGAGTGCACCTCACTGTCCCCATACATGATCATACCAGATACTGCAAGAAGTTCAAACCCTCTGTTAGGAAGTTGGAGCGTCAGACTGTAGTTTCTATATAATTCGACTTATGTAGACAGACTCCAACTCATGACTATTTATATATAAATCGACTTATACATTCGACTTCCAGTTTATATATAATTCGACTTGTACATTCGACTTCCAGTTTATATATAATTCGGCTTATACATTCGACTTCCAGTTTATATATAATTCGACTTATACATTCGACTTCCAGTTTACATATAATTAGACTTATACATCCGACTTATGTAGTCAGACTTCAGCTCATGTAGAAAGAACTTCAGCTTATGTAGTCCAACTTCTAGACTTGTGTTTTTCGGTCAGAACTATAATTTTCAGCAGTAGATTACTGCATACCAGTGGATTATAAATAAGTAATGATGACTGTTATTGGATCTTTGGATCCCACTTGATTACTATGTCTGTGCAATGGGGCTGGTTCATTCCTGTGAGGAGCACCCAAATTCGTTTATGACCGCGCGGGAACGATGAGGACAAGTGGATGTTGGCATACATCGATTCGTGCTTGATTTGTCATCATATCATATTTATGTGTGTGAATTTGTTTCTAAAACAGAACTTAAGTGTTATCTTGATTGCATGATTATGCTTCTACTGTTCTATAAGTGTTATTCAAGTGGACACGGTTGTCCCTCCACGTAATGCCATCGTTAGCCATGTTTAAACTCTCATTCTGAAATTATGTTCTTGAGTTCTTCCGTTCTAAAGAGTTGAATTCTACTGGGCTAGTTAGCTCATTCTTCCTACTTTTTTTTCAGGTTGTCCTGATGAGAATGAAGTCTAAGGGGGGATGTGTATGCTGAGGGGACTGCCCGTCATCCTGCGAGTCATCAACTTTTATTTCTTTTAGAGTAGTTGGAATGTAATATTGCTACAGTTTTCTTTTGTATATTCCACATTTAGACTGAAAAGAGGAATATTATGTAATAAGCTTTCGCTAAACAAGTGTTTGTGTTTATGTTACTTCTCGTGTTCATCATCTGTCATGTTCAATAAATGGATTTTTATTAGGACATGACAACTAGCCTCGTCCCAAGTTGGAGAGACCTCTCTCTAACCCACTTGGACCCGAGCCATTCCCCACCACGACCAGAAACGGGAAACGACAAGACAATGAGAACACGACGGGGTCCCTTTCGCGACCAGAATGCGACAGGAACTCCATTGCCTTGTAACTGGTATTGCGACAGCCTTGCTGTCACGATCCCAGTTAGAAGCACAAACCGGGAAATGGGGCCATTCCATGGTCCCCCAAGCTACAATAAGGCCTCCAAACAACTGGGGGAGGGGAGCATACTTGTAAGCAAAGCTAAGAGTGGCTCGAGGGGCACCAATGCCACGTCTCCTCGCCCACACAACATGCATAAAGCTTAAACACAGGGAAGGAGCACCACCGGCAAGCATCCGCCCGTGCAAACAACAAGAGCACTCCGAGCACGGGGCGGATCGCTCTAAAACAAGCTCCATCCACTCCAAACAAGTAAGAGACTAAGGAAATCCCTACCGAGAACAAAGAACCAAACCCAAATGGGCCTTCACGAAGCCTTGGCCGCCTCCTCCTCGCTCCATGACTCTCCGCCGCTCGCCACGAGCTCGCCGACGACTCCACCACGCCCAAGCCACTGGAGAGAGCAGGGGGAAGCTTCGCCTCCTCGGAGAGGAGGAGGAAAGGAGAAAGGAAAAGAAGGAGAAGAAAGGAGGGTGGCCTGGCTTAAGCCCTCGGAATTGAGGTTTCGACAGGATGCCTGTCGCGTCCTCAACCAGAACGCGATGCCTACATCATCACCTTCTCAAAAGTTCTGACAGCTCTCCTGCTAGGCTGACAACCACCAGACCACGTGTCACACATGCAGGCGACTCAGGTGAATGTGATAGCTGGCACGTCATCTTCACACCTATGCTGCGGACACGTGGCACACAAACCAATAGGCAACGGGAACGCGACACAAGGGCCGTCGCCTTCTCAACTAGAAGGCGACAGGGAACACGTCGCGTTTAGAACGCGACACCCCGATCCATCGCAATCCCAAAGACAGCACCAGGGAAGCCAAAACCCAAAATGTTACACATTGTGAGACCGAAATCGTTGTTTCACTTAGCGAATCGTTGTGAGACCGAAATCGCCATTTCACTTAACGAATCGTTGTGAGACCGAAATCGTTGTTTCACTCAACGAATCTTTATGAGACCGAAAACGTTGTTTCACTTAGCAAATCATTGTGAGACCGAAATTGTTGTTTCACAAACATATCAAATCGTTATGCGATCAAATCGTTGATAGAATTGTTCCTCTACAAACTTATCAAATCGTTATGCGATAAATCCTTGTAGCGATAGAATCGTTCTTCTACAAACTTATCAAATCTTTATGCGATGAAATCGTTATGCTTATAAAGGAAATCGAAGTGGACTTAGAGGAAATGCATGCTATGAACTTCAAATAATATAGTGAGAAAATTACTTACAGATTTGGCTTGATTTATTTCCTGTAACTGAGCTTCATAAAACTTGTTAGAAAATAATTTGTTAGAGTTTTGTTAATCACCAAAATTGTATATAATTAAATAAAATTATATGGGGATGGACTGATCATCACCCTCCACCCTAATCAGTGGTACTTGTCCACCTCCATGATTTCATCCTAATGCTATAGGATATCACACACATCAAACCTTCCCATAGGGACTTTACTATAGTACGGTTCCATAGCCCTCTATGGTAACAGTGTCACTAACGACACAATTACACATTAAACACTTTATTATATTTACTTACATTATTCACATGCACTAATCATTTCATGCTCATGCACTTAAACACACTACATGATTTAGTTTACTGAATTCAATCTTACTGTTCACATTGAAAAATGATCATAGCAAATCCCTAATCATGCTTCTAATAATTGATTTCATACAATTAGAATTAACTTAATTGACATGGATATTAGCACAACTTAAACTGGGTCTAGTACTTTCTGATGTCTATTCAGTATGAAATTTTTATCATAGGTTGTACACAAAACCTATATCACATTCTCAAAATTTCACATTTTTCGGAATAGTAAACCAAAATTTACAATTTAGACTAGGTTTCAGACATATCCATTAAGAATTTCACTAACAAGGTACATATCAAAATGGTCGGTTCTAAGAGTCCAAAAACCTAAGATTAGTCATCATATCATCATAGAAAATTTATGAAGCCCTAACATGTAATGGATCTAATTAATAGGAATTATCAAATCAAGTCATGCTCATTATCCATTACAGAAATTTTAATAAATAAAACAATTTATAGAAATTCGACACATTATTCTGACATGATCTACTGACTATTCCTAACTAAACATGATTTTTACAGTGTACACATATACCCAGAAATCTGAAAAAATACATCACAAAGATCAAAACATACATTCTGTAAAACCTGGTGAGCTTGGCGACACAAGGGTTGTCGCCAACAAGGGTTAAAAGGGTTAACGACACACGATGTTGCCGTCAACTCAAGAACTTGACGGCACATATGTGGCCGTCAATCTCCTGTCTGCAGAAACCCAGACAGGGCGCACAAATACAAGAGAATAGGGGGTTCCAGGACATGAGAAAAAATTCGTAAAAATCCTGAGACCTACTAGACATGGGTAGGGATGAGATTCATAGATCACTTGCCTTTGGAAAATTGTTTAATGGATTTAATTCATCGAAGATGCCCTCCTCGGACAAGCCAAGGAGGAACTCAAAACCTCCTAGATCCGGTCTTTTAGGTTGATGTAGGTCACACACCGGAGTCGGAGAAGCTTCACAACTGTCCAAAGTATATCCCAGTCGTTGTAGATCATCGGAAGACGCACCACAATGCCAGATCCAAGCCTCCAAAGTTCAGCTTTCACACAGAAAGTTCCAGGGTTTCTCAAAGAGCCAAAGGAACCTAATCCGGCCAAAAGAGGGTGTTTTTATAGAGCCAAGGGGGTTGGGTACGCATTAGATAGGATTTCCTACCATTGGAGGTAGGTTTCCAAAACTGGGACCGGAGGAAACGCTGCCATTTCTAGATCTAAAACCGCACAATTTCTTTGGAAATAGACATCCACATCCCTGTCGTTTACTGGAAATCAACGTCCATCCATATGGAGGTCGACTCACCCATAAACGTCCATGCATGTTGACGTTAACATGCCTCTCGGCCAGAACACAGAAATGCAACATAACATGCATACACTATATATATATATATATATATATATATACAATATGCAATGTATAACTTAAGCACCATATGTACAATGTAAGTAAAGCAATATATACATAGCTATCAAGCATATACATATATGCAACATCATGTAAACAATATATGTACCTGGACAATCATATACATACATATACGTAACTCTATACACAAGAGACTAAACACCATATGACAAAGTCTAAATAAAGAACAAAGTTCGAGGGCCTTACACCCTCTCCCCCTTAAAGAAAACTTCATCCTCGAAGTTAGAACGACACTACTCAAACAATTGGGGATACTTCTTCATCATGGCATCCTCAAGCTCCCATGCAGTCTCCTCTCGTGAGAAGTTCCGCCATAGCACCTTTACAAACACAATACTCTTGTTCCTGAGGTGTTGACAGATCTGGCTGAATCTCCACTGGCTCATGATTAATCACATGAGACGGATCCCGCACATACCTCCTGAGCATAGATATGTGGAAAACATGATGAACACTAGCTAACGCTGGGGGTAAAGCTAGCTCATATGCCACGCTGCCCATCTGCCTCAGAATCTCAAACGGGCCAATGATTCTAGGACTCAACTTACTATGCCTACCAAACCTGACAACACCTCGGTAGGCGAAACCTTTAGAAAGACATGCTCACCCACCTCGAACTCTAAGCCATACCAATACTCGCATGAAAACTGTTGTTGTAGGCGAACTCCACAAGAGGAAAATGATGCTCCCAATCACCCTTCCAATTCATCACACACGCTCTCAACATATCCTCGAGCGTCTGGATAGTCCTTTCGGACTGCCCATCTCTCTGGGGATGGAACGCCGAACTAAGCTTCAACTCGGAACCTAAAGCCTCCTGAAGACCCTTCCACAACCTCGAAGTAAATCTCAGATCTCGATCCGAAATAATAGACTTCGGCATGCCATGCAATCTAACAATGCTACAAACATAAAAGCCTAGCCAAACTCTCCACTGACTGCTTCTTCTTCATAGGCAAGAAATGCGCCATCCTGGAGAATCGGTCTACAATCACCCAAATCGAGTCATTGCCCTTCACTGATCTGGGCAAACCCGTCACAAAATCCATAGTGACGACCTCTGTAACGTCGCTTATTTTCGAATCCTTTTGGATCGTGTGTGTTGTGGTTGTGATGGCTGTTGTAAGGCCAGTGTGGTGTAGACGCGTGGTGTGTGTAGGTGTGGTGCAGGTTAGGTCCCGAAATGAAATAGGACCTGCTGCAGTTGAGTAGGAGTTGGCGGCCAGGGGTGGTCGTTGACTGGTTGGTGTCCAGGTTAGTGGACGTTGACTGTATGAACTTGGCAGCAGTGGATGTGGACGCTGAGGGTGGCGGTTGCTGTTGGCGGCATAGGGGTTGACGCCAACCTGAGAATTCTGCAGGTTATAGGGTCACCCGAGAGCAGGTTTCCCACCTGCCTCTCTCTTCCCTTGCCCTAGGTTCGTGTCCCAGTGTTTCTAGAGCTTCCAACAGGTTCTGAAGGATGCTTGGAGGACCGAGGAACGTGTGGTGGTGACGAATCGCGCGAGGAAACGCCGTGGCGTGGTGTAATTCCCGTGGGAGCTCGCGGAGGGTTCGGTGTGAACCAGGAGATTGCGGGAGGTTTGAGCGTGTTCTGAGGTAGGGGTCGAGCCTGTTAGCTTGTTAGAAACATTAAAACACGACTTAACTACTTGAATCAGCATGATAATGCATTTTCAAGTTAAGTTGCACCATAAAGGGATAATGGGTGGTTTGAGTAATTTAATGTACGTAGCATGCGTGGTGGGTTGCTTTGGATTCATGCATGTTTAAAGAACCGTTCCAGTACATTTTCTTGTAGTTTTAACGGTTGGAAAACCTGTAGAGCTGGATTAGGGTTTCTGCAGGGTTTAAGGCCGGAGAACTTGGCGTCAACATCGCTTGTCGCCAAACTCATCAGCTGAGATATAAACGGCTAGATCATTTTCCGTCTATTTCTTATAAGCGGCAGTCGTTGTTGCCGCCAACTTGTGCATGTATTCATGCAATGTGGTTTACGTAGCTTTTCTGGTTATGAATATTGCGTGTTTTTGTGTGCATGGCGATGACCGGTGTGAGCCAGTGCACTTGTTATGCTCTTGGAGCATACTGCTCATGTAATGGGCATGTTTTACGTGTATGATGTGTGATGTACGTATTTGCTTTACGTGGTATGTGTGGTGCGTTGGCACCCGTGGCACTCTTGGAGTGCGTTGTCCATGTGTTGGACATGTGGTTCACGTGGTAGACGTGTGGTACACCAACCAGGGTGTAATATACACGTGTTGTCTACGTGGTTTGAGTGTGTGTATACTACACACTTTGTTGTAATGTAATTCATATGATTTGTCGTAGTAACTGGGCAGTGAGGTTCCTGTGTGAGCCTAGCCATGACTTTGTGGTGTTTGGGCAGTGAAGGTCCAAACCGACCTAGCCCAGGTTCGTTGTTGTCTTTTGAATAATATTATATTGATTTATGAAGTAAGTGGTGTGTGTTGCCACGGTGGTCATGAGATGACTAATGATAGGCGAGTTTGTGGTTCAGTTATGTGTTGGTGTAGGATAGCTTCGGGGTCACACGGTGACCGATGTTAAGCTAATCCTAACACTTGTATATTGTGAATTATAAGTAAAGGCTATATGTGTAAGTATCGTGGTTTGTGCTAGCCGAGTGTGGTGGTCTGGCGCCTATTCCGGAATGCCTCTCTAGTCGGGTACCCTAGGTTCTTTGTGAGCCAGGCACGTGTGTTTGTGTGCTCGGGGTTTTGTCCCGGTACTGGTGTTGTACCGTCGAGGTCTGTGTCGTCTTCCTGGACACCCTCACTCCTGTGTTGAGTTGTACGTTCGGCTGAGGGAAATACGGCAGTGGGACAGCGACTTCCCAGAGTTTGTTCTTGTGTTGCTTGTAGCGCGCTCGAAGTTGGGGGTACGAACACCAGTATACGTCACTGGTCCCCAGCTAGTCCTGTTTTCCAGTGCCTCACTTTAGAGTGCTCCGGCCAGAGACTCTAGAGGTGCCAGGCATGGGCCTGCAGTTGTGTGTCTGCAGGTGTGGTGTTGGTTGGTCTCCACAGTTGTTTGACTTCTTCCTTGTGGAGCGGCAGTTGGACCTTTCGTCCGTGACTGCGAGGCTGAGAGGTTGTTCTTGTGTTGTGTTGTCCGGGTTGGATATTGGCCTGATCAGCCAGTAGTCCGTTCCCATGTGGTGGCGTCGTTCCCTTCCGACTCGTGCTTTGCTACTTGTCGTGAGTTTGTGGTTTATGACTCGTGGTCGAGGTTTGACTCGTTTGAGGTGTGCTCTGGTGTTGGCACAATTGTGACTGAGTTGTGGTTTGTGTGATTTTCCGGTTGAGGTTTTACCTGTATTATTGTGCTTAAATAAAGGTATAATATAATTGTGGTTCAGTGTGGTGTCTACCACCTGCTTGTACCTTTTGTTCGGGTATTTGTGTTGTGGTACCTCAGAGTAGCAGGTACTTGTACCCTTCATGGGTTATTTTATAGTTTTGTGGTGGTACATTGTGTACCAACCTTTTCAGGTTCTCGTGTGTGGTGGAGGTCTTGTGGTTTGACATACCACTTGTTGTAACCTAACTGTTTTAAGTAGATCTTTGTTATATTTTATTGTAGATTAGTTTGTGATTATTAATTAGGTTACCTTTGTGGGTATTTTGCGGATAAGGCTTGTGGCTTAGGCAAATTGTGGTTTAGTAGAGCTATGCTCTGTGGAGGCCGTGTGAGACCTTCCACTTGTTGAGTTTTACTCTTCTTAGGTATGATTCCAATTATAGTTTTAGTGTGTTATGGATTGGCTTTGTGGTAGCCAGTTCTGTTATCTTGTGTGTAATTTCCGATGTAGTGTGGTTTGGAGTATAAAGGACCAGCTCTTTGTTACCAGTCTTGTTATTCAAGTGTTTGAGGTTTGCCTGTGAAGCTTGCAGCTTAGGCAGTGACCTGCCTGTGTGGCTTATAGTTTAGACAACCCGTTGTCATAGCAGTGTGCCAGTGAGACTGTGGTTTAGGCACTTTAGTAGTTAGGCTGACTAATGATTTTATGTTAGTTCTGTAGCCCTACTTGTCTTTTGAGAACGTTATGTTATTATCATGATTTTGTTTAATTGTTATTTATTATCATGATGTGAGCATGAAATGGTTTGGCTATTGGTGTTGCCAGTGAGACCCGTTGGGGTTGAGGAGTATGTGGTCTCGGTATTGTTTTGGGTAGCCCCTACTGAGCCAGTGACTTGTTGAGGCTCACTCCCCTATAGTTCTTTTCAGGGCTTGCCGTATGTCTGGCTTGCAGAGGCGTCGTGTCAGACTTGTACCACCAGCAGTTGTTTAGTAGTTAGTGTTGTGTGAGCTTGTGCTCCCTCAGGGTATACCCCAGTAGTTGTACTCTTTTAATTGGACATGTACTAATGTAATGGGACAATTGTACAAATTTGTGAACAGATATGAGCACATGTACTTTCTTGTGTCTTATATTCTTGTGGTTTGTCTTTTATACTCTTACTGGACATGTGTGTGAGATATCCCTTGCGAGACTTCGGTCCGTTCGCGGGAGGCGGATCTGGATATGGAGCCTTAATAGGCATAAATACCCCGGTCCGTCACAATTGGTATCAGAGCAATGTCCAGTTAGAATATGAAAAGACAATAAAAGTATAATGTCCCAATACATGGATTAATGTCCACTGCTGGTAGTAAGTTTGAGGTTTTGTGTGATATAAAGTAGTTTTTACGTGAGCTTTTGGCATGTAACCGTGTGTTTCTGTTTGTCAGATTGGCAGTTGGGAGCAGTTGTTGTGCCACAATGTGGATAGTGGCATAAATTGTGTGGTAGCATCTTGGCACTAGTGCAGTTAAAATAGTTAAATATAATATTTAAAAGTTTTCAGTTGCAGAGATTAGAAGAGAATGTAAAGTAATGCCCTGGGAGGGATATACCTGTTATATGTTAGTAAAGTACAGAGTTAGTAGAGACAAGTATAGAGTATTTCTGTGATAGATCAGTTTGGTTATTAAAGATTTGCAGTTAAAGGAATAGAAGAAATTAGCAAGTTTGGATATGGAATTCAATAAGTAAGTTATAATGAGATAGAAAGTTGGCAGAGACAGGTGCATGGTAACAAGGTGATAAGGATCAGGTCAATGTGTGTGTGATAAGTTGCAGTTGAGAACCTCAGCAAATGTATTGTGGCATTAGAGATTTGAGTCAGATGATATTAAGAAACAATATGGATGAGAATGTGATTGGTATTATGAAGAGTTTGATATAGTCAAGAAAAAAAAAACAGATCAGTTTTAAAAGAGGTATCAGTACATAAAAGAGCAGTGATTTAGGGCAGATAGATTAAATATGTCTGAGGTCAGAAATTTGAGAAAAGTATTGTTATGAAATATGATGGTAACAGGAAGTGTGATATGAAGATTTGTATGAATATGTATTGAAAGGATTAGTTGAAGAAAGAAAGAGACAAAGGAAGGATTAATGTGCAATAAGAATTTGTGAGAATTGCACAAGAAGAATATTGGTTAATGAATGGCTGATTATGAAAAGTTTATCAGAAAGAATATTTAATGAAAAAGAGACGTAATTTGCAGAAAAGATATGGATTAGAGAAAGGAAGAATTTAGCAAATGATAAAGTGAATAAGATCAGATGAGTCAAGAAATATCAGTTAAAGTTTGCATATTGGTGCAAAGAAATGATTTAATTAAGCAGAAAGGAATTGTTATTAAGATATTTCTGGGTTTAAATGCTGGAGCAGATTGATTAAGAATATTTGAAAAGTTTATGCCTCAGAATTATGAGAATTAACCAGAAAATGTCAGTAAAGCAGGAAAAGTATATGAAGAGTAAAGCATGTTAATAGTGGTTTGGCAGGTTAGAAATTGCCGTAATTTCTTCAGCGTGAATTAATTGAATAAGATGATTTGAGAAACAGTTGAAGCCAGAAGAAAGTAGTTGAAAGTAATACTGTGAACAAAAATTGTGAATATTTTGCAAAAGTGTTCGGTGTGATCAGAGTAGCGCAGCGGAAGCGGAAGCAAAGAAAGATTTAATATTCAGAGATTGTTCAAGTTTGCTTGAATAAGGAGAAAGTGTAAAGTTTTGCGCAGTGGAATAAAGGAGCAGAGTTTATTATGTTTTTTTAATCAGAGATTGACTTAAAGCGGTATGAGCAGAATAATATGAAAGGGCAGGAAATTCAAAGATGGTGATTGATTTTCTTTGAAGAGGTGTCAGTTGTGAATATAAATGCAGATGAGGCAGGATAACAGCAAATAGTGATAAATGGAAAAAGAAAATGGTGGCAAGAAAGAATATTACAGTGTAAGATATTTGAGAAAGATAAAGCGGTCTCGGAAGAAATATTGCAAACACAACCGGGAAATTGTGGAAGCAGGTTCAGTCCAAGGAGATAAAGCGTCATTGGCAAGGTGGAATCGCCTACGGTTGAAAGCTAAAGAAAGGCAATGGAATCCACAGAACAGAGTAATTGTGAGATGAATTGAAAGACTGAAGCAGAGAAAGAGTATCCTACTTGTTTTGTGTTCGGCTTTATTTGTTTTAGGTGATAATTCGGATTGTTGTGATTTGTTTTATATGTCGAGGACGACATTTGTTTTTAGGTGATAATAATGTAACGTCGCTTATTTTCGGATCCTTTTGGATCGTGTGTGTTGTGGTTGTGATGGCTGTTGTAAGGCCAGTGTGGTGTAGACGCGTGGTGTGTGTAGGTGTGGTGCAGGTTAGGTCCCGAAATGAAATAGGACCTGCTGCAGTTGAGTAGGAGTTGGCGGCCAGGGGTGGTCGTTGACTGGTTGGCGTCCAGGTTAGTGGACCTTGACTGCATAAACTTGGCGGCAGTGGATGTGGACGCTGAGGGTGGCGGTTGCTGTTGGCGGCATAGGGGTTGACGCCAACCTGAGAATTCTGCAGGTTATAGGGTCACCCGAGAGCAGGTTTCCCACCTGCCTCTCTCTTCCCCTTGCCCTAGGTTCGTGTCCCAGTGTTTCTAGAGCTTCCAACAGGTTCTGAAGGATGCTTGGAGGACCGAGGAACGTGTGGTGGTGACGAATCGCGCGAGGAAACGCCGTGGCGTGGTGCAATTCCCGTGGGAGCTCGCGGAGGGTTCGGTGTGAACCAGGAGATTGCGGGAGGTTTGAGCGTGTTCTGAGGTAGGGGTCGAGCCCTGTTAGCTTGTTAGAAACATAAAACACGACTTAACTACTTGAATCAGCATGATAATGCATTTTCGGGTTAAGTTGCACCATAAAGGGATAATGGGTGGTTTGAGTAATTTAATGTACGTAGCATGCTGTGTTGGGTTGCTTTGATTCATGCATGTTTAAAGAACCGTTCAAATACATTTTCTTGTAGTTTTAACGGTTGGAAAACCTGTAGAGCTGGATTAGGGTTTCTGCAGGGTTTAAGGCCGGAGAACTTGGCGTCAACATCGCTTGTCGCCAAGCTCATCAGCTGAGATATAAACGGCTAGATCGCTTGCCATCTATTTCTTATAAGCGGCAGTCGATGTTGCCGCCAACTTGTGCATGTATTCATGCAATGTGGTTTACGTAGCTTTTCTGGTTATGAATATTGCGTGTTTTGTGTGCATGGCGATGACCGGTGTGAGCCAGTGCACTTGTTATGCTCTTGGAGCATACTGCTCATGTAATGGGCATGTTTTACGTGTATGATGTGTGATGTACGTATTTGCTTTACGTGGTATGTGTGGTGCGTTAGCACCCGTGGCACTCTTGGAGTGCGTTGTCCATGTGTTGGACATGTGGTTCACGTGGTAGACGTGTGGTACACCAACCAGGGTGTAATATACACGTGTTGTCTACGTGGTTTGAGTGTGTGTATACTACACACTTTGTTGTAATGTAATTCATATGATTTGTCGTAGTAACTAGGCAGTGAGGTTCCTGTGTGAGCCTAGCCATGACTTTGTGGTGTTTGGGCAGTGAAGGTCCATACCGACCTAGCCCTGGTCCGTTGTTGTCTTTTGAATAATATTATATTGATTTATGAAGTAAGTGGTGTGTGTTGCCACGGTGGTCATGAGATGACTAATGATAGGCGAGTTTGTGGTTCAGTTATGTGTTGGTGTAGGATAGCTTCGGGGTCACACGGTGACCGATGTTAAGCTAATCCTAACACTTGTATATTGTGAATTATAAGTAAAGGCTATATGTGTAAGTATCGTGGTTTGTGCTAGCCGAGTGTGGTGGTCCGGCGCCTATTCCGGAATGCCTCTCTAGTCGGGTACCCCAGGTTCTTTGTGAGCCAGGCACGTGTGTTTGTGTGCTCGGGGTTTTGTCCCGGTACTGGTGTTGTACCGTCGAGGTCTGTGTCGTCTTCCTGGACACCCTCACTCCTGTGTTTGAGTTGTACGTCGGCTGAGGGAAATACGGCAGTGGGACAGCGACTTCCCAGAGTTTGTTCTTGTGTTGCTTGTAGCGCGCTCGAAGTTGGGGGTACGAACACCAGTAGACGTCACTGGTCCCCAGCTAGTCCTGTTTTCCAGTGCCTCACTTTAGAGTGCTCCGGCCAGAGACTCTAGAGGTGCCAGGCATGGGCCTGCAGTTGTGTGTCTGCAGGTGTGGTGTTGGTTGGTCTCCACAGTTGTTTGACTTCTTCCTTGTGAGCGGCAGTTGGACCTTTCGTCCGTGACTGCGAGGCTGAGAGGTTGTTCTTGTGTTGTGTTGTCCGGGTTGGATATTGGCCTGATCAGCCAGTAGTCCGTTCCCGTGTGGTGGCGTCGTTCCCTTCCGACTCGTGCTTTGCTACTTGTCGTGAGTTTGTGGTTTATGACTCGTGGTCGAGGTTTGACTCGTTTGAGGTGTGCTCTGGTGTTGGCACAATTGTGACTGAGTTGTGGTTTGTGTGATTTTCCGGTTGAGGTTTTACCTGTATTATTGTGCTTAAATAAAGGTATAATATAATTGTGGTTCAGTGTGGTGTCTACCACCTGCTTGTACCTTTTGTTCGGGTATTTGTGTTGTGGTACCTCAGAGTAGCAGGTACTTGTACCCTTCATGGGTTATTTTATAGTTTTGTGGTGGTACATTGTGTACCAACCTTTTCAGGTTCTCGTGTGTGGTGGAGGTCTTGTGGTTTGACATACCACTTGTTGTAACCTAACTGTTTTAAGTAGATCTTTGTTTATATTTTATTGTAGATTAGTTTGTGATTATTAAATAGGTTACCTTTGTGGGTATTTTGCGGATAAGGCTTGTGGCTTAGGCAAATTGTGGTTTAGTAGAGCTATGCTCTGTGGAGGCCGTGTGAGACCTTCCACTTGTTGAGTTTTACTCTTCTTAGGTATGATTCCAATTATAGTTTTAGTGTGTTATGGATTGGCTTTGTGGTAGCCAGTTCTGTTATCTTGTGTGTAATTTCCGATGTAGTGTGGTTTGGAGTATAAAGGACCAACTCTTTGTTACCAGTCTTGTTATTCAAGTGTTGAGGTTTGCCTGTGAAGCTTGCAGCTTAGGCAGTGACCTGCCTGTGTGGCTTATAGTTTAGACAACCCGTTGTCATAGCAGTGTGCCAGTGAGACTGTGGTTTAGGCACTTTAGTAGTTAGGCTGACTAATGATTTTATGTTAGTCCTGTAGCCCTACTTGTCTTTTGAGAACGTTATGTTATTATCATGATTTTGTTTAATTGTTATTTATTATCATGATGTGAGCATGAAATGGTTTGGCTATTGGTGTTGCCAGTGAGACCCGTTGGGGTTGAGGAGTATTGTGGTCTCGGTATTGTTTTGGGTAGCCCCTACTGAGCCAGTGACTTGTTGAGGCTCACTCCCCTATAGTTCTTTTCAGGGCTTGCCGTATGTCTGGCTTGCAGAGGCGTCGTGTCAGACTTGTACCACCAGCAGTTGTTTAGTAGTTAGTGTTGTGTGAGCTTGTGCTCCCTCAGGGTATACCCCAGGTAGTTGTACTCTTTTAAATTGGACATGTACTAATGTAATGGGACAATTGTACAAATTTGTGAACAGATATGAGCACATGTACTTTCTTGTGTCTTATATTCTTGTGGTTTGTCTTTTATACTCTTACTGGACATGTGTGTGAGATATCCCTTGCGAGACTTCGGTCCGTTCGCGGGAGGCGGATCTGGATATGGAGCCTTAATAGGCATAAATACCCCGGTCCGTCACAATTGGTATCAGAGCAATGTCCAGTTAGAATATGAAAAGACAATAAAAGTATAATGTCCCAATACATGGATTAATGTCCACTGCTGGTAGTAAGTTTGAGGTTTTGTGTGATATAAAGTAGTTTTTACGTGAGCTTTTGGCATGTAAACCGTGTGTTTCTGTTTGTCAGATTGGCAGTTGGGAGCAGTTGTTGTGCCACAATGTGGATAGTGGCATAAATTGTGTGGTAGCATCTTGGCACTAGTGCAGTTAAAATAGTTAAATATAATATTTAAAAGTTTTCAGTTGCAGAGATTAGAAGAGAAATGTAAAGTAATGCCCTGGGAGGGATATACCTGTTATATGTTAGTAAAGTACAGAGTTAGTAGAGACAAGTATAGAGTATTTCTGTGATAGATCAGTTTGGTTATTAAAGATTTGCAGTTAAAGGAATAGAAGAAATTAGCAAGTTTGGATATGGAATTCAATAAGTAAGTTATAATGAGATAGAAAGTTGGCAGAGACAGGTGCATGGTAACAAGGTGATAAGGATCAGGTCAATGTGTGTGTGATAAGTTGCAGTTGAGAACCTCAGCAAATGTATTGTGGCATTAGAGATTTGAGTCAGATGATATAAGAAACAATATGGATGAGAATGTGATTGGTATTATGAAGAGTTTGATATAGTCAAGAAAAAAAAAACAGATCAGTTTTAAAAGAGGTATCAGTACATAAAAGAGCAGTGATTTAGGGCAGATAGATTAAATATGTCTGAGGTCAGAAATTTGAGAAAAGTATTGTTATGAAATATGATGGTAACAGGAAGTGTGATATGAAGATTTGTATGAATATGTATTGAAAGGATTAGTTGAAGAAAGAAAGAGACAAAGGAAGGATTAATGTGCAATAAGAATTTGTGAGAATTGCACAAGAAGAATATTTGGTTAATGAATGGCTGATTATGAAAAGTTTATCAGAAAGAATATTTAATGAAATAAGAGACGTAATTTGCAGAAAAGATATGGATTAGAGAAAGGAAGAATTTAGCAAATGATAAAGTGAATAAGATCAGATGAGTCAAGAAATATCAGTTAAAGTTTGCATATTGGTGCAAAGAAATGATTTAATTAAGCAGAAAGGAATTGTTATTAAGATATTTCTGGGTTTAAATGCTGGAGCAGATTGATTAAGAATATTTGAAAAGTTTATGCCTCAGAATTATGAGAATTAACCAGAAAATGTCAGTAAAGCAGGAAAAGTATATGAAGAGTAAAGCATGTTAATAGTGGTTTGGCAGGTTAGAAATTGCCGTAATTTCTTCAGCGTGAATTAATTGAATAAGATGATTTGAGAAACAGTTGAAGCCAGAAGAAAGTAGTTGAAAGTAATACTGTGAACAAAAATTGTGAAATATTTTGCAAAAGTGTTCGGTGTGATCAGAGTAGCGCAGCGGAAGCGGAAGCAAAGAAAGATTTAATATTCAGAGATTGTTCAAGTTTGCTTGAATAAGGAGAAAGTGTAAAGTTTTGCGCAGTGGAATAAAGGAGCAGAGTTTATTATGTTTTTTTAATCAGAGATTGACTTAAAGCGGTATGAGCAGAATAATATGAAAGGGCAGGAAATTCAAAGATGGTGATTGATTTTCTTTGAAGAGGTGTCAGTTGTGAATATAAATGCAGATGAGGCAGGATAACAGCAAATAGTGATAAATGGAAAAAGAAAATGGTGGCAAGAAAGAATATTACAGTGTAAGATATTTGAGAAAGATAAAGCGGTCTCGGAAGAAATATTGCAAACACAACCGGGAAATTGTGGAAGCAGGTTCAGTCCAAGGAGATAAAGCGTCATTGGCAAGGTGGAATCGCCTACGGTTGAAAGCTAAAGAAAGGCAATGGAATCGACAGAACAGAGTAATTGTGAGATGAATTGAAAGACTGAAGCAGAGAAAGAGTATCCTACTTGTTTTGTGTTCGGCTTTATTTGTTTTAGGTGATAATTCGGATTGTTGTGATTTGTTTTATATGTCGAGGACGACATTTGTTTTTAGGTGATAATAATGTAACGTCGCTTATTTTCGGATCCTTTTGGATCGTGTGTGTTGTGGTTGTGATGGCTGTTGTAAGGCCAGTGTGGTGTAGACGCGTGGTGTGTGTAGGTGTGGTGCAGGTTAGGTCCCGAAATGAAATAGGACCTGCTGCAGTTGAGTAGGAGTTGGCGGCCAGGGGTGGTCGTTGACTGGTTGGCGTCCAGGTTAGTGGACCTTGACTGCATAAACTTGGCGGCAGTGGATGTGGACGCTGAGGGTGGCGGTTGCTGTTGGCGGCATAGGGGTTGACGCCAACCTGAGAATTCTGCAGGTTATAGGGTCACCCGAGAGCAGGTTTCCCACCTGCCTCTCTCTTCCCCTTGCCCTAGGTTCGTGTCCCAGTGTTTCTAGAGCTTCCAACAGGTTCTGAAGGATGCTTGGAGGACCGAGGAACGTGTGGTGGTGACGAATCGCGCGAGGAAACGCCGTGGCGTGGTGCAATTCCCGTGGGAGCTCGCGGAGGGTTCGGTGTGAACCAGGAGATTGCGGGAGGTTTGAGCGTGTTCTGAGGTAGGGGTCGAGCCCTGTTAGCTTGTTAGAAACATTAAAACACGACTTAACTACTTGAATCAGCATGATAATGCATTTTCGGGTTAAGTTGCACCATAAAGGGATAATGGGTGGTTTGAGTAATTTAATGTACGTAGCATGCTGTGTTGGGTTGCTTTGGATTCATGCATGTTTAAAGAACCGTTCAAATACATTTTCTTGTAGTTTTAACGGTTGGAAAACCTGTAGAGCTGGATTAGGGTTTCTGCAGGGTTTAAGGCCGGAGAACTTGGCGTCAACATCGCTTGTCGCCAAGCTCATCAGCTGAGATATAAACGGCTAGATCGCTTGCCATCTATTTCTTATAAGCGGCAGTCGATGTTGCCGCCAACTTGTGCATGTATTCATGCAATGTGGTTTACGTAGCTTTTCTGGTTATGAATATTGCGTGTTTTTGTGTGCATGGCGATGACCGGTGTGAGCCAGTGCACTTGTTATGCTCTTGGAGCATACTGCTCATGTAATGGGCATGTTTTACGTGTATGATGTGTGATGTACGTATTTGCTTTACGTGGTATGTGTGGTGCGTTAGCACCCGTGGCACTCTTGGAGTGCGTTGTCCATGTGTTGGACATGTGGTTCACGTGGTAGACGTGTGGTACACCAACCAGGGTGTAATATACACGTGTTGTCTACGTGGTTTGAGTGTGTGTATACTACACACTTTGTTGTAATGTAATTCATATGATTTGTCGTAGTAACTAGGCAGTGAGGTTCCTGTGTGAGCCTAGCCATGACTTTGTGGTGTTTGGGCAGTGAAGGTCCATACCGACCTAGCCCTGGTCCGTTGTTGTCTTTTGAATAATATTATATTGATTTATGAAGTAAGTGGTGTGTGTTGCCACGGTGGTCATGAGATGACTAATGATAGGCGAGTTGTGGTTCAGTATGTGTTGGTGTAGGATAGCTTCGGGGTCACACGGTGACCGATGTTAAGCTAATCCTAACACTTGTATATTGTGAATTATAAGTAAAGGCTATATGTGTAAGTATCGTGGTTTGTGCTAGCCGAGTGTGGTGGTCCGGCGCCTATTCCGGAATGCCTCTCTAGTCGGGTACCCCAGGTTCTTTGTGAGCCAGGCACGTGTGTTTGTGTGCTCGGGGTTTTGTCCCGGTACTGGTGTTGTACCGTCGAGGTCTGTGTCGTCTTCCTGGACACCCTCACTCCTGTGTTTGAGTTGTACGTTCGGCTGAGGGAAATACGGCAGTGGGACAGCGACTTCCCAGAGTTTGTTCTTGTGTGCTTGTAGCGCGCTCGAAGTTGGGGGTACGAACACCAGTAGACGTCACTGGTCCCCAGCTAGTCCTGTTTTCCAGTGCCTCACTTTAGAGTGCTCCGGCCAGAGACTCTAGAGGTGCCAGGCATGGGCCTGCAGTTGTGTGTCTGCAGGTGTGGTGTTGGTTGGTCTCCACAGTTGTTTGACTTCTTCCTTGTGGAGCGGCAGTTGGACCTTTCGTCCGTGACTGCGAGGCTGAGAGGTTGTTCTTGTGTTGTGTTGTCCGGGTTGGATATTGGCCTGATCAGCCAGTAGTCCGTTCCCGTGTGGTGGCGTCGTTCCCTTCCGACTCGTGCTTTGCTACTTGTCGTGAGTTTGTGGTTTATGACTCGTGGTCGAGGTTTGACTCGTTTGAGGTGTGCTCTGGTGTTGGCACAATTGTGACTGAGTTGTGGTTTGTGTGATTTTCCGGTTGAGGTTTTACCTGTATTATTGTGCTTAAATAAAGGTATAATATAATTGTGGTTCAGTGTGGTGTCTACCACCTGCTTGTACCTTTTGTTCGGGTATTTGTGTTGTGGTACCTCAGAGTAGCAGGTACTTGTACCCTTCATGGGTTATTTTATAGTTTTGTGGTGGTACATTGTGTACCAACCTTTTCAGGTTCTCGTGTGTGGTGGAGGTCTTGTGGTTTGACATACCACTTGTTGTAACCTAACTGTTTTAAGTAGATCTTTGTTTATATTTTATTGTAGATTAGTTTGTGATTATTAAATAGGTTACCTTTGTGGGTATTTTGCGGATAAGGCTTGTGGCTTAGGCAAATTGTGGTTTAGTAGAGCTATGCTCTGTGGAGGCCGTGTGAGACCTTCCACTTGTTGAGTTTTACTCTTCTTAGGTATGATTCCAATTATAGTTTTAGTGTGTTATGGATTGGCTTTGTGGTAGCCAGTTCTGTTATCTTGTGTGTAATTTCCGATGTAGTGTGGTTTGGAGTATAAAGGACCAACTCTTTGTTACCAGTCTTGTTATTCAAGTGTTTGAGGTTTGCCTGTGAAGCTTGCAGCTTAGGCAGTGACCTGCCTGTGTGGCTTATAGTTTAGACAACCCGTTGTCATAGCAGTGTGCCAGTGAGACTGTGGTTTAGGCACTTTAGTAGTTAGGCTGACTAATGATTTTATGTTAGTCCTGTAGCCCTACTTGTCTTTTGAGAACGTTATGTTATTATCATGATTTTGTTTAATTGTTATTTATTATCATGATGTGAGCATGAAATGGTTTGGCTATTGGTGTTGCCAGTGAGACCCGTTGGGGTTGAGGAGTATGTGGTCTCGGTATTGTTTTGGGTAGCCCCTACTGAGCCAGTGACTTGTTGAGGCTCACTCCCCTATAGTTCTTTTCAGGGCTTGCCGTATGTCTGGCTTGCAGAGGCGTCGTGTCAGACTTGTACCACCAGCAGTTGTTTAGTAGTTAGTGTTGTGTGAGCTTGTGCTCCCTCAGGGTATACCCCAGGTAGTTGTACTCTTTAAATTGGACATGTACTAATGTAATGGGACATTGTACAAATTTGTGAACAGATATGAGCACATGTACTTTCTTGTGTCTTATATTCTTGTGGTTTGTCTTTTATACTCTTACTGGACATGTGTGTGAGATATCCCTTGCGAGACTTCGGTCCGTTCGCGGGAGGCGGATCTGGATATGGAGCCTTAATGGGCATAAATACCCCGGTCCGTCACAATTGGTATCAGAGCAATGTCCAGTTAGAATATGAAAAGACAATAAAAGTATAATGTCCCAATACATGGATTAATGTCCACTGCTGGTAGTAAGTTTGAGGTTTTGTGTGATATAAAGTAGTTTTTACGTGAGCTTTTGGCATGTAAACCGTGTGTTTCTGTTTGTCAGATTGGCAGTTGGGAGCAGTTGTTGTGCCACAATGTGGATAGTGGCATAAATTGTGTGGTAGCATCTTGGCACTAGTGCAGTTAAAATAGTTAAATATAATATTTAAAAGTTTTCAGTTGCAGAGATTAGAAGAGAAATGTAAAGTAATGCCCTGGGAGGGATATACTGTTATATGTTAGTAAAGTACAGAGTTAGTAGAGACAAGTATAGAGTATTTCTGTGATAGATCAGTTTGGTTATTAAAGATTTGCAGTTAAAGGAATAGAAGAAATTAACAAGTTTGGATATGGAATTCAATAAGTAAGTTATAATGAGATAGAAAGTTGGCAGAGACAGGTGCATGGTAACAAGGTGATAAGGATCAGGTCAATGTGTGTGTGATAAGTTGCAGTTGAGAACCTCAGCAAATGTATTGTGGCATTAGAGATTTGAGTCAGATGATATAAGAAACAATATGGATGAGAATGTGATTGGTATTATGAAGAGTTTGATATAGTCAAGAAAAAAAAAAACAGATCAGTTTTAAAAGAGGTATCAGTACATAAAAGAGCAGTGATTTAGGGCAGATAGATTAAATATGTCTGAGGTCAGAAATTTGAGAAAAGTATTGTTATGAATATGATGGTAACAGGAAGTGTGATATGAAGATTTGTATGAATATGTATTGAAAGGATTAGTTGAAGAAAGAAAGAAAGAGAGAAAGGAAGGATTAATGTGCAATAAGAATTTGTGAGAATTGCACAAGAAGAATATTTGGTTAATGAATGGCTGATTATGAAAAGTTTATCAGAAAGAATATTTAATGAAATAAGAGACGTAATTTGCAGAAAAGATATGGATTAGAGAAAGGAAGAATTTAGCAAATGATAAAGTGAATAAGATCAGATGAGTCAAGAAATATCAGTTAAAGTTTGCATATTGGTGCAAAGAAATGATTTAATTAAGCAGAAAGGAATTGTTATTAAGATATTTCGGGTTTAAATGCTGGAGCAGATTGATTAAGAATATTTGAAAAGTTTATGCCTCAGAATTATGAGAATTAACCAGAAAATGTCAGTAAAGCAGGAAAAGTATATGAAGAGTAAAGCATGTTAATAGTGGTTTGGCAGGTTAGAAATTGCCGTAATTTCTTCAGCGTGAATTAATTGAATAAGATGATTTGAGAAACAGTTGAAGCCAGAAGAAAGTAGTTGAAAGTAATACTGTGAACAAAAATTGTGAAATATTTTGCAAAAGTGTTCGGTGTGATCAGAGTAGCGCAGCGGAAGCGGAAGCAAAGAAAGATTTAATATTCAGAGATTGTTCAAGTTTGCTTGAATAAGGAGAAAGTGTAAAGTTTTGCGCAGTGGAATAAAGGAGCAGAGTTTATTATGTTTTTTAATCAGAGATTGACTTAAAGCGGTATGAGCAGAATAATATGAAAGGGCAGGAAATTCAAAGATGGTGATTGATTTTCTTTGAAGAGGTGTCAGTTGTGAATATAAATGCAGATGAGGCAGGATAACAGCAAATAGTGATAAATGGAAAAAAAAAATGGTGGCAAGAAAGAATATTACAGTGTAAGATATTTGAGAAAGATAAAGCGGTCTCGGAAGAAATATTGCAAACACAACCGGGAAATTGTGGAAGCAGGTTCAGTCCAAGGAGATAAAGCGTCATTGGCAAGGTGGAATCGCCTACGGTTGAAAGCTAAAGAAAGGCAATGGAATCGACAGAACAGAGTAATTGTGAGATGAATTGAAAGACTGAAGCAGAGAAAGAGTATCCTACTTGTTTGTGTTCGGCTTTATTTGTTTTAGGTGATAATTCGGATTGTTGTGATTTGTTTTATATGTCGAGGACGACATTTGTTTTTAGGTGATAATAATGTAACGTCGCTTATTTTCGGATCCTTTTGGATCGTGTGTGTTGTGGTTGTGATGGCTGTTGTAAGGCCAGTGTGGTGTAGACGCGTGGTGTGTGTAGGTGTGGTGCAGGTTAGGTCCGAAATGAAATAGGACCTGCTGCAGTTGAGTAGGAGTTGGCGGCCAGGGGTGGTCGTTGACTGGTTGGCGTCCAGGTTAGTGGACTTGACTGCATGAACTTGGCGGCAGTGGATGTGGACGCTGAGGGTGGCGGTTGCTGTTGGCGGCATAGGGGTTGACGCCAACCTGAGAATTCTGCAGGTTATAGGGTCACCCGAGAGCAGGTTTCCCACCTGCCTCTCTCTTCCCCTTGCCCTAGGTTCGTGTCCCAGTGTTTCTAGAGCTTCCAACAGGTTCTGAAGGATGCTTGGAGGACCGAGGAACGTGTGGTGGTGACGAATCGCGCGAGGAAACGCCGTGGCGTGGTGCAATTCCCGTGGGAGCTCGCGGAGGGTTCGGTGTGAACAGGAGATTGCGGGAGGTTTGAGCGTGTTCTGAGGTAGGGGTCGAGCCCTGTTAGCTTGTTAGAAACATTAAAACACGACTTAACTACTTGAATCAGCATGATAATGCATTTTCGGGTTAAGTTGCACCATAAAGGGATAATGGGTGGTTTGAGTAATTTAATGTACGTAGCATGCTGTGTTGGGTTGCTTTGGATTCATGCATGTTTAAAGAACCGTTCCAGTACATTTTCTTGTAGTTTTAACGGTTGGAAAACCTGTAGAGCTGGATTAGGGTTTCTGCAGGGTTTAAGGCCGGAGAACTTGGCGTCAACATCGCTTGTCGCCAAGCTCATCAGTTGAGATATAAACGGCTAGATCACTTGCCATCTATTTCTTATAAGCGGCAGTCGATGTTGCCGCCAACTTGTGCATGTATTCATGCAATGTGGTTTACGTAGCTTTTCTGGTTATGAATATTGCGTGTTTTTGTGTGCATGGCGATGACCGGTGTGAGCCAGTGCACTTGTTATGCTCTTGGAGCATACTGCTCATGTAATGGGCATGTTTTACGTGTATGATGTGTGATGTACGTATTTGCTTTACGTGGTATGTGTGGTGCGTTGGCACCCGTGGCACTCTTGGAGTGCGTTGTCCATGTGTTGGACATGTGGTTCACGTGGTAGACGTGTGGTACACCAACCAGGGTGTAATATACACGTGTTGTCTACGTGGTTTGAGTGTGTGTATACTACACACTTTGTTGTAATGTAATTCATATGATTTGTCGTAGTAACTAGGCAGTGAGGTTCCTGTGTGAGCCTAGCCATGACTTTGTGGTGTTTGGGCAGTGAAGGTCCATACCGACCTAGCCCTGGTCCGTTGTTGTCTTTTGAATAATATTATATTGATTTATGAAGTAAGTGGTGTGTGTTGCCACGGTGGTCATGAGATGACTAATGATAGGCGAGTTTGTGGTTCAGTTATGTGTTGGTGTAGGATAGCTTCGGGGTCACACGGTGACCGATGTTAAGCTAATCCTAACACTTGTATATTGTGAATTATAAGTAAAGGCTATATGTGTAAGTATCGTGGTTTGTGCTAGCCGAGTGTGGTGGTCCGGCGCCTATTCCGGAATGCCTCTCTAGTCGGGTACCCCAGGTTCTTTGTGAGCCAGGCACGTGTGTTTGTGTGCTCGGGGTTTTGTCCCGGTACTGGTGTTGTACCGTCGAGGTCTGTGTCGTCTTCCTGGACACCCTCACTCCTGTGTTTGAGTTGTACGTCCGGCTGAGGGAAAGACGGCAGTGGGACAGCGACTTCCCAGAGTTTGTTCTTTTGTCGCTTGTAGCGCACTCGAAGTTGGGGGTACGGACACCAGTAGACGTCACTGGTCCCCAACTAGTCCTGTTTTCCAGTGCCTCACTTTAGAGTGCTCCGGCCAGAGACTCTAGAGGTGCCAGGCATGGGCCTGCAGTTGTGTGTCTGCAGGTGTGGTGTTGGTTGGTCTCCACAGTTGTTTGACTTCTTCCTTGTGGAGCGGCAGTTGGACCTTTCGTCCGTGACTGCGAGGCTGAGAGGTTGTTCTTGTGTTGTGTTGTCCGGGTTGGATATTGGCCTGATCAGCCAGTAGTCCGTTCCCGTGTGGTGGCGTCGTTCCCTTCCGACTCGTGCTTTGCTATTTGTCGTGAGTTTGTGGTTTATGACTCGTGGTCGAGGTTTGACTCGTTGAGGTGTGCCCTGGTGTTGGCACAATTGTGACTGAGTTGTGGTTTGTGTGATTTGCCGGTTGAGGTTTTACCTATATTATTGTGCTTAAATAAAGGTATATATAATTGTGGTTCAGTGTGGTGTCTACCACCTGCTTGTACCTTTTGTTCGGGTATTTGTGTTGTGGAACCTCAGAGTAGCAGGTACTTGTACCCTTCATGGGTTATTTTATAGTTTTGTGGTGGTACATTGTGTACCAACCTTTTCAGGTTCTCGTGTGTGGTGGAGGTCTTGTGGTTTGACTTGCCACTTGTTGTAACCTAACTGTTTTAAGTAGATCTTTGTTTATATTTTATTGTAGATTAGTTGTGTATTAATTAGGTACCTTTGTGGGTATTTTGCCGATAGGCTTGTGGCTTAGGCAAATTGTGGTTTAGTAGAGCTATGCTCTGTGGAGGCCGTGTGAGACCTTCCACTTGTTGAGTTTTACTCTTCTTAGGTATGATTCCAATTATAGTTTTAGTGTGTTATGGATTGGCTTTGTGGTAGCCAGTTCTGTTATCTTGTGTGTAATTCCGATGTAGTGGTTTGGAGTATAAGGACCAGCTCTTTGTTACCAGTCTGTTATTCAAGTGTTTGAGGTTTGCTTGTGAAGCTTGCAGCTTAGGCAGTGACCTGCCTGTGTGGCTTATAGTTTAGACAACCGTTGTCATAGCAGTGTGCCAGTGAGACTGTGGTTTAGGCACTTTAGTAGTTGGGCTGACTAATGATTTTATGTTAGTCCTGTAGCCCTACTTGTCTTTTGAGAACGTTATGTTATTATCATGATTATGTTTAATTGTTATTTATTATCATGATGTAAGCATGAAATGGTTTGGCTATTGGTGTTGCCAGTGAGACCCATTGGGGTTGAGGAGTATTGTGGTCTCGGTATTGTTTTGGGTAGCCCCTACTGAGCCAGTGACTTGTTGAGGCTCACTCCCCTACAGTTCTTTTCAGGGCTTACCGTGTGTCTGGCTTGCAGCGGCGTCGTGTCAGACTTGTACCACCAGCAGTTGTTTAGTAGTTAGTGTTGTGTGAGCTTGTGCTCCCTTGGGGTATGCCCCAGGTAGTTGTACTCTTTTAAATTGGACATGTACTAATGTAATGGGACAATTGTACAAATTTGTGAACAGATATGAGCACATGTACTTTCTTGTGTCTTATATTCTTGTGGTTTGTCTTTTATACTCTTACTGAACACGTGTGTGAGATATCCCTTGCGAGACTTCGGTCCGTTCGCGGGAGGCGGATCTGGATATGGAGCCTTAATGGGCATAAATACCCCGGTCCGTCACAGCCTCCCACTTCCATACTGGGATCTCCATCTTCTGCATAAGACCAGATGGTCGCTGACGCTCAGCCTTTACTTACTGGCATACTAAACACCTGGATACAAAACCTGCTACATCCTTCTTCATGCCAGACCACCAAAAAGATCTCTTCAAATCCTGGTACATCTTGGTGTTACTTGGATGAATAGAGAACCTCGACCTATGAGCTTCTGCTAGAACATGCTCACGGACATCCACTACATCGGGAACACAAACTCGGTGATGGAATCTAATCACACGATCTTCATCTCGAGCAATTCCCGCCTTGCCCACTAACTCCTGGAGTCTAGGGTCGGCCTTCTACTGCTCAATCACTTCATCTAGGACAGTGGACCTAATGGACAACTGAGACACGAAAGCCTGACATAACAATGTCTCTAACTCAGTCATCGCACATGCAGCATCCTCCAACATCTTCCAATCCTGCTGGAGCAAAGACCTCTTCCTTCTAAGAGCATCTGCTACAACATTCGCCTTCTCTGGATGATATTGAAGATCGAAGTCATAGTCCTTGAGGAACTAAATCCATCTCTTTGCCGCAGGTTCAACTCCTTTTGCGAGAAGAGATACCTCAAACTCTTATGGTCAGTGAACACCTCAAATCTGACACCATAAAGATAGTGCCTCCAGATCTTCAGTGCATGAACCACTTCCGCAAGCTCCAAATCATGAGTCGGATAGTTACGCTCATGCTCCTTCAACTGACGAGAAGTATATGCCACTACCCTACCATGCTGCATCAACACACAGCCAAGACCAATCCGAGATGCATCCGAATAGATGGCAAAACCTTCTACACCACTCGGTAAAATCAACACGGGCACAGAAGTAAGCTTAGCCTTAACAATTGAAAACTACTCTCGCAATCCTCGGACCAGACAAACTTCATACCCTTCTGGTTAGCTTAGTCAAAGGTGCAGCGATAGATGCAAAACCCTAAATGAATTGCCGATAATAGCCCGCTAAACCAAGAAAACTACGAATCTCCGATGGGGTCCTTGGAACCTCCTAATCTAATACAGCCTGGACCTTCGCCGGATCAACTGTGACACCAGCACCTGAGATCACATGCCCAAGGAAATGAACCTCGCGCATCCAGAAATCACACTTGCTGAACTTTGCATACAGCTTGTGCTCTCGGAGAATCTCCAGAACAACCCTTAAATGATCACGGTGTATAGCCTCATCCGGAGAATAGACTAGCACATTGTCGATGAACACCACTACAAAGCTATCTAAAGAAGGTCTAAACACCTTGTTCATGTGATCCATGAACGCTACAGGGGCGTCGGTCAGACCAAATGTGTAGCACCCCAGAAATTTTAATTACATAAAGATTTAATTAAATGGAAATAAATAATTTCCATAATAATGGATTATTTAAAACATACGTACCATTATCGTATGTGCTAAAACACAACGGAAAATTCCGTAAAAATTATAAATCAACCCCACACATTATTCCTAAATGTTCCACAATGAAATTTATGCCAAGAAAAATCAGATTAGCCAAGTTTAAAGTGTTTCGCGACTTATTATCGTAATTCATGGATAAGTAGAAAAATCATTATCACACGTACTTGGATGAGTCGGAAAATTAAATAAAAATTATATATGGGCTTCAAATAATATCCTCTAATGACCCATCAAGAAATTTGGGTCAAGAAAAATCATTTGGGCTAGGTTTAAGAATTAGTGTGACCAATTATCCAAATTAGGAAACAAGTCGAAAAATCATTAACACGAAAACACGACGCAACTATAAATTCAATAAAAAGGTTGGGGAGACTTCCAACATTATATATTGATGACCCATTATCATAATTGGGCCATTGGACCTCATATGACCCAAAAATCAAATGAAGCAAGAAAATGCATGGAAATTCGTAGCCATAAATAAGTTGAAATTAGAAAGTGGTAATTAGGGTTTAATTGGGATGCAATCATGCATTCTTGGAAACCCAAATTCGTGCCTACCCACCCATGGAGGTTGCTTGATGTCCAAGACTCTCTAATGGAGGGAGAGATCTTCAAATTATGGAAAGACACAAGCCAATCCCGCAACCCTTCTTTCCTTGTTGCATTAGGACTCCTAAAACCCATAGATGCTTAAATACTCTTCACCCAAACCCTAGGGACGAGTTTAGAACTTGCTGGGGTCATGTGGAAGATCTCTTGGTGGCTGAGGAGCTGTGGAACGACCACAAGAAGCTCATCTTCTTCCCCATTGCGTCTGTTGCGACCTGCACAGAAAGTCATCTTGAAGTTGACCAAAGGTAGGTCAAACCTAAACCAAACCTTGCAAGGCTTATACCCCTGGAAAGAGGGTCAAGTCTACGTTCTAACCCAAGTAGAATGCCCAAATTCCATGCAGTATACACAGAGCAGTAAGCGTTCTCCTCCAAGTGGTTTGAACTCGGGTTTTCTGGAAAAATGAGACTTCTTCAACCCAAAAGGTAGGTTTTCTCAGGCCAAACCTTAACATATCCTATACCAATGTGTAGATCATAAAGTTAACTTTCATTTCCCACTGGTTTCATCGAATTTGATTGAGTAAATTTTGAACTATAAGCGTTTTCCCAAAGTCACACACTGTTAGGGTTTTTCCCATCCTTTATTTGTTGCATGCGATTTGAGACTGAATTAGAGCAAACCCCCAACATGAAAGTTTCCCTACTAGTTGTCCTCATCATGTATTGTGTTGAATGTTTCATCTAAATGTCATTAGTTAGAGAGTTATAAGCATGGTAAGAGGGTTGCTGCATGAAACTTCGTTTTCAGATTTGCACTTGGTTTTTACGTTTGTGTTTGACGTGATTAAAGCCTGTCGAAACCATCCTTGTTTTCTAATTACTATTTACTGTAAGAACCCTAGCATGTCTGAGTTAGTTTAAAACTAGTTTCGTTATTTTTCATGTATGGTGCAATTTGTTCTCTATTTTTGAAGCACACTGTGTCAATATAAGGTAGTTCTGGACCGCAATCCAATGCCCTAACCTTTTCCCTATTGTACTCTGGCATAGACCCTATGAACACGACGGCCCGATAGGCCGCGTTCACAAGGCTGTCGCGACAGAGCGCACTGTCACGATCTGATCGCGATAGGACATGTCGTCGCGATCTACTGAGAACCTGTCGCGTTCCCTTCATACCCTTGTCGCGATCTGCCTGCGTGTTTTGTCATGCCTGTCACGACCTGTACAAGGCACTGTCGTGTTCTGTTCCCGACCCGTCGCGACCCTTACCAGGATCCGTCGCGACCCTTACCAGGATCCGTCGCGACCTCAATTTTTCGCATGAAACCCCACTTATTTTGTTTGTAAATCTTACTGCTATACCCAAGGTCTGTTTAATATGATTTTAATGTGTAAATTGTATGTCTTGGGTCTGATCATTGCATGATGTCTATTTAACGGCTTAAAAGTGTTTAACCCATTTAAAAAGCCTTAAATACATGAATATTATTCTAAATTCTTTCTTAATGATATGATCATTCATGAAACTTGTGATTGACTCTTGTTACCATTCTAGCTTGATTAAATGATGATTATTATCTTTAAATCTTTCAAACTCATGTATAGTTAAATACATTGTCATTCGCATGTCATCATGTTAAATGTTTTCCACGAGTTTGAGACCGATGGATTGAGAATTGAGACGTGTATGTCACTACACACTTGCACATCTAGGCAGCCCTTTCTTGGGGATTTGGAAACTCTCTACCGTCATTCCGAATCGGTAGACTAGTGACCTTTTCTCTAAGGCCTCCGTAAATCTCCTCTGACCATGGATTCCCACATGGCCGACGAGTTGGTTGTACCATTCAAGTTCTCTGGTGATAGCGTGCACTTCCTCTCTCATCTTGTTCTCGTGAGTGTGATCTACAATCTAGATTAAAGTCATTAATGTAAAGATTGAACTAAAGTATAAATCGTACCGTTATGCTGCCGAATTTATCTCTTGACCATTGTTATCATGAAATCATGTTCAAATTAATTATTACTTGTTCTCATCATCATCATGAACATGACATTACACAGGCTTACTTATTGAAACTCTCATTGGCCATTATTAATGACTGTGGGTATCTACATTTAAAATTTAAGTGAGATGCTGACAGGGCACGGCGTGTGTCCAAGGGCTCCAGTCTAGCCCCAATGATGGCGAGTCATAAATATACTGTTAACCATGGGGTATAATGATTACTGGCGTTGCATCTGCGCTGGGAGTCGTGCGTGTCATGTTGAATGATAGATATAATAACCACATACACGTGTCCTGGTGTACATTCTTGATGGATCTTTTCTTTGTGTACATTAGTGTCTACGTGCCTGATTAGCGTTACATGATCGTGCTCGTGCGTGCTTGCTTGCTTGCGTGATATGGCCATCCTGCATTTATTGCAATTAGTGATATCTTGCGTTCTTGAAAGCTATTGACAACAAGTGAAATTTTGCGTGCTTGTACAAAGTGATCTATTGCTAGTTCTATCTCGTTATAACCTTCTAGATCTCGTTCTATCATGATCTCTCTATCTAGCTTGTTACATGTATTGTGCTTACCTAGTTCGTGTGATTGTCTAAGATGTTAATCATATCATGACAATCATCGTGCTTACCTAGTTCCAAAATGTTAATCATTTATATCATTGCCCGCACATTGAGATATAAACCCTACTAGGCTAGTTTGCTCATCCCCTACTTTTACCCAATCTAGGTAACTATGAAGTTCAAGAGGAAGATCAAGCCGAGGATGGGAATGCGTCCGAGTGAAGAGCGTTCCAATTATGAGTCTATCTATAGTTAGTTTATTTTGAGTGGTAGAACAATGTAGTAGGAAGTGAGGTATTATGTACTTTTGCTTTTAATGAGTCTTAGTCCTGTAATAGTTTCTATTTGGAATACAATGAGTTGAGATTCGAATAAAAGATTAGTTGAGTTCAATATTTGGGCCCTATGTTGATGTATGTTGTTATACATTTAGTGCGTGCTAGCTAGAGGCTTATTTGCCGACTGTTCACATCTCGAGATATCGACTCGAATTATTATTCCAAATTATTAATTAATATCCGCTGCGTAATTCTCGGGACGTGACAAAATGGAAGCACTAAAAACTCATAATGTCCATAACGAGTCCTAAAGGCCATCTTGGACACATCCTCACTCCTAATCCTCAACTGATGATAGCCGGACCGCAGATCAATCTTAGAAAATACTGATGCATTCTGCAACTGATCAAATAAGTCATCAATATACGGTAAGGGATACCTGTTCTTCACTGTCACCTTTGTTTTTGGTTATTAGCCCAGTGGCATCCGCCACTGGGAAAGCTCGGCGCCACCCGGGTTCGATCCCGGGTGGAAGCGCCCCCACCCCACCCCAATGTCCATCCTGCCACAGGCGGGGGGTTGAGCTTCCTATAATTGATGCACAACCTGAGTGAACCATCCTTCTTCTTCACAAATAATACAGGTGTTCCCCATGGGGCTACACTAGGGTGAATAAATCCCTTGTCTAGCAAATCTTGCAACTGCTTCCTTAACTCCGCTAACTCCGCAGGTACCATCCGATATGGAGCCTTTGATATAGGAGAGGTGCCTGAAAGCAACTCTATAGTAAAATCTATCTCTCGAACCGGTGGAAAACCAGACAAATCATCACGAAAAACATCTGGAAACTCCTGCACTACATCAATCTCCTCCAGGGTAGGTGACTGATCAGCCTTCGGTACTAATACCACGCTGGCAAGAAAAGTGTCACATCCCTTGTTCACCATTCTCATCGCCTTCATGGCGGAGATCACAAATCTTCCCGCAAGGTTCCTTGGCAATGGATGTGAAAACTCATCCTCACCAGGAATACGGAAAGAAATCTTCTTCCCACGACAATCAGGTTCTTCCAAAGGTCCATGCTTTGGACCCTTATCAGGAAGAGCAGGGTGGGTCTCCCTCGAAGCTGGTTACCTCGCCTGGACACTCCCTGTTGTATGGAGGGCAGTCTCCTCTGTTGGCTAGGGGGGAGCACGATTCTAGGCAGTATCAAGCTCCTATTCAGAATCTTACAGTGCAAGGAGTGGAGGTCACGTCGTCTTCGATGTTGCCGTTGCATGGCTTGCATGAGACCTCTTTGTTGCATCAGGTGGATACCCATGATGTGGTATGTGACGATCGATTAAGCATGGAGGCTGTTTTGGACGTTCGGTCTTCTCCAGCGATGGAGCCTGTAGCAACCTTGATTTTTCAAATCAAGAAAAATAAAAATTTTATTTAAATAAATGAGATAAATTGATTTAATAAAATAAAGGGAGAATAAATAGAAATTGAATGAAATAAAAAGAATTTAATGAATAACCCATTAAGCTAAATTAGTAGTGGGTTAAACAAATGGTCCAAACCAAATAGATTGGGCCCAATAGGATGAAGCCCATCTTGGGAGGAGATGTAGTTAAGAGAAATTCGTATCTAATTAATTAATAAATGGAAAAGGGTCAAATTAACTATTAAAACAAGTCATATTTATCCTAAAAAGAGTTCTATACTTACCCTAAACCTTTACCCACGAAATTGGATCCCTTCCCAACTCTATTAGGTGGATAAATAAGAGAAAGTGGGAGATAAAGAAGGAAATTCAGAGTTTAATGGAAGGGAGGACTCTTATAATGGCTAGGACTCCTATAGTTAGCCATATACACCAAAAACTCATCCCTAGCAACCCATTTTCGTGGCTGGAACTCTGGGGAACGAGGAGAAGGGCTGGAGACAAAGGAGCAAGGAGGAGGAGGCTAGAACAAGGAGGAGTTTTTCTGATTTTCATCATCAAACTAGGGTTTTCTTACTCCACGAAAAAGGTATGCAATCTCTCAAGAAAAAATCGTGTAAAAATTATACTATGCAGTCTTTATGTACCTCTTCAAAAGCCCTATGGCTTCGTTGTATTCTGTTCATCCATTTGGGTGAATTTAATTCATGAAGCCCTGCTATTACCATGAACCTGAAATCTCATGTTTTCTCTATTTCCCCACACGTACTTGTTCCCATGCTATGAGAAAATCTCATAGAAACTATAGTGCAATAGATTTCAAACGCCCCTAGTTTTGTTCTATTTCAATCTCCCATGAGGGAGAATTAATTCTTTGAATCTCTGACAGATACATGTACCTAACCCTTCATGTTTGCTTGTGAGCCTCGTTTATACTTGACTTCAGATCATGATAAAATTATCATAAATACTACATCTTTCTAGCTTTTAAACGCCCTTGGTTTCAGAATTTTTTATCATGTATTCATCTCACATTAATTCATTGAACCCTGACTGCACCTGTTTAGGTCACTGAAAAGTAACCTGATCACCGCATGTCTAAACCTTGTCTATTTTCAAATTAATCATGCATGTTGATAGATATACATGTCTACTTTCTTTTAAAACTAGTTTCGTGCTTTTTGGATCACCATGCTATTTTATATGGAATTTAGAACGTCCCTATATCACACAGGACTTGCCCTAGGAAAAAGGGAAAAAGGGCAATCCCACCTGTTATCGCGACGGCGCGATCCGCCGCGATATCAGCGGGGTCGCGCCGGCCGATGGCGTCGCGTCAAGAATGCAGCGGCATAAGCCGCTGCGATTCCACTCCGGACCGGGCCAGACCGGCCAGTCCACATGTCGCACCCGGCCGCCCCATCGCGACTTGAATCGCGACGGGTAAGTCTATCGCGTTTTCATGAATCCGACCAGAATGGAAAATTGTGCATATGCCCTGTTGTTTAAGCTTTAAACCCTTTAATTAGCCGTGATTAAATCATGTTATAGTTAATTCGACTTGGTGAATTAATAAATGACATTAATGATATAAATTTAATTATTTAAAATGACATTTGCACGACTTATCGTATCCTCAAGATTTCTTTACACTTACACACAACATTATTAAATGACATTTGACCCTGATAAATTATGCAATAATGTATTCGGTAAATTAGTGAAATAAATGACTAAATTACCCTATTTTATTAAATACAATTGTCTTCATTTTTACTCGCGCATTTTATCTACCATTACTGTTTTCCCTCGGCCTTCGAGCACTCGAGGCACGACGGACCCATTTTCTACACATTTTTCTCTTGACTTGGACCACCTCTCCACCGGGAATACTCTCGACTGGACTAGGGACTCCTTGTCAAGACCTCCGTAAGTCTTCTTGGCTTTGGCGCACGTCCTTAGTCAACGAGCTGGTTGTACCCCAAAACCCGTTACACCTTAGGGATCAGTACGATCCAAACCTTAGTATATTCCTTCTCATCTTGAGTTCACACCGGACCACCTAACCCGTGTACACAGCACGGCTAAGGGGCGGTTGTGACTTCTACCAGACTGCCAGCACCCGACCTGGTGCTGTGCAACCGTTACTATCGAAATTTCACGTGTTTTACGGAATTGTCCCTATCTCATCTAATGTCCACATCCTCTCATCTGTTCACGTTCTCTCTACACTCTCATCTATCTTGTCTAGTACTCTCTTATCTCTTCTTGGTACTCTATTGGCCATTCATGTGATTGTCTAAGATAAAAGAAATGACTAATGCCAGCGCAATAGGGCCCGATCAGGTCCTGGGAGGAGCGCCCGAAAAGTGCCAGTGCCCATGGGAGTTAAAATGATCAAGGATGTGTTACGGCATGCATCCAGTGCCAGTTTACTATCTAGATTAATCTATGACAATCAAAGTACTATCTCTACAAGTGCAAGCGTGATCGTTACTAGTGCACCATTGTGCAAATTACATGTTATATCGTTACATGGCCATTCTATTATCGTTCTCGTTGTACTATTTTCCCTGTGCCAGTTGCAATTGTTCTCTCGTTATCATGACATACTCTACATGACTTTACTCTCTAGTTAGCCTGCCATTAAAACATTAACTATTTAAAGCATGATTGTGTTCATGAGATATTAAGTCCTACTGGGCGTTATTCGCTCATCCTACGTATTTATTTAATGTGTTTCAGGTGAGTCGGATCATGACCACACTCACGAGGATGGGACCGATGAGGAGGCTCAAGAGTGACCCTTCTGCAACCAGTACTGTCTAGTAGTCAGTTAGTATAGTTATGAGTTAGTGAGTCAGTTAGTCATAATGTAATAGTTTGATTTTTGAATAAAGTACTCGGGGCCCTAGTTCTGGCTCTGATACGTTGATGTAATGATGTATGGTGGATTATTAATGAAATTGGAGTTTATTTGGTATTATTCCATTGTGCAATGGTTTGCATTTATTTCTCGCTCTGTACTATTTAATAACTGTAATTCCGCTCTAATATTCCGCGTCGGGGCATTACAGTTTTGTGGTATCAGAGCCTAGGTTATTCTTAAGTATAGGATGATCTAGGTTTGACTTAACTTGACTTAGAGTCTAACTCCATACCTATGTGAGATGGGTAGAACCTTGGGTAATGAGATAAAATATGTTGGCCCTTTGGTGTGCGGCAGCAAGGTAACCTAGAGGGGGGGTGAATAGGATTTTCTGAAATCTGAAATCAAAACGTGAACACTTAAAAGTTTGGTTAGTGTTAGTGTGATGAAGAGTGGCAGTGCGGAAGCAAAAGAACAATCACACAAAAGGACACAGGAGATTTATCCTGGTTCGGCCCTTCCCACATGGAAGTCCTACGTCCAGTCCCCAAGCAAACTCTTGGGATTTCACTAACCAAGGTACAGTCCCCTTCAAGGACACTACAACACCCTGGATACCCCACCAGGTCTTCTTCTCTTTCCCGGGCAAGAAGGCAGCCCACTTCTTTTCTAGGCTCAGAAGCAAACCTACTTCTTTTACAGGTTCAGAAGTAAACCTCCTGGAACAAACCCCAGTGCGGTTCTGCTAGACATAAACCCCCAGCTAGGTCCTATTGGTACAAACCCCAACACGGTTCTGCTAGACACTAACCTCTAGCTAGGTTACACACTGTATACAGTCCTATAGCTGGACAGAAATCTTTCTTAGAAAAGAAAGATCAGACTGAGAGCTATTTCAAGATGAACGCTCAGGACTTAGCTCACAGTCACAGACTCTCCCCCAAGATTACAATGAGCACAGGGAGAATGGAAGAGCAGAAGGCTTGAGGCGATGAAGACTTCTGCTTTGAAAGGTTCTGTAGATTTTTTGCTCGAGCTCTTCTCTCTTTCTCTGAGTGTTTGTGGCGTGAAGGTTCTTCTCACAGTTGTACACTCCTTGAAGGATTTTCAGGAAAGGCTCTCTCTTGATCTTTAGCAATGCTCCATCTTTTATATGAGCAGCTTGAATAGATCCGTTGAAGAGATCCGTTGGAGTTCTAGCCATTGCTCATCTCCTCTTCATTTGTCTTGATCAGACTTTGATGGTCTTCGAGGTCTGTGAGCATGGAAGAAAGTGTTAGCATAAAAGAGTGTTTATGATAAACGATGCATAGTACTGTGCTTCTGCTAACATACTGAAAATAGTAGGTCAAATCTTTTTCTGACAAGATTATGCATGCAGCTTTTTCTGTCAGACAATATTTGACTTTTCAATGAGCGCCAAAAACACTTTCAAAATATTCAAGAGAATAGTTGTTCATTTACAAGTAAATCGTTGCAAGTTTATGAACAAATCAGTGTGAAAGACAAGTCGTTATGATCATTGAAGAAATCGTTATGAGCATGACTTATGAAATCGTTATGGAACGACTTCTTAACAAATCGTTATGAAGGCAAGTCGATGCGTTCACTTAAGAAATCGTTATGAGCATGACTTATGAAATCGTTATGTGAAGAGTCGTTGCTCATTTGTAAACAAATCGTTGTGAGAGCAAATCGTTGTCTCACTTAAGAAGTCGATGTGATCACTTATGAAATCGTTATGGGAACCAAGCCGATGTGATCACTTATGAAATCGTTATGGGAACTAAGCCGATGTGATCACTTATGAAATCGTTATGGGAACCAAGCCGATGTGATCACTTATGAAATTGTTATGGAACTAAGCCGATGTGATCACTTATGAAATCGTTATGCAGGAAATCGATATGAGGGCAAATCGTTGTGGCTATAAAAGAAATCGTTCTGAGATCGATTTCTTAACAAATCATTATGGCCACTTAGCGAAATCGTTGTAGCGCTTCTAAAAAATTAATTAAAACAAAATCGTTGTAGCGCTTATTAATTTTGGCACTTAAACTGAAATTGATGTATATTGCTTAAACATCGATTTTATCATTTTAGTACGCCATATTGCATCAATGTGAGACTCAGCATTTTGCTATGAGATTGATGCGATACAGATGAAACAAAATATTCAATTTAAGTTACATCATAAATTTTATTATCACCAAAATACAAGAACAAATAGAGAGTGGTTCAACAAAATAAACTCACACATGCACAAACCTAGTGCAAACTCAACGACTTACATTAAACATTCTCTTTTGAAGGAACTTAAACCTCAACAATGGCAGCGGAGCGTGCTCAACTCCGTGATATGCAACACACGATTCAGCAACTCACTCAAGCTTTACTTCAGGCTGCTAGAGCCAACAACAATAATATCAACAATCGAGCAGCTGGTGATTTGCATAGAAATTTCCGCAAACTGAATCTGCCTCGATTCAGTGGTACCACGGACCCTGATGAGGCCGAGAACTGGCTCAAGGAGATTGAGCGTATCTTCCACGTCATGCAATGCGCGGATGGGGACAAGATACTGCTTGCTACGTTCCAGTTGGAACGGGACACCCGTGCGTGGTGGGAGTCCATTGAGGCAACCAAAGAGGATGCGCAATTTACTTGGGAGGAGTTCAAGGAGCATTTCAACTCCAAGTACTTCTCAGAGAGGGTTCAAGAAAGGAAAGCATTTGAATTTGCCGCTCTGAAGCAAAGGAACCTAACTGTTGCTGAGTTTGAGGCTCAGTTCTCCCGATTGGCGCGCTATGCCAATCATCTGGTGAGTACAGAGAAGATGAAGGCGAAAAGGTTTCTTAATGGGCTCATGCCCGCATATATCACACAACTGGCACCTATGGATATTCAGACTTATCCGGAAATGGTCAGGAAAGCACAACTACTCAAGGATGCAACCGATCTCACTGATCGCATCAAGGGTAGAATGGTAAAGAAGGAACTGACTTCTGGAGCACCAAGCAAGCCTGCCTACAGCAAAAAAAGACCATTAAGTATCACTGATGGGCCAAGCCAAGAGCGAAAGCCCAAAGTCCCCACTACTACTGCCCCAAACAACAAGCCCAGATGCAAACACTGTGACAAGCTGGGCCATACTGCAGAAGAGTGCTGGAGGAAGGCAGGTGCATGCCTTCGTTGTGAGAGTCGTGATCACCGCATCCAGGAGTGCCCTCTATTAAAAGAAAATGAAAAGCGTCCTATGGGACAGAAGAAGCCCAGCCGACTGCAGGCGTTGCAAGAAGTGGACACCACCGAGGAAGGTGGAGTGGTGGAAGGTACACTGCCAGTCTTTTCTCAATCAGCATTTGTTTTGTTAGATACTGGTGCAACACATTCATTTATATCACAAGCATTTGTTGATACCTTAAATGAGAAACCTGCATCTATGACATTTGAATTACCTGTCACAACACCACTAGGAGAAAGGGCTCAATTGAATAAATATTATCCCTTGGCTGATGTTAAGATTGGTGAACTCAACCTTAGAGCTGATCTAATTTGTATGCCCATGGAGGGTTACAATGTCATTCTGGGAGCCGACTGGCTATCTACTTATGGGGCTTGTGTTGATTGTAGAAGAGGGAAGATTACTTTTAGTGAATTCCCTAAGCTGATCTTCACAGGACGTAGACACAAGAGACACCTGTCTCTCGTCTCTGCTATAAAGGCACAAAATATGATAAGAAAGGGTTTTGTGGCATTTCTTGCCGCAATTGTGGTTGAAAAGAAAGCAATAAAAATATCAGACATTCATATAGTGCAAGAATATCCAGACGTGTTTTTCGATGAGCTGCCAGGCGTACCACCTGAAAGAGATGTCAATTTCTCAATTGACCTCACACCTGGAGCTGCACCGGTTTCACGCCAACCTTACAGGATGTCCCCCGTTGAATTAAAAGAGTTGAAAGAGCAACTGATGGATCTTCTAGAAAAGGGCTTCATTAGGCCAAGTACTTCTCCTTGGGGAGCACCAGTGTTGTTCGTCAAGAAGAAGGACGGATCCATGAGATTATGCATCGATTATAGACAATTGAACAATCTCACTATCAAGAACAAGTACCCTCTGCCGCGTGTCGATGAACTATTTGATCAGATATCAGGAGCAAAGTATTTTTCCAAGATTGACCTTAGATCGGGATATCATCAGATGAGGATTAAAGATGCAGATATCTACAAGACAGCTTTCAGGAGTAGGTATGGTCATTACGAATTTGTAGTCATGCCTTTTGGACTAACCAACGCTCCTGCAGCTTTTATGCAACTAATGAACAGCATCTACAGGCCCTACCTCGACAAGTTCGTCGTGGTCTTTATTGATGATATTCTCATATACTCCAAGACCAAGGAAGAGCATGAGGAGCATCTGAGGATCGCTCTGCAAATCTTGCGGGACAATCAACTCTACGCCAAATTGAGCAAGTGTGAATTCTGGCTTGAGGAGGTGTCATTTCTGGGTCATGTTATTTCCAAGGATGGTATCGCTGTCAACCCTGAAGGATCGAAGTGAAGGTGTGGATAAGATCTAGAGGGGGGGGATGAATAGATCTATGCCACTTTCTGCGGAAGCTTAAGCAATTTAAAAACACTTTTGAATCAGAGGCAATTTTATCAGTGAAAAAAACCACAGATCTGATGAGATTTGAGTGAGTTGGTAAAATAGATGTGAAACAAGTTGATTAAGTGAATATTAACCGATCCTATGCAAGCATCTAACGGATGAAATGATCAAACCACAATTAGACAAATGCACAAGGATTTTTAGGTGGTTCGGAAATCACCCAAGTGATTCCTACATCCACCCCTCACACCCCGTGAGGATTCACTAAAACAACTGGGTAACACACCCACTGGAGCCTGACAACTCCAACACTTGAGAGCTTACAACTCACACAACTTCTAGAGTAAGACTACTCTAGAACAACTGAGCAAGACTGCTCAACACAACCTTGAGTTAGACAACTCAGACTGAGCACAACGGCTCACAACAATCTGAGCACAATGCTCACATAAGACTTGCTAGACACCAACTCAAGACATAGACCTTCTAGCAACAGATCTAGTCGAAAATGAGAGCACTAATGAGAGCTATGCAGAAGCACTTGCATAATCTCAAAAGATATCTCAGAAGAACAGAAGTACAATGAATTGTATTAAATGACTTCGTTCTTCAAGTGTACTCCCTTGTAGAAGCTTGGATTGGGAGAGGCTTGCAATCTTGAAGTCCAAAACCGATGCTTTGCACTTTGGAGTTATTGGATCTTCTTTGAATTCTTCTCCAACGAAGGCTTCTACTGGATCTGCTTCCTTGGGATGCTTCAGAGGTTTCTGCAGGGATCACACTCCAATTCTCACACTTGGATTGGTGAGAATTGGTCTTCTGGAAGCACTTGGAGAGCAGAGGAGGGAGACGACCTCTTGTAGCCACCAGGAAACTTTCAGGAAGCTCTAAGAGTTGGTTGGGTCTCTTCTGATGTGATGGGGGGCCGATTAGAGACCTTTTATACCCAAAAGATTCCAAAGATACCCTTTGGGTACAAGGGCACAAGAATCTAGGTTGATACCCCAGTGTGCCAAATTGAAGAGAGAGAGCGCAAGATTTTCCTTACCAAATCAGCATCTATATAATCCTTACCTAAAGCCTTCAGTCCATTCACAATAATCATAAACCTAGCAAACATTTCAGAAATTATCTCATCAAATTTCATCATAAATAGTTCATACTCAGAAACAAAAATGTTAGCTTTGGTTTCTTTTACTTGGGATGTTCCCTCATAGAGTAGCTCAAGCTTATCCCACATCTCCTTGGCAGATTTGCACATGGAGATTCTTGAGTACTCTTAGGGTGGACTGCACATTGGATCATATTCATGGCACTATAGTTCAGGGTAGCCCTTCTAATCTGTTCCCTGGTCTAGGTTTCTTCCTCTCCCTGGTTCTCATAGGGACCTACCTCGAGTACTTTCTAGATTTCATAGTTTTGGGCTCTAAGGAAGACTTGCATTCTATTCTTCCAATAGGAGTAGTCAGTCCCATTAAAGAAGGGTGGCCTATTGATGGAATGGCCTTCAGCAATAAAACCTTGAGAATCCATCAATTAAAATGAGATAATGAAAGGGCAAGCAAACAATTCAAGTAATTAACATAGAGATCAAACAGAAGCAATCAAATCAGATCAGAAATAGATATTAACCCGCTCTGATACCAATTGTTAGGATCGGATGGGTGGATGTATAAGATCTAGAAGGGGGGTTGAATAGATCTAACACCAATTAATGCGGAAGCTTAAGCAATTTAAAATTACTTTGAATCAGAGATCAATTCACCCAAACAATTTACTGATCTGAAGTGTGATTAGTGTGTGTGAGCAAATCGATTAGTAGTGTGAACGAAATCCCTATGCATGCATCTAGCGTAATACAAAGTCAAACAACAATTCAAACCATTGCACAGAGGATTTTTAGGTGGTTCGGAAATCACCTCCAGTGACTCCTACGTCCACCCCTGACACAGTGAGGCCACACTACTCAAAACCTTGAGTACAACTCACACTGGAGCACGACGACTCCAAACAACCTTGAGCACGATGGCTCAACACACAACCTTGAGTTCAACGACTCACAAACTGAGCGCGATGGCTCAAACAACAACCGGAGTACGACGACTCCAAATTGAGCACGACGGCTCAAACCACATAGTGAGTGCGACGACTCACAAACCAGAGCTCGACGGCTCATAGTACAAAAGCTAGATTAAACACAAAAGTGATTAGATCCTCTAGCAATGATCTGATTCAAGACAGTTTCGTACACAGAAATTTGTGCAGAACTTCATGCACAAATCTCATTGACGAAATAAGGAAGAACAAACTTAAAAATGAGACAAGTAGATGTAGAATGAGTGTTCTTCAATGAAGAGGCCTTGCAGACACTTGAATTAAGGAGCCTTGATGGAAATCGATAGAGATTCTCCTCAATTGGCGATGCTCTGCTTTGATGGCATCTGAAATGCCAGAAATCCTTCTTCTCCTGCGCCTCTTCAGTTGGATCTGCTCCCTTGCCTAGCACAGCAAGCTTCTCTCCAGAGATTCCCCTTAATTCCCACGTCCTTCCTCTTGAAAGGATGGCTTGCAGCTTCTGGAGATGGAGACAGATCTAGAAAGCCACCTTTGGCCACCAAAAGGCTTCTTCTGAAAGTGTATGGGCTCTCTAGCTTTTGGGGTACAAGGAACATGGGTATGTATAGCCCCATATGTCCATAAAGTGCCTTGGGGTGCATGGGCACGGAAACCTAGGTCAAATCCCCTAATTCCCAAGCAGCCATGTGTCCAGACAAAATCACGATTTTGAGTTTCAGTCGGAGTGTGTCGACACCACCAGGGAGTGTGTCGACACACTGTCCCATTTCTGCAAAACTGTTCTTCTGGGAACTGGGTCTAGTGTCAACACTGCCTGGGACTAGTGTCGACACTGCCTGGGACTGTGTCGACACTGCCTTGGACTGTGTCGACACACTGTCCCAGTCAGGCAACTGGGTCTTCTGGAGACTGGGACTAGTGTCGACACTGCCTGGGACTGTGTCGACACTACTTGACCATTTCTTCATCATTTTGCCTTGGGGTTTGAAACACTGTGTCAACACCAGTAAGGGGTGTGTCGACACTACCAAGACAAAATTTGTCTACACCTGCAAAATTAACACATAAATCATTAGTACATGATATTATCATTAAAATATGAGATATTAAACATCAAAAACATGTTGTTTAAGCATTATTGTGATATGTATAGAATGTATAACATGTTCAACATATCATCATCAAAATCATAATATGTCATCATTAAAATCAAAGTATGTCATCATTAAAATCACAATATGTCATCATCAAAATCAAAGTATGAGTGATGTTTATTGGATATCATTAAAATACAACTTTAGGAAATTCCAAAACACACTCAACCCAACACGTACCTCCGTCCGCACGCCCACAGGGCAAACCCCCTTTTCACTCACTTATGGGATGGAGGCGGTATGTCGACATGAGATACTCATTCCTTCACTAAGGGTACAGTTTGACAAAGAACTTAATCTCGATGAACGTCAAGAGGCATTACTTACACAGTTGAAACTCCTAGACGAGCGGCGTCTGGCCGCGGCCGATCATGTGCTTTCATATCAAAATAGACTCTTAAGAGCTTTTCAAAAGAAAGTGATTGAAGATAAATTTCAAGAAGAAGACATGGTTTTGACGTAAATTTTCATAAAACATGGAAGTCCTAGGTCAAAATTGCAAGCTAATTGGGAAGAACCGTACATCATCAAGGAAGCATATCGTGGGAATGAGGATAGGCTACTGAATGTCGATGGTGAGGAGCTCTCTCACCCATGGAATGGGTTGTACCTTAAAAGATTCTACCCTTAATAAAAGATTTTCGATAACGGCACTATCTTGCAAAGGAATGCTAGCAGTCGTGAAACTCACATCCTTTTCATTGTTGTTAAATAACCCCTTGGTCCAGACAACACACACATCACAGCAACCCGCGGTCAAGTTCCCTTAGACAAGAGTGTTCCTACTTAGCCCTAGTGTAGGAGAGTGAAGGTCTATTCTCTTCTTGCTCGGACAAGGCCTTGGGGCAAAAGGCGCTGACTTGTAGACATATGAGGGCGTAGATCATGTGTGTATGAAATCTCAAATAGAGACGGTCAAATTCCAATTTTCAAAAGAAAGAAAGAAAAAACAAAACAGAAAATGAGTGAAAAAATGAGAATAGGGGCATAGCAAAGAGTGGCAAAGTTCCCGCGGGACGAAAAGAGCCCGGACATATGCATGCCCCAAACAAAAAAAAGCAACGACCACAAAGTCTCTGGACAATAGACAGAATCCATGTGAGACATACCCTCACGAGTCAAACAAACCAGTGTCCCAAGCACCAATGCTGAATCTTATCCCCTTACGTCTTTCTTATCCCTGCTAATGACCGAACACCCCCACACCTCATCTGTGTAGGAACACTAGCGACTAGGGGCAATCAACCATAAGAAAGCCAAGAACAAATGCACACTGCACCTAGGGGGCATTTGACAGTGTAAGATGGGATGTGAGGTTCATAACTAATCACTCAAGTGCAGGGGGTGCCGCTAGAGAAAATTTCAAAACTCCAAAAAAATTAGAAAATCTCAAAATCCAAAAAAATTAGAAAATCACAAAAAATCCAAAAAAAATAGAAAACCCAAAAATCCAAAAAAATGAGAAGATCACAAAAAAAATCCAAAAATAAATTTTAAAAACCCAAAAAAAAAAGAAAACGCAAAAAAAAAATATGAGAAAATCCAAAATTCCAAAAAAAAACAAAAAAAAACTGAAATCCAAAAAAATTAGATGAACATATCATTTTCTTTTAGCATGCATTATTTTCTTTTACTTTCCGCCTATTTAATGAGGCTCAGCCCCTTGACTACCATGAAGTCAAAGTCATTCCTTGCCTAATGCAAGGGGCTGAGTCAAAGAGGAGATCTAACTTGTTTTGCTACGTGTGCAGGGACAGGACATTTTGAGCAGTGCAACGATGTACTAAGTTTCTCTCTCTCTCTCTCTCTCTCTCTCTCTCTCTCTCTCTCTCTCTCTCTCTCTCTCTCTCTCTCTCTCTCTCTCTCTCTCTCTCTCTCTCTCTCTCTCATGTCAATCACAATTCATTCAAACATTAACAAAATTGACACAAAAGCAAAAGATCTACTAATATGAACATCATGTACAAGATAAAAGGGGAGGTGGCTCACAAACTCCTCACTGTCCACCACCACTCTCCCCGGATCCCTCCTGCCTCTCGGGTGGAGGTGGCATCTCGCCACCACCCCTGAAGCTCCGGGCACTCGTCTCACCTACCCGGCGTCTCTCCTCCTCCTCGTTCCTCCTATGACTAGAGGAACCCACCAAAAACTGCCTCACGGAGGTATCGCTTGCTCCACTCACTCTGTTCTGGCTCCTGCTCTGAGCAGCCTGGCTCGTCATCACCATGCAACTCCCGAGCTCCTCAATTCTGGCCTGCTGCGCAACTGTCTCAGTGCGCAGTCGGGTCAGCTCTGCCTAATCCGTCGGCGATCCCTGCATGCCCGGCGTCAGCTCCCCCACCTGGGACACTGCCGCCTCCATCTGTGTGCGCATCTGGGCCACCTCCACCGCCGACGTCTCCACCTGAAGATGCCACTGACCGGCCAATGCCTCCGCCGTGTCAGCCTACTCGTGCTAGTGGCTCACCTAGTCGGTAGCGGCCCTCTGATCTGCCACCTGTGTCAAAGCATGTCAGTATGTCAATTCTAAATCAACTAGAGACTAGGATAGTATTACACTTACCCTCTCCTCCAGTGTCGTCTCCGCCTCCTCGGCCCTCCTCAAGGCACTGGTCAGTCGGTCGTCTAGATCCGACTGAGAGGTCTCCACTGCTGCCCGAGATGAGGACTCACCTGCCTGTGTCGCCCTCAGCCTCGTCAACTCCGCACACTGCATATGGAACACTTGTCAATTCTCTAAGGCTACAAAATTTGGGTAAGTCACTGAAGTTTGGGTAAGTACTTACCAGCTACTCTTCCTCTCTCCTCGTCATGTCCCAATCTTGCACGGTAGAGTGCAGTAGGGCCTGGAGCGAGGTGATCTGCCCGGTCACCTCTGCCTGTAAATCACCAAAGCAATGTCAAACCCAATTCAATCATAAGGAATCACTAGGTCAGAGTCTAGAGGTGTACCTGTCGTTTGGCGCCCCTATAGACCCTCGCTCCGTACTTCAAAGCGAAGGACTACAGGTACGCCTCGCCCGATTCTGTGTCAGACCAGACCCATCGTCCTCGCTACTCCCAGTCCGCTATCTACTCGCGGGCCCGCTCACGTCAGTCGGAGTCCCCAGAAGCTCCGGTCGGGCCTAGGGGTCCTGCCTTGGATGAGGAACTCCACGGTACTCTGACAGAGGCCGAGCGATCGCAAAATCAGATGCAGGTGCAAAGGTATCACTAGGTTGACAGCATGAACCCATGTCGCCGTACTGAAGTAGGGGCGGGCCAGCTCCAGCCAGGGCTGTCCCTCGTCTCCCTCACCTAAATACGGCTGCCACACCACCTGCATAAAGGATCGAGAAATGATGAGGAAAAGATCTAGAAGGGGGGTTGAATAGATCTAGGCCTACTAACGCGGAAGCTTAACCAATTTTTGAAAACTCTTGAATCAGAGGCAAATTGAAAAACAGATTTCACAGATCTGAAGATATTGAGTGAGTTGTGCAAATGGAGTGTGTGAACAAATTGATTAGATGAATTCAAACGATCCTATGCATGCATCTAACGAAGGATAAATTCAAACCACAATCAGATCAATGCACAGAGATTTTTAGGTGGTTCGGAAATCACACCATGTGATTCCTACATCCACCCCTCACACAGTGAGGATCCACTAATCAACCTGGATACAACACACCCACCTGAGTTTACAACTCACACAAACTCTAGAGTAAGACTACTCTAGAACCCTGAGCAAGACTGCTCAACTACAACTTGAGTACGACGACTCAAAACCACTGAGCTCAACGGCTCACAAACAACTTGCTAGAAAAACACAAGACTTAGATCCTCTAGCAACAGATCTAGTCCAACAGAGTTAATTCATGAGACTCATGCAACAACCCATGCACAATCTCAGAATCACTCAGAAAAGAAAGGAATGAGAATTGTATTGATAAGCTTTTCTCTTCAGATGTACTCCCTTGTAGAAGGTCGAATTGTGAAGTGCTTTGATCTCTGGAAGTTCCTGGACGATGCTCTGCAATCTGATCTTCAGGATCTTCCTTGAATTCTTCACAGAAGTCGGCTTCTACTTGATCTGCTTCCTTGAGGTGATCCAATTGCTTCTTCAACGATCAATTTCCACTTCTCATGCTTGAGCAGATGAGAATTTGGCTTGAGGAAGCACCAGGAAGGCAAAAAAGGGAGGAGAAACCTTCTAGCCGCCAACGGGATTTCTAGGAGGCTCTGAAAGGGTTCTTGCATGTTGGATAGCCAATAGAAGGGTATTTATACCCCTAATAGTCCAAATGTACCCTTGGGGTCGTGGGCACACGATCCAAGGCTATCCAACAGTTCCCTAGGTGCCACGTGTCCAGGACAAAATTTATGTCACAGAGATTCCGGAGTGTGTCGACCTGCCCATGAGGTGTGTCGACACACTGTCCCAGACTGGCAAAACAATTCCCTGGGAGAGGTCTCTAGTGTCGACCTGAGATGATTCAGTGTCGACACCATGTCCCAGACAGCAAAACAGGTCTTCTGGAAGAGCCATCTAGTGTCGACCTGCCTGCATTTGGTGTCGACCTGCTTTACCCATCTGAAAAATAGGCCTTCTGGGAAGGCTCTCTAGTGTCGACACTATCTGATTTAGTGTCAACCTGAGATAGAAGCCCGTTTACATATTTCTCTGGGATCTGTCTCTAGTGTCGACCTACCCTGGACTAGTGTCGACACTAGTTGATCATTTCTTCACCTTTTGCCTTAGATCTTGGAACATTATGTCGACACCAGTGTGAGGTGTGTAGACACCATCCTTGCAATAAATGTTTGTCCCTGATAAATAAACACATAAATCATTAGTTAAATATATTATCATGAATATCAATGATAAATGTGCTTGGAAACATGCTTTTTTGAATATTGTTATTTCAGGTGTGATGTATTTCACATATTCCAATTGTTATGCATTAAAATCACAGCTTGTCATCATCAAAATGTGAGGAGAAATGTATTATATCACACTCAACCCAACAATCTCCCCCTTTTTGATGATGACAACATTAAATTCATATGGAAGTAGAAAATTTCAATGAAATGTGATTTTAAGCATTTTCATTTCCTTTTATTCATACTTGTCAAAGACCTTTGAACATTTTTAGTGACATTTAAAAGTTGCACACATGAAAGACACAAGTTACTAAAGATAAGCTATTCTCACACAAAGGTCAAGCAGCTTGACAAGCATCCTCACATTCACATTCATTCAAAAGAGTTTTCAATCACATTGAAGACACAAAGGTTTCTATTCATTTATTAAAAACACATTTAAAAAGCATACAATTTCTTGCTATCTTCTCCCCCTTTGACATCATCAAAAGAAATTACATTAATGGGGAGGAGGAGGAGGAATGGGTATCAAAATGGTCTCAATATCCTCAATCTCTTTTCCATTGAAGCCAGACTGAACTTCATTTGAGATTGGATAGTTGAGAGTTTTGTATGCAAAAGATTTTCCATTCCTCTGAATTCTCTGACATTGTAGCTTGAAGGGCAGTGAACTCAGTGGACATTGCCTATGAAGAAGAAAAACCAGCTGACCAACCAGGTCCTTTCAAAACTTTGAATTCCTTTTTAAGTGCAGACATCTCTTCATCAATATGAGCAGATAAATTCTTCATGCTCTCCAAGTCATCTACCAAATGTGCAAAAGACAGCCTTGTCTTAGAGATCTGAGAGAGGTCTCCTGGTGTTGAAGACATCAGCTTGGGAATTTGCCAAAACTCCCTTAAGAACTATTTCTAACTTCTCTTGATGTTCTTTGAGCTCGACTGAAGCATCTGCCAATGTGCCAATCAGCCTGTTGAACCTTTGCGTGGCATGGTCAGAAGCTGCTTTTTGTTCAATAAATTTGGCAGACATAGTGTTCTCCAACCTCTGAATCCTCAACTCAAATTTTCTGACATAGTCTAAATGGAGGTGTTCGAAGCATCAAATTTGTCATTTAAAAAGGTGTATAGCTCTGGTGGAACAGAAGGTCCACCAAGGATGTGGATGCATGAACTGGAGGTTGTGGAGAAAAAGATGGAATTTCAGTTTTAGGGTTCAGGGAGGAGGGCTGAAGTTGAGGTGAAGAGGGGCATTATGGGTACATCAACTTCAACTGCCACATGAGGCTGATCCTCATTCATTGGAGGCTGGTCCTCATGCACTTGAGGCTGATCCTCTCGAGCTGGAGGCTGATCCTCTTGCACTGGAGGCTGATCCTCTTGGACCACAGGGCCTCTACTGTAGCTGGCCCTCTCCTAACCTGATCACCCACAATCCTAAAGCCCATAAATTTTTGAACATGCTCAAAGCAATAAATGTTGGACTTAGGAATTTCTGAGACTTCTCATTCTCAAGAGGCACACCAAAGTGTTTGAAGACTTGAGTTAAATGGGCTGCATAAGGAAGTGATCTATGCAAATCTGCCCTATTTGTCTCAGAGATGATCTGGTACATGATGACATGGAGGTTGATCTTTATGTCCTTGCTCATACAGTATATCACAAACCTTTGGATGTCTGTGAGTCTGTCTCTCCCACCACCTTGAGGTGTTATGATAGTGGTGAAATATGATGGGTAAGCCTCAACACTGGAGAAAAGTGTTGGTGTTGAATTTAGTGACATGATTTTGCTTGAGATCAGACTCATCTGCCTGCAATCCAGTCAGATGTATATGCTTCATGAAGGTTGAACTCAAGTTATGGTAGTCTTCTCCTTCATCTGAATTTTGAATATGGTGGCTGCTATGTCTGTAGGCATATCAATCTCAATCCCTTTGAATTTTGACTTGTAGCCCTCATCTTGCATTCCAAATTCATATAGAATTCCTGGACAAGTCTAGGGTATATGATGCGAAACTCTGAGATAAAGGATTGCCAAGACTGGAATTTGAAGAAGTTTATGACCTCAGGAAAAGCAGCATTCAGTTCACTGTCCGCTAAGTCCACTGCTCTGGGTTTCAAAATGGTCTTCCCTGCACTAAGTGGTTTGGAAGGAGTTTCTCTTAGAAGGCTGGGAAGACTCTGAGGATGAAGAGGTTGACTTCTCAGAGACTTCAGGAGAAGAATCCAGAATTTTCCTCCTAGGGTAAGCAGGCCCTCTACCTCGCCCAGAAGATGAAGCCCTACCTCTCTTAGCAGATGATGGGGATGCAGAGGAAGGCCCTGGCTGCTCTACAGGGTCATGGCGCCTCTTGGTTCTCCTTTTAGTAGGAGGATCATCATCCGCCGGAATGGGCCTTGCCGTAGCCCTGGATCTTGCTCCACGGCGAGGGGCCTGCTTGTGGGCCATGGAAACAAGATGGAATGGAATAATAGATGATGGAGAGTGAGAAATGAGAGAAGAGGAATAGTGATGGAATGGAGGAGGGAAGAGGTGGAGATGGATTCAAAACCTGCCGGATTCAAGGAAGAAGACGGCCGTCGGGTCGACCTGGAGAAGAAAAAGGGGTTTTAGGGTAAGCTATCCCGCAGGAACACCAAACCCTTACCGGCGCCCACGGTGTAAATGACTCTGGAAGGGGTCAGTGTCGACACTAGAGGAGGTGAGTGTCGACCTGAGTGAAAGTGTGTCGACACTAGATGGTATAGTGTCACCTAGCCTGATGAAAATTTAAGATATGAGTGTGGGAAAAATTAGTGAGCTTTGGGACATATTTATAATGATAAGCAATGGGTGGAATAATCATTTCAAGGATTTTTAAGAGGCTAAAAAAATCATTTGTTAAATTTTGCAAAAATTCAACACAATTCAAGTTTTACACAACATCCAATAGGATATGAGCATTCATTGGCTTGAGTCAATAAAATGATGATTTAAGGGATATAATACATTGATAATCAACTACAAACTACCATATTCTTCAACTCCAAAGAAAAAAAATATCTTCTAGACTGAAAACAGTGGGTTGAAAGTAAACAATGTTTTAAAACAACTTGATGATGGATAGAGATGATTCTTTTAAACAATTCTCCAATGATATGCATTTTTTTTAAAAAAAACAACAAACTATCAAATGAGATAAATCTTGTTCACTTAAGAACTAATGCTTTTCACACACTATAGTCCCTGGATACTAAAGATTTATCCATGATCAAGTCTCAAAGGGGTAAATGATGACCATTTGACATGAAAATATACGTTTTTTAGACGCCAATATTTCCAGTTACTCAGTCATCATCAAAAAGCATAGGACATATTTATTTTGTTTTGAAATTGTTTTTGATTTTAATCCCCTTTGAACAGAGATAGCATTAGTGCCTCATGACATACATGGCACTTCATTCATTGTGAAGGTGTGCAGTTTCTCAGCACATGTGCCATTGCTCTGTTGAATATCAGATTTTGGAGAGTTTTTTGAGAAAGATCAGTTATATCCAACATCAGTTGCAAACAAAAGCATGTTTAAAATCAAGACACACATTATCCTTCAGTCTTGAAAGAAATATGAATTTCTATAGATTTAAAGAGTATGGATGAGAGTTGACAAATGAATATAGTAGATCACTCAAAGGATCATTTTCAGACTCTAGACACTTGAATGAGGACATCATGCAAGGAAATTGATGTAATGCAAGAAAAGTTTTGAATTTTGCAAAGGACATTATTTGAATTTTCTAGCTCCCCCTGAGATGAGGATTTCAACCACTTTTCATCAGAATAAAGATATGCAAGTTTTTGAAGTCAGGAAAGATTCTCTTTAATAATAAAAGCTCCCCCTCATATTGCATTTTCATTTCTTGGTACTTGGCGGAGACATATACTCTCGCATAGTGAAAGTGTCCAGACAAGCATAACTTGTCCTTCTCCAAATCACCATTTGATATACCAGAAGTTCATCACACAATGTGAGTTGAAGAGTTCATTGTCAAAAAGAATAGAAGTGAAATGGAGAGATATATGATCAGTGTGATCAAGGAAGCAAATGAATAGATGATGCAAAGAACTCCCCCTCAGAAGATGCCTAACACTCAACCCAATCCCAATGAGAAATCAAGAAATGGATATTTACAAAGACCAAGTTCTCTCCTTAAAGATGAGAATCTACTGTCAAGAAGGGGTTTGGTGAAGATTCAGCAATTTGTTTTTCAGTTTCTATGAAGTGGAGTTCAAAGGATTTCTTTGCTACCTCATCTCTCAAGAAATGATGCCTAATTTCAATATGCTTGGTCTGGAATGCTGAATGGGGTTTTTAGACAGATTTATTGCACTTGTGTTATCACATAGAATGGAACACAACCTAAGTCTTGGTTATAATCAAGAATTTGATCTTTCCCCAAGAATTTGAGTTCCACATCTACCTGTGCTGCTGCAACATACTCAGCCTCTGCAGTTGACAGAGCAACTGAATGTTCTTTTTAGAAGCCCAAGAAATTAGGCACCCACCTAAGTATAAACACAAGCCACTGTACTTTTTTTCTATCAATTTACATCCCGCATAGTCAGCATCACAATAGGCAATCAAATCTAACTTGCAATGCAGGATACCAAATTCCTAAATCACATGTTCCAACAAGATATTTGAAAATTCTTTTAACAGCTAACATGTGACTTTCTTTAGGATTTGATTGAAATCTAGCACACAAACACACACTAAACTGAATATCAGGTCTAGAAGTTATAAGATAAGTAGAGAACCAATCATACCTCTGTAGGTCTTTGGGTCTACTGACTTACCATGAGAGTCTTCTTCTAGCTTAGCATTAATGGCAATTGGTGTGTTTGATGCTTTGAGGTTCTGAAAGTCAAGCCATTTCAACAGTTCCTGACATACTTGGTTTGACTGATGAAGATTGCCTCATGTGTTTGGGTTAACTTGCAATCCCAAAAACTTTAGATCTCCCATCAACTCATTTCAAATTCATTTTTCATTTGATTTGAAAATTCATTACACAGGCCTTTTCTTGGTTGATCCAAATATTATGTCTCACCTAAAGTTGGACTGCAATTATTTGTTATTGACTATTTTTTTGAACAAAGTTTGATCAACATTTTCTCTAGAATATCCTTTTTTCAAAAAAAAAAGAACTCAAACGGTCATACCAAGCTCTTGGAGCTTGTTAAGACCATAGAGACCTTATGAAGCTTGAAAACATGGTTAGGATGTTTTTCATTTTCAAATCCAGGAGGTTGTTCAACAAAATATTTTCTTTATATATCCCTTTAGAAATGCACTTTTAACATCCATTTGATAGACTTTGAATTTCATGGAGGATGCACAAGCAAGAAAAATCCTAACTGCTTCTAGTCTAGCTACAGGGGCATATGATTCTTCAAAGTCAATTCCAAACTCTTGATTGTACCCCTTTGCAACTAGCCTAGCTTTATTTCTTATGACTTGACCATTCTCTTCAACTTATTTCTGAAAACCCATCTAGTGCCAATGACTGTTTGGTCACTAGGTCTAGGTACTAATTCTCATACTTGATTTCTTTCAATTGATGAAGTTCATCATGCATGGCATTAATCCAATCAGAACTTGATAAAGCTTCATCAATTGACTTTGGTTCAATTTGGAAATTAGAGCTAGTGGGTCTTCTTCATATCATGCAGAATGATGATCTAGTCCTAACTCTATCATGCAAATTGCCAACTACATTATCTAATGGGTGATCTCTCAAAATTGATGTTCAGAAATTACCTGTTGAGGGGTACTTAAATCTGGAGCAATGTTACCTGATCCACTTGAAGATGGTGAATTGATGTTCAAGTTCTCACCAATGTCTTCAAGCTCCTCAACAGTTGGTGAAGAGTCCACAATGAAATCATCCTCTTCCTGTCTTGTCTTTCCCTGCAAGATTTAGAATTATTAGTTGAAAAGAAATTTTCATCAAAGATAATATGTGGAGATTCTTCAACAGTTTTGTTTTGAGAATGTACACTCTGGAAGCTCTTGACACTTCTGAATAGCCAAGAAAGATGGCTTCCTGACTCTTAGCATCAAACTTGTCAAGATTTTCTTTATTATTGTTGTGTACATAACATTTGCACCCAAAGATTTTGAAGTAAGAAACAGTTGGCTTTTTGTTTTTCAATAATTCATAGGGGGTTTTTCTGATTTTTGGTCTGATCAAAGCTCTATTCAGAATGTGATTTGCTGTGTTTACAGCTTCAGCCCAGAAGGATTTGGGCAAATTGCTTTCTAAGAGCATGGATCTAGCCATTTCCACAAGAGTTCTATTCTTTCTTTCCACAACTCTCATTTGTTCTGGAGTTCTTGGAAGAAAACTTGTGGAAAATTTGAAGTTCAGCACATAAATCAGAAAAGATTGGTTTTCAAATTCACCCCCATGATCAGTCAAAATATTTTGATTTTATATGAAAATTTTGTTAGGGCAGTGGTACAGAATTTCCTGAACTCAAGGCAAGTATCACTTTTGTGGGACAAGAAGATAACCCAAGTAAATCTGGTAAAATCATCAATGATTACAAACCCATATCTCTTGCCACTTAGACTTAGAACTCTTGTTGGGCCAAAAGGTCCATGTGAAGTAGTTCTAGTGGCCTAGATGTGAGTACCTCATTGAAGTTCTTAAAAGATTTCCTGTTTGTTTTCCTGGGCACAGATCCCACAAACTTGATTTTCAATGTTAGAGAAAGATTCAGGAAGACCCTTAACCAAGTTCAGCCTTAACAATTTATTCAAAATTCTGAAACTTGCATGGCCAAGTCTTTTGTGCCAAGTCCATGCAATTTCATCTTTATTAGCAACAAAGCAAAGATTTTCAGAAAAGTTTTTATTAAGGTCGATCATGTAAACATTGTTTTCCCTTTTTCCAAAAAAAAATATTTTATCAGTTGATGAATCAATGATCTTACAGAAATTGGATTCAAACACAACTTTGTGACCTTTGTCACATAGTTGGCTAATGCTCAGCAGATTATAATCTAGACCATCAACTAATAAAACATTATCAACAGAGTTTGAGGAAGTTTGACCAACCTTTCCAGATCCAATGATCTTTCCTTTATTTTTACCTCCAAATGTTACTGAACCTCCCTCCTTCTCAATCAGGAATGAAATTTGGCTCTATCTCCAGTCATGTGTCGTGAACACCCACTGTCAAGGAACCACACATTTGAATTGGGTGCACGACCTTCCTGCAAAATCAATCAATGGAGAGAAGATTTTGGTACCCAAACAGTGTTGGGACCATCAGAATGTTTGGACATTTTTATCAAATCTTTTCTCACCCAAATTTGATTTGTTTTTTATTTTTGTTTTATTACAGTGGTGTTCTCTGTCTTTTTCTTTTCTTCTTTCCTTAGGAATGAAAACACCAGTGTTTTTGTTTTTGGTAGGAGGGGAAGTTTTCATTTGAACATGAGAGTTTAGATGAGGAGGTGGAATCCAAGGATTTTGTTGGTACATCAAAAATTTGGATAGAAGAATTGGGATGATACCAACATGGGTTGTAATGCCATTGGTTCAATCATCTTGATATCTTGTCTTGGAAGTCCAAGGTTTTTCATGAATGACTTCCTTTGACTTTTTCTTATTTTTCAAATTTTTATTTGAATTTTTTATTTTGTTGTTTATCTTTGTTGAAGTTGAGCAGTCGACCTCTCCTTGACTGGTGTCGACACAACAGCCACAGAAACCTTCTTCTTGTGGACTGGTGTCGACCTGTCAGGTGACTGTGTCGACCTGGTTGACTTGCTTTGTTTCTGAGTTTTTGAGATTTTTGGTGTTTTGCTTGATGTTTGTTTGATTTCTGTGTTCTCAAGACTAGGGCCTTTTACAAATTTAATTAATGGTGATTTATCTTTCTTCTTACCAGATTTGTCTTTCTTAGGTTTTTGTTTATCAAATCCTAGTCCATGAGAAATTGATTTCATTTTTGCTCCCAGCAAGGCCTCCAGAACTTTACCATTTGTGAATGTTTCAATAACTTCATCCTTTTCTTTTAGCTGGTTTTGTAAGGTTTTTATTTCTTCAACTTTTTGTTTATCATGGTTTTCCATTTCTAGCTTTCCAGACAGTTCTTTGAATTCATGGGTGGCCTTTTGAGAGGCTAGCTTAGCTCATCAATCAAATTCAGAAGATTTTCTTTTTCTTCATTCAGTTCTGTTACTTCATTTTCTAGTTCACAAATTCTCTTGTTAGGATTGGTTATGGTAAATGTTTTCAATTTGCTTTTTGAGATGTTTATTTTCTTTCCTCATTTCAGTGTATTTTTCAACAAGTTCTGCATAAGCATCTTGCCAATCCTCAACTGAATAGTCTTCGAAGGATGTACTTACCTTTCCATCAGAACTATTCGCCATGAAGCAGATTTCCTCACTTTCAGAACTTGAGGATTTTTCATCTTCTTCCTTCTCACTTGAGTCTTCATCAGATCAAGTGGCTACCATGGCCTTTGGCTTCTTGAACTTGTGAAACTTCTTATGCTTCTCCTTCTTGTTTTCAGGACATTCTCCCTTCATATGTCCTGGCTTGTTGCACCTGTAACAGATGACAATCTCGTCAGATTTTTTATTCTTGTTAGAATTAGCATTAGAAAAGGAAGTGTTTCTCTTACCTGATGAATATTTCTTCTTGCCATAAAGTTTTCCTTTTCTATATTTCAAGAATTTTCTGAATTGCCTAGTCATGAGGGCAATCTCATCCTCATTTGACTCAGACTCATCAGAACTGGTTTTATCCTGACTCTTGTCTTTGTTACTAGATGAAGCCTTTAGAGCTACTGGCTTGGTTTTGATTATGTGTTCTTCATTTCACTTTAGATTGATTTCATATGTCATTAAAGATCCTATCAACTCATCCAAAGAAATTTTGGACAGATCTTTAGAATCTTCAATAACAGTGGCTTTTGTGTGTCAAATTGAAGAGAGGGAACGTAATATTTTTCTTACCAAGTCAGCATCTGTATAGTCCTTACCTAAGACCTTCAGTCCATTGACTATGATCATAAACCTGGCAAACATTTCAGAAATTGTCTCATTAGATTTCATCATGAATAATTCATATTCAGAGACAAGAATGTTAGCCTTAGTTTCCTTAACCTGGGATGTTCCCTCATAGAGTAACTCAAGTTTATCACATCTCTTTGGCAGATTTGCACATTGAGATTCTTGAGTACTCTTGGGGTGAACAGCACATTGAATCATATTCATGGCACTGTAATTCAATGTAGCTCTTCTTATCTGTTCCCTAGTCTAGGTTTCTTCCTCTCCCTGGTTCTCATAGGGGCCTACTCCACTACTTTCCAGATTTCATAATTTTGGGCTCTAAGAAAAACTTGCATTCTATTTTTCCAATAAGAATAGTCCGTTCCATTAAAGAATGGTGGCCTATTAATGGAATGACCCTCAGCTATGAATCCTCTGGAATCCATTTAATTAAACAGGTGGTGCAAAGAAAGAAACACTCAGCAAGCAAACAAATCACACAGAACACTCAGAAATTACTCAGATCAAGTGTAAACCCTCTCTGATACTAATTGAAGGATCGAGAAATGATGAGGACAAGATCTAGAAGGGGGGTTGAATAGATCTAGGCCTACTAACGCGGAAGCTTAACCAATTTTTGAAAACTCTTGAATCAGAGGCAAATTGAAAAACAGATTTCACAGATCTGAAGATAAATTGAGTGAGTTGTGCAAATGGAGTGTGTGAACAAATTGATTAGATGAATTCAAACGATCCTATGCATGCATCTAATGAAGGATAAATTCAAACCACAATCAGATCAATAAACAGAGATTTTTAGGTGGTTTGGAAATCACACCATGTGATTCCTACATCCACCTCACACAGTGAGGATCCACTAATCAACCTGGGTACAACACACCCACTGGAGCCTGACAACTCCAACCACCTGAGTTACAACTCACACAAACTCTAGAGTAAGACTACTCTAAAACCCTGAGCAAGACTGCTCAACTACAACTTGAGTACGACGACTCAAAACCACTGAGCTCGACGGCTCACAAACAACTTTCTAGAAAAACATAAGACATCGATCCTCTAGCAACAGATCTAGTCCAACCAGAGTTAATTCATAAGACTCATGCAACAACCCATGCACAATCTCAGAATCACTCAGAAGAGAAAAGGAAAATGAGAATTGTATTGATAAGCTTTTCTCTTCAGATGTACTCCCTTGTAGAAGGTCGAATTATGAAGTGCTTTGATCTCTGGAAGTTCCTGGGCGATGCTCTGCAATCTGATCTTCAGGATCTTCCTTGAATTCTTCACAGAAGTCGGCTTCTACTTGATCTGCTTCCTTGAGGTGATCCAATTGCTTCTTCAACGATCAATTTCCACTTCTCATGCTTGAGCAGATGAGAATTTGGCTTGAGGAAGCACCAGGAAGGCAAGAACAGGGAGGAGAAACCTTCTAGCCGCCAACGGGATTTATGGGAGGCTCTGAAAGGGTTCTTGCATGTTGGATAGCCAATAGAAGGGTATTTATACCCCTAATAGTCCAAATGTACCCTTGGGGGTCGTGGGCACACGATCCAAGGCTAATCCAACAGTTCCCTAGGGTGCCACGTGTCCAGGACAAAATTTAAGTCACAGAGATTCCGGAGTGTGTCGACCTGCCCATGAGGTGTGTCGACACACTGTCCCAGACTGGCAAAACAATTCCCTGGGAGAGGTCTCTAGTGTCGACCTGAGATGATTCAGTGTCGACACCATGTCCCAGACAGCAAAACAGGTCTTCTGGGAGAGCCATCTAGTGTCGACCTGCCTGCATTTGTGTCGACCTGCTTTACCCATCTGAAAAACAAGCCTTGGGAAGGCTCTTGTGTCGACACTATCTGATTAGTGTCGACCTGAGATAGAAGCCTGTTTACATATTTCTCTGGATCTGTCTCTAGTGTCGACCTGCCCTGAACTAGTGTCGACACTAGTTGATCATTTCTTCACCTTTTGCCTTAGATCTTGGAACATTATGTCGACACCAGTGTGAGGTGTGTCGACACCATCCTTGCAATAAATGTTTGTCCCTGAGAAATAAACACATAAATCATTAGTTAAATATATTATCATGAATATCAATGATAAATGTGCTTGGAAACATGCTTTTTGAATATGTTATTTCAGGTGTGATGTTTCACATGTTCCAATTGTTATGCATTAAAATCACAGCTTGTCATCATCAAAATGTGAGGAGAAATGTATTATTTCACACTCAACCCAACACTGTACAACAAGGAACACATCTAGTCAGTGGCCAATAAACATTTAAAGAGATCAAATGGAATTTTAAGGGAAAGGGTAGAACTCACATCTAGCTGAGGGTAGACGTCGATGGCTTCCTGAATGGATGCCAGCTGCTCCTCTAGGGGGTGCGTGTCTCGGCACGGCACCCAGCGTCGAGCTAGGGGCACAAGGCTCGGTCGCTCCAGAATCCCTCTCCCTAGGCTTGGGAGGTGAAGGTAGGTCCAGACCTGCAGAAGTAAGAGAAGCACAATCAGATCACATTTGCAATAAAGGTACAATTCAAGAAAAAAGGCAAGAGAAAGAGAAGTGTACTCAAAGAAAAGGGAAGAATCCGCTGATAGAAGTCTGCTGGTCGAAGGAGCCCAAGCTGTCGAACTGGTGCGCCAAAAGGGCAGCACCCTATGCGTACTCCACCACCTGATCTAGGTCCTCCAGTAGTGGCAAGAACTGGCAGTGGACCACGTCGCCCCTCGTGGCAAACAAAAGTCTACCAAGGAAAGTGAGGAAGCGACGCAAATCCAAGTTCGCTTGGGCGCCGGGCGAGCTAGCCAGGGACTCCCGAGAACACCTCACCAGCCGATCTAGCTGCTCATCGGCCATCTCTCCTTCCTCCCTTCCAGTCTGAACTAGACCTAAGCTCTCCTGCAAGTCTACCCTAGGGACTAGGGAGGACCTTTGGCCTACGGTCAAGCTTAGGAGTCTATGGGCTAGATATCTATAGCATGGGTATGTATATCCACTAACTGGGCGGCCATAGTCCCTCAAACCAGTGATCCTGCTGACAACCTTCAGAATGGGGATCATATGACCCTATGGGAACACAAAGGTAGTCGTCACTGCATCCCACCTGCTCCTCAGGGCCTAGGTGAATGGAGCATCAGCCCTCATCCTGTCCATCCGAAGGACCTCCCTAAAGCCCATCTCCACCACCATCCCCCTCTGGAACCCTGGGAGGGCCAGGTACACCGCCAGCACAAGTAACCAGGACACCCTAGCCCTCATCTCACCCTGCAAGCACAAAGAAGAGGCAACCAGTCAGCATACTCTCTACTCCATAAGGTTCTCGGCTGAGGTCGCGTCGACCGAAGGGGTCGCGACCTTGTCGCGATGCCCCGATGCACCGCGACATGGTCGCGACGCTCTTGGAGACCGCGACCTTGTCGCGACATCCTATGGCCTATGCGACAATGTCATGGCCTCTAACCCTGTCGCGACTATCCTTGTCGCGACGAGGCGGGCTGTCGCGTTCTCAGACGCGGGCCGACCGGAGTCTTCCTTGTCCGGTAGACGTTCTCCTGGGCTTCTCGCCCTACATAGGCCCTCTATGGGGCATCCACATTCCATTCATATCATCAATTAAGGGGCTAGGGCCTTGGGGGACTTACCTTTTTCATCACCTCCTCACGGGCCATCGCCGCCGCCTCCACGTCCAATGCCGGTGCTTCCTCCTCTGCCATTTCTATCTCTGGCATGTCCTCTGCCGCCGGAGGTGCCGCCTCATGCCGCCGGTGCCTCCTCGCCGTCTGCTTCCCCTTCTCGCCACCGCCGTCGCTACCCTCCATCGTCATCGAAGGGGAGAGTGAGAGAGATAGCACAGAGAGAGGGAGAGTGAGGGAGAAGAGAAGGGGAGAGTGAGCGAGAGAGAGAGAGAGTGAGAGAGGTAGAGGGAGGGAGATCGCCGAAGTCGAATCGCCAATTGCCGGAGTGAGAGGAGACTTGTGAGCGTGAGAGTGGGAAGAAGAGGGCTTCTACGTTTTTGAACTCTCGGTTCATGTCGCGACGCCTATAGACGTCGCGTTCAGATCGTAGCGGTTGGGTAGGTCGCGACCTTGTCACGACCTATCGACCCGTCGCGCCCTTAAGGCGACTTCTGTTTTGGTCGCGACATCAACCGAACAATGCATACAGTGAATAAAATTCTGATTTTATTGATTCAAACCATCAATTACAAGTCCTAATCATGCCTACAATCAATCAATCAGTCTTTTCAAGCCCTACCTACCACCCCTTACATTTCCTACCCCTCTCAAGCACCCGGTGCAGCCTCCGCCACTACGTGATCTCCACGTGGTCGGATCCTCCTCAATGCCTGTAGGTACTCTTGGACAGTCTCATTCTGCAATTGCTTCTGAAATAAGGCTTGTGGCGCATCCTTCCCAGTGGACGATGTTGAACCACTCCTATATTTTACCCTTTTATTTTGGTGATAATAAAATTTATGTTTAATTAATTATTATTAAAAATATTAATATCATGTTTTCTTAATAAATATAAATTTACATGATTAATTGAATATTAAATATTTAATACCATGATTTTCTAATAATAAATTAATATCATGATTTTCTAATAAATATAATTTTATGACATTATTCTGTAATGATTTGCACTAAACAGATAAATGGATTCCATTCAATATATATGGATTTCAGTTCAAAGTGCCACATCGATTTGGTCTCATAACGATTTGATAAGTGACTCTCATAAGGATTCCTTTGTACCCACACAGATTACACACAGATTATCACACAGATTACCACACAGATTACCACACAGATTACCACACAGATTATCACACAAATACCATACAGATTACCACACAGATTACCACACAGATTACCACACAGATTATCACACAGATACCACACAGATTACCACACAGATCCTTGTAATCATAAGGATTCTTTGTAACTCACACAGACTCTTGTAACTCATAAGGATTCCTTTGTACTCACACAGACCTTTGTAACTCATAAGGATTCCTTTGTAACTCACACAGACTTCTCATAACGATTCCTTTGTAACCACACAGACTTCTCATAACGATTCCTTTGTAACCCACACAGACTTTCTCAAAGGATTCCTTTGTAACCACACAGACTCTCATAAGGATTCCTTTGTAACTCTCAAAGGATTCCTTTGTAACTCTACATGGATTCCTTGTAACTCTCATAAGGATTCCTTTGTAACTCTCACATGGATTCCTTTGTAACTCTCACATGGATTCCTTTGTAACTCTCATAAGGATTCCTTTGTAACTCTCACATGGATTCCTTTGTAACTCTCATAAGGATTCCTTTGTAACTCTCATAAGGATTCCTTTGTAACTCTCATATGGATTCCTTTGTAACTCTCACATGGATTCCTTTGTATCTCTCATAAGGATTTGCTCTCACATCGATTCCTTTGTAAAATATGGATTTCACTTAAACATAGATTTATTTTATATTTCAAAATATTTTTTGGCATCTAGTGAAAAAGTCAAATATTCTTGATTTGCGTAATCCTCTATCTTTCTGACAGGAGATCTTTTTGCTTATCTCTCTAAATCTTCTTTCCTGCCAACAAAAAGGGGATTACTTACCACTTCTGGGTGGCATCAGGAAACATAAAGGTATGAGCCTTTTTGACAGAAACACTCTTTTATCTAAACACTTTTTTCTATGCTTGCAGACCTCGTAGACCACAAATTATCAGAAGAAAGAGAAGATGAGCAACGGCTAGAACTCCAACGGATTTATTCAAATTGCTCATATAAAAGATGAAGCAAGGCTGAAGAAGAAGTATGAGCTTTCCTGAAGATTTTTCAAGAGTGTACATCCGGGAAGAACCTCAACTCCACATACACTCAAAGGAAAAGAGAGAAAGAGCCTGAGCCCAAGAAGAAGTGTTCAAGCATCTGAAGCACTGAAGCATTCAAGCTCCTTCTCCTCTCTTCTCTCTCTCTCCTGTGCATCTTGTAATCTGGGGGAGAGAGTCTTTTGCTGAGAGTTCTTTTGGTGGTTTTATTTGTTCCAACTCTCAGCTTTGTTCTTTCTTTTCTAAGAAAGATCCTTGTCCGGCTGTAGGACTGTATACAGTTGTTAACCTAGCTAGGGGTTAGTGTCTAGCAGAACCGCACTGGGGTTTGTACCAGGAGGTTGGCTTCTTTACCTGTAAGAGAAGTGGGCTGCCTTCTTGCCCGGAAAGAGAAGAAGACCAGCTGGGGTGCTGGGTGTTGTAGTGTCCTTAAGGGGGACTGTACCCTTGGTTAGTGAAATCCCAAGAAGTTGCTTGGGGACTGGACGTAGGACTTCCATGTGGGAAGGGCCGAACCAGGATAAATCTCTTGTGTTATTTGTGTGATTGTTTATTTGCTTCCGCACTGCTACTCTTTATCACACTAAACTAACCAAACCTTCAAGTGTTAATTCTGGTGTTTAAGATCTATTTCAGATTTCAGAAAAACCTATTCACCCCCCTCTAGGTTGCTTGTGCTGCCGTACCAAAAGGGCCAACAAGTGGTATCAGAGCGGGTCTCTGATCATTCAAAGAAGATCCAACGATCTTAGAGCAAAGATCTATGGCAGCTCAAGGATATGCTGAAGGTCAATCAGTCACCAGACCTCCATTCTTTGACGGAGAAGATTATCAATACTGGAAAATGAGAATGGAATGCTTCATTCGAGGCACAGACTTTGATCTGTGGCAGGTAATTGAGGTAGGTGATTTTGTTATTGTTCCTATTGAAGGCACTACTGCCATTACACCTGCTGATAAAAGTAAATTATCTTTAAACTTTAAAGCTAAGAACTACTATGTTGTGCCTTATCCAAAAGAGAATTTAGTAGAGTGTCTGCATGCAAATCTGCTAAAGAAATTTGGGATAAACTGCAGATAACTTATGAAGGAACGGATAAAGTGAAACAAACTAGAATAGATATTCTTGTTTCACAATATGAACAATTTAAAATGCTTCCAAGCGAAAACATTACTACTATGTATAATAGATTTTCAAGCATAGTAGTAGGCTTAAATTCTCTTGGTAAAACTCTTTCCAATGAAGAAACCGTTAGAAAAAACTTAGGTCCTTAACTATTTCATGGACACCTAAAGTAACTGCTATTGAAGAGGCCCATGATTTAACCAAATTGTCAATGATAATTTAATAGGTTCTCTCATGGCACATGAAATAAATATGGAGCGATTGTCTGAAAGCTCATCTAAGAAGAAATGTACTAATGCTCTTAAGGTTGTAGCTGCTCCTTCCACTTCTTCTTCTAGCTCCAAAAATGCAGATTCTGAAGATAGTGACGTAGATGAAGTTCTGTCCAAGCTTCAGAAAATTTTCAAGAAGAAGAAAAATGGATCAAGAAGGATTCAAAAGAAAGAGAGAAAAGAAAAAGAACCAGTCTGCTATGAATGCAGAAAACCTGGACATCTAAGACCGGATTGTCCAAGACTCAAGAAGACTGGTCAAATTGAGAAACCAAGAAGCAGCACAAGAAATTTAAAAGAAGAGCCATGGCAGCTGCTTGGGAAAATGAAGAGACCACATGCTCAGAATCATCATGCTCAGAATCAGAGAAAGAGCAGGTAAATCTAGCCCTCATGGTAGGACTAGATGAGGTACATCCTAACTTATCTTTTGATTCTTGCACATATTCAGGATCAGAATCTGAAGACTTAGAAGAAGTATTTAATGAACTATATGAAACAATAAAATGTTGTAAAAGAATTAAAGAATCTGAAAAACAACACTATTTGCTTAGAAAACACCAATTCTGATCTTAAATCCGAATTGGAGCAACTAGAAAAACAATTAAAGGATAGTAAAGATAACATTATCTTTTGAATGAATATTTAAAAAATAAGGAGAATGAAAAATTAGAGTTAGAAGAAAAATTAAAAACTCTAACTAAAGAAAATCTGTATTTAAAAGAATCAGTTGGAAAATTAACTAAAGGAAAAACATCTTTAGCCCTATGCTTAAACGGATCAAAATCTGGAAATAACAAACAAGGGCTTGGTTATACACCTCCAGAAAAAGGAAAACAAGTAATAACTCAGGAAAATATCCTTTACCAAAATTTGTAAAAGAAACCAAAATGCCTCAGAAAAAGGAACCTGAAACAACCAAGCTTTATCAAAAGAATAAGGTTTCTAAAAATTATGTTCAAATCATGCATCACAAAGGCAATAAGAACTGCAAAACAAATTATATTCATTGCTGCTCTCATTGCAATAAACTAGGACACACTGTGAACACCTGCACAACTAAGCACTTAGTTTGGATTCCTAAAGGGTATTTTCATGCATCTAACCATCAAGGACCCAAAAAGATTTGGGTACCTACTTCTGAGTAGTTTATTTGCAGGATGGCCTTGGAGCATCAGGAACAAAGGATGCTCAAGGAACTGGTGACTGCCAGCTCTTCATCCATCTCATATCTGAAGAGGGAGTAGTCATTAATTTATTTTTAAAATTTAATATTACTAACAATTATTTACAAGTTTCATTCAGGTAGAATCTCTCATTCAGGGGGAGCACAGATTAAGGGGGAGTTATTCATTTATGTCAATCATTGTTGAACCCCTCAATGGTAAGAATTTCTTTCACAAAGGGGAGAGAATGCAATGGTAAGAACCTTCCTTTTTGGTTTGTGACAAAAAGGGGGAGAGTATGCATGGTATGCATTATCTTTGAATTTTCTGTATTTTCTATGCTTTACGTATTTTTATGCGAAAATTCTCATAAATTTTGTCATCACCAAAAAGGGGGAGATTGTTGAACCACTCCTATATTTTACCCTTTTATTTTGGTGATAATAAAATTTATGTTTAATTAATTATTATTAAAAATATTTAATATCATGTTTTCTTAATAAATATAAATTTACATGATTAATTGAATATTAAATATATTTAATACCATGATTTTCTAATAATAAATTAAATATCATGATTTTCTAATAAATATAATTTTATGACATTATTCTGTAATGATTTGCACTAAACAGATAAATGGATTCCATTCAATATATATATGGATTTCAGTTCAAAGTGCCACATCGATTTGGTCTCATAACGATTTGATAAGTGACTCTCATAAGGATTCCTTTGTACCCACACAGATTACCACACAGTACTCACACAGATTACCACACAGATACCACACAGATTACCACACAGATTATCACACAGATTACCATAAGATTACCACACAGATACCACACAGATATCACACAGATACCACACAGATTACCACACAGACCCTTGTAACTCATAAGGATTCCTTTGTAACTCACACAGATCCTTTGTAACTCATAAGGATTCTTTGTACTCACACAGACTCTTTGTAACTCATAAGGATTCCTTTGTACCACACAGACTTCTCATAACGATCTTTGTAACCCACACAGATTCTCATAACGATTCCTTTGTAACCCACACAGACTTCTCATAACGATCCTTTGTAACCACACAGACTCTATAGGATTCCTTTGTAACTTCATAAGGATCCTTTGTAACTCTCACATGGATCCTTTGTAACTCTCACAGGATCCTTTGTAACTCTCATAAGGATTCCTTTGTAACTCTCACATGGATTCCTTTGTAACTCTCACATGGATTCCTTTGTAACTCTCATAAGGATTCCTTTGTAACTCTCACATGGATTCTTTGTAACTCTCATAAGGATTCCTTTGTAACTCTCATAAGGATTCCTTTGTAACTCTCATATGGATCCTTTGTAACTCTCACATGGATTCCTTTGTATCTCTCATAAGGATTTGCTCTCACATCGATTCCTTTGTAAAATATGGATTTCACTTAAACATAGATTTATTTTATATTTCAAAATATTTTTTGGCATCTAGTGAAAAAGTCAAATATTCTTGATTTGCGTAATCCTCTATCTTTCTGACAGGAGATCTTTTTGCTTATCTCTCTAAATCTTTTCTTTCCTGCCAACAAAAAGGGGATTACTTACCACTTCTGGGTGGCATCAGGAAACATAAAGGTATGAGCCTTTTTGACAGAAACACTCTTTTATCTAAACACTTTTTTCTATGCTTGCAGACCTCGTAGACCACAAATTATCAGAAGAAAGAGAAGATGAGCAACGGCTAGAACTCCAACGGATTTATTCAAATTGCTCATATAAAAGATGAAGCAAGGCTGAAGAAGAAGTATGAGCTTTCCTGAAGATTTTTCAAGAGTGTACATCCGGGAAGAACCTCAACTCCACATACACTCAAAGGAAAAGAGAGAAAGAGCCTGAGCCCAAGAAGAAGTGTTCAAGCATCTAAAGCACTGAAGCATTCAAGCTCCTTCTCCTCTCTTCTCTCTCTCTCTGTGTGCATCTTGTAATCTGGGGGAGAGAGTCTTTTGCTGAGAGTTCTTTGGTTGGTTTTTATTTGTTCCAACTCTCAGCTTTGTTCTTTCTTTTCTAAGAAAGATCCTTGTCCGCTGTAGGACTGTATACAGTTGTTAACCTAGCTAGGGGTTAGTGTCTAGTAGAACCGCACTGGGGTTTGTACCAGGAGGTTGGCTTCTTTACCTGTAAGAGAAGTGGGCTGCCTTCTTGCCCGGGAAAGAGAAGAAGACCAGCTGGGGTGCTGGGTGTTGTAGTGTCCTTAAGGGGGACTGTACCCTTGGTTAGTGAAATCCCAAGAAGTTGCTTGGGGACTGGACGTAGGACTTCCATGTGGGAAGGGCCGAACCAGGATAAATCTTGTGTTATTTGTGTGATTGTTTATTTGCTTCCGCACTGCTACTCTTTATCACACTAAACTAACCAAACCTTCAAGTGTTAATTCTGGTGTTTAAGATTCTATTTCAGATTTCAGAAAAACCTATTCACCCCCCTCTAGGTTGCTTGCTGCCGTACCAAAAGGGCCAACGACGATGGCGCTTCTCAAATCCCGATCGTTGTCATTGTCCATCTTCCGTGCTTGAATTGGCGGGTAGTGAGAGAGTGTCGGTATGACGGTGCGTACTGCACACATTGTAGATAGCATCGGTCGAGGTTGTAGAGGACTAATGCTTCGTTGTCGATCAGTCGTAGAGCCAAGCCAACGCAATGAGGAAGGCAGATGATCTTGTTGTGAAGGAAGAACGGCCGCATCTCGAACTGCTCCACGGTTAGTGTGTTGAGGTATAGCCTCCACTCTTTCAATCCCTTGACCATGGCTATCTTGCACCACGCTTGAGTGGTCATGTGAAGTGAAGCACCGACAAAAGCTAGTGGGTGATGGGTCATGCTCATGCACTTGATGGAGGGGTCATCCGTCGCCTTAAAGTTTATATGCATGCCCATCCAGCATTCAAGGGCGACCACAGAACCAAAGAGAGGTCCACCAGTGGCTGTAGAGGAGAGACCAGTATAGAGATAGCCAAGGACAGCTTGAGAAATGGACATACCTTCCCATACACAGTTGATGGTGCTCAGGTGGATGCAGAGAGGAGATGATCCTGTGTAGGGAAGAGGATGACGCCACATATGTAGATGGCGGCGGCCTTGGCGATGGCGAGATAGTTCCATGTCTTCCTCTTGCACTGTGACATGATCCACTGAGAAAGAGGGAGGAGATAGATGTAGCTCGAGCTTGTCATGGTGCTCAAGTCCCAGGTCCGAGTGGTGATCTCGCCAAGGATGGCCCAAGAGTCTACAGCTGCCACGGTGTTTATGATAAGGTGTTCCTCCCCTCTCTTGTCTTTAGGGAGCCCCAGCATGAGCTCCAACTCTTCTAGTAGGATGGTGGCTTCAAATGAAGGGAAGACAAACATGTGAGTCTGAGGATGCCACAACTCCGCGAGCGCCGTAATGCTGTCCTACAAGTGCACTATTTTATGATAGTTCTTGGCCAGCACGAGGATGGTGGTGAGCTTCCACTCGCGTAGTAGGTTAGTGGACACTACGAGAAGTGCGTTGATCATAGGTTCTAGCCATGGAATTTTGGAATAGCACCTACCACCCGGGAGAATCTAGAAAAGGAGGAAGAGAGGGTTGGTAGAGGAAGAGAGGATGAAGAAGAAGAGAGAAAAAATCAAAGAGAAGAGAGAGAAAGTACTTACTTGAAGATCATGTCTTGAGCTAATATGGCCAGGCACAGAGGAAAGGTGCTGAAGCTCTGCATGGGCCGCCCTTGCTGCTCTCGGGCCGCCATTAGGCATGGGGTTAGCTTGGAGAGAAGGAAAAGACATCTTCATGGCTAGAAGAGAGAGAAAAGTAAGAGAGAAGAAGAGAGAGAGGATGAGCTCCGAATTTAGAACCCTGCACCCCTATTTATTGAGCTCTAGGGGGTGCTAATCCCATCCCAATTCATCCCTAGCTGTTAGAGTAGTATTAGGCTTGGGTTTAGAAGTCCCATGGGTAGTGGGATTAGCCCTAGGATAAGGATAAGGCTTGTTTCGGTGTTTATCACACAGAGTGATGTCGCGACGGCCCGATCTAATGCATTAAGGTTGCGACAACCTATGGCGTCGCAACAGTGTCACAACCGATGTTTCATGTTTTCTTGTGTGTCTGTGCATTGTTTGCTTGTAGTATTGTTGTGCGCGTACATATTTTATTTGTTTTCGGTCAATTATTACTTTGTTTAGTTATTAGAAAACCCAAAAAATCCAAAAATTCAAAATTCACAAAAAAATGGAGCTTCACAGGTAAGTCAGGTAAGTATCCCTATCCTTAATCCCTTACATTACTATACGTTAGCCTATCTATTATAGCATTTCAAGGACCGGCCGATTCTCAACGTGTTCTGGGATCTGAGTTCCCCTTCAACAAAAATGGTGATGATCTTGGTACACATTGCTAATCGTCGGATAGGCTGTTAAGTTGGGTGAGTTTGGGGATGATGGACTTTGTCTTGCACAATGGTTGTAGGAAGATTCTTGACCCATTCTTGTTCAACTTAGTAATATTATCCTTGATATATTTTCTATTTTCTCATTTCTTTGCATTTGATTTAATGATTTCTTTTCTTTAAGCCCAGCATGCAACATGTAGGACTTTGAGCTGTCATGACTCGTCCCTGGCTAATGGTGAGCTCTTGTTGAGTGCCCAACCGTTCTCCTTGTTCAAAACAAGAAATTCAATTCCACTCTGAATCAGAAAGTTTGCTTCCGAGCGAGTTGCTCTTTCCAGTCTGTCAAGAATTTCCCTGTCTAGATTCTCTGTCCAATTTTAATCCTACTCCTTTTGATCCATTTTGGTTGCGAACAGCTCCTAGGACAGAGTCAGAGTTACCTGCTTGGCATACACATGTCCCTCCAAAATGAAACCTGCTGGCCAATCGGCTAGGGTACCTCTCAATCAAGGGGTTGATCGTCCTTCTTTCCCTTTCGTCCAAACTTGTGTTTTTCCTTGCATTCTACTCGAGCAGCTAACTCAGGGCTTTCAAGAAGATTCCAATTGCTTGTTGGTTAGATCAGGTGTCTCTTTACCTTGGATCCCATCTTTTCAGTCCACTTCACGACATTCCTACTTCATCGTCATTTCATGACACCTCCGCTACACTTCTGCTACACTCCCTTGCAAAGTGGAAGTCAAGGAGGGGCAATCTGTAGACACCCGATTTTGGCCCATAAGTTGAACCACATTTCTTATTCTTTTAATGAGCCCTAAGTTGTTCATTTACCTTGAGCCCATCTGTTAGCCATGTTTTGAGCCCATTAAAAGCCCAATTTTCACATTATCCCGTCCAATTATCTTTTTTAGAGTCTTCATGCTTGAATAATTGATTATCCTCCCAAATAATTGATCAATATCCAAGGATAATCGATTTTCATTAACGCGACGGGTCATGGCGTTGCGTTAGCTATGTCGCGTCCCGCTTGACCGTCGCGACAGCCCATGCATATCCGTTCACGTGTCCTTATGGTCGCGACCTTTCTGGTCGTCGCGACAAGCCTTGTCGTGTCCCTACGACCCGTCGTGACATGATCTGCATGCGCTGGCCTCTGCAACCACCTCCACATTATCCTCCTTTCGCCTTATCTTTATCTCCAAGCAACTTACTAACCCCCCAGCCGCGGTTTGAGGGTCACTTACTAACCCCCCAGCCGCGGTTTGAGGGTCCATGGCACCTTGGGACCATCCTAGGGCTCTTCCCTCTGGATTTACTTGGAGTTTATCATTTGTTTTGGGTGATTATCACTTAAGGACGAGGATAATCTCTCTCCTCTATATATAAGGGACACTCCACCTTCAGTGGAAGGAGAGCCACGATTTTTCCACGAAGTGCTGCCGAATTCCTTCCAGACCTGTCCCTTAGCTCGTGGCTCAACCATTTCCTCCCATTTCTCTCCATCCTCTTCACCAAGTGATGACTTCTTCTTCACATATGGAGCTTGGTGACTTAGGAGGTGGCTTCCTGCATCTTCCAGGGCTTTAGTACGACACAAGACATCACACCACGGCCAGGGAGTCGCCCCATTGGGGCTCCTTCTTTCTTTCCTCCTCTCATTTCTATTTCATGCATGTTATTAGTTTCTTTTAGATAGGAACACATTCCCTTTTCTTCCTACATTTTTTATACAACCCAAGAGGTTTAAAAACCACCCCCAGGTTCATTCCCTCCATGCTCTTCCCTTTTCATTTCATTTTGGATAGATGCTTCACTTAAATATGGTCTAACAAGGTTTCTTTTGTTGTTTTCTTCATCTTGGCAGGCACCTAAGCAATGATCAACGAGAAGCTCCTGTCCTCTAGCCGACTGGAGGGCACGAAGAAGGTCCCCTCAACATCCTCCCGCACTACAGAGAACTCGTCGGCCCCCGGCGTCGCGACATCTAGGATGTGCCCTATTTGGGCGTCGCGACAACAACATCATCGTGGCGGGAAGACCCGTCGCAACATCATTAAGTGCCCTGTTCTCAATTCCTTTTCCTAGCACGTCAGCCTATTTTAATTCTTATTCAAGACAACTTGTTAGGTGGCTATCACACTTCCATAATCCATGCCATTAACATATTAAAACATGTTGTGTGTCTCGAGGGGTGCGCAACCCCGTGATTATAGACGTATTCCCATAGGAGTTACCAGGGTTGGCTCCACATAGAGAGGTAGACTTTACAGTTGAATCGCAACCAGGCAGTATGCCAATTTCAAAGGCACCTTACAGGATGGCACCTGCAGAGTTGAAAGAATTGAAGAAACAATTACAAGAATTGCTAGAAAAGAGTTTCATTCAGCCTAGTCACTCGCCATGGGGAGCACCAATTTTATTTGTTAGAAAGAAAGATGGCAGCCTTAGAATGTGCATTGACTACCATCAGTTGAATCAAGTCACTATTAAGAATAAGTATCCACTTCCCGGGATTGATGATTTGTTTGATCAATTATAGTCGGCAAAGGTATTCTCTAAGATTGATTTGAGATCGAGTTATCACCAGTTGAGGATTCGGGAAGAAGACATTGATAAAACAACATTCAGAACAAGGTATGGGCACTATGAGTTTGTGGTTATGCCATTTGGGCTAACCAATGCACCTACAACATTCATGAACTTGATGAATAGAATATTTCACCCGTACTTGGACCGATTTATTGTGGTATTCATAGATGATCTATTAGTGTACTCAGCTTTAGAAGAGGAACATACAGCTCACTTGAGAATCACTTTGCAGACATTGAGGGATCACCAGCTATATGCTAAATTCAGTAAGTGTGAGTTCTGGTTAAAAGAAATTCAGTTCTTGGGGCATGTGATTTCAGGTGAAGGTGTTGCAGTGGACCCAGCTAAGGTGGAAGCAGTTATGAAATGGGAGGAACTAAAGACAGTGTCAGAAATTAGAAGTTTCCTTGGTTTGGTAGGTTATTACAGACGGTTTATTCAAGATTTCTCGAAGATTGCAACACCAATGACAAGACTTACCAAGAAGGGAGTGCCTTTTGTATGGTCATCTGATTGCAGGCGTAGTTTTATGGAATTGAAGAAGCGGTTTACTTCAGCACCTATATTGGAAATACCGTCAGACCGAGGTGGTTTTGTGTTGTACACAGATGCTTCCAGTAGAGGACTTGGGGCAGTATTAATGTAGCATGGGAAAGTAGTGGCTTATGCATCTAGGTAATTGAAGCGGCATGAAGAGAATTATCCAACACATGATTTAGAGTTGGCAGTAGTGGTATTTGCATTGAAGCTATGGAGGCACTATTTGTATGGTGAGATATTTGAAATTTTCACGGATCACAAGAGCTTAAAGTATATCTTCTCTCAGAAGGATTTGAATTTGAGGCAGCGTAGATGGATGGAGTATTTAAAGGATTATGATTTTAGCTTAGCATATCATCCCGGCAAGGCCAATGTTGTTACAAATACTTTGAGTAGAAAAGCAGTGATGAGTCACATGATGATAAGGGAATGGAAGTTATACATAGATGTAGTAGAGAACTCCTTATTGTTCCAAATAGCCAGCGGCGAGCAGTGTTAACCAACAACACAGTGGAACCATCCTTGTATTGGCAGATAATAGACGCTCAGAAAGTAGATGAGAACTTGGCTGAAATTGTGAAGATAGAAGATGTTACCATTGATGATGATTGTGTGGTCCGATTCAGGAATAGATTGTATGTCCCAAGTGAAGCAGGAGTGAAGTAGAAAGTGCTGGAAGAAGCTCACCAATCCAGGTATACAATTCACCCGCGAAGCACAAAGATGTATCAAGACCTGAAGAAGTATTTCTGGTGGCCGAGCATGAAGAAGTAAATAGCATAATTTATAGCAAGATGTTTAGTGTGCCAACAAGTTAAAGCAGAGCATCAAAGGCCAGGAAGTTTATTGCAGCCATTACCCATTCCCCAGTGGAAATAGGATGACATGGCTATGGATTTTGTTGTAGGTTTGCCCTGGACAACATCAGGTCACAATGGTATATGGGTCTTTGTTTACAGGTTGACAAAAGGTGTGCAGGTTGTTAGCTGTGAGTATGTCATGGGTAGTGGGCCGATTAGCAAGGTTGTATGTGGATAGAATTGTGCCATTGCATGGAATTCCGGTATCTATTGTTTCAGACAGGGATCCCAGGTTTACCTCAGGTTTTTGGAGGAGTTTGCAAAAAGTTGTTGGTACATAGTTGAGGTATACTTTAGCAAACCATCCCCAGACCGATGGACAGATGAAAAGAATAATCCATACTATTGAAGATATGCTACGGGCTTGTTGCTTAGTTTGGGGAGGTAGTTGGAAGCAACATTTAGGCATGATAGAATTTTCTTACAATAACAGTTATCACACCAGTATCAGGATGGCACCGTATGAAGCTGTAACGACCTCGAGAACCCAACCCTCGGTCCTAGCTGAGGACCCGATTTTTAGGGTCACCGCCCATGGATCCGGAGACCCAGAAGGGCTATAAACAAGTCTAACAAAATATGTAAAGGAAATAAATGTCAACTATTGAACTAGGAGCACAAACGCGGTAGCAGGAAGAAGAGCGAGACCGCTGCATAATGCTCTAGGAACAGTCCTAACACACAGCGAGTACAAGTAAGCAAAAGGGAAGAACAAGGCCCTTAGGGGCATACCCCGAGGGTGAAGTACAACTAAAGAAAAGGGGAGTCCCACTGCTAGCTACGGGGACAACGACGACTGTTACCCTGTCTACTCCACCCGACGTACACCCTATCATTGCTGGGAAGTCTCACCTACAAAAAGGAGGGATGAGCTTCACAATAGAAGCTCAGTAGGGACTACCAATCTCCTACTGACTCTAACAGGTAAGAAAGAGTATACATAATTAATGTAAATGACAACAGTTATATATTCTAACCTACACTAGAAAGTGCAGAAGCAAAACTACTAACTAACAACGGTACGGAAAGGACAACACGGTCAGAAACTCTGTAGAATCTACACGTCGTGACCACCATATGGTTGGCAACACAGACAGAAGAACCCTACGTGGACAAGCAACACTAGCTATGGAAACCACTACCACTAGTCAACCGGTCAGTCGTCAGAGTGGGGACAGGAACACAAGTAACCACAAAAGTAACCGCTGTAGTTTGGCCAGACTACGGTCCCATGCCTGGCCTCTCTAAGTGGTTCGGGGCCACAAAGAGCGAGGCAGTGAGAAGAAGGACTAGTTGGCCCGCACCTGGAAGAACTCCGAATGGCCTCAGTGTCGCAGACCAACTGCGAGAACTCTGCAAATGACTCGATGCCACTGTCCTAACCACCATTTTCCCCTCCGCTCTAGAGTCCATGACTTGAGCAGGCCAGTCGCCTTGGGTACTCCCTCTACGGGCGTACGGGGATGGGGGTCCTAGGTAAATGGTTACAACCTCTCATGGGACAAGCCCTCAAGTGCCGAGCACCGGGCGAACAACTAGTGTAGGACCATACTAGGAACTAGCACTGGTGCCACGGGTACAGAAAGAACCAAGAATGGAGAAGACTCAATGAGAAACGGACTTCGCAAGAACTTACTTGAATTTGTTACTATCGCGACGCCAAGGATGGCCGCGATAATGTCACGACGCCCCTAGTTGTCGCGATAATGTCGCGACGCCCCTAGTTGTCGCGATGATGTCGCGGTGCCGATGCCCGCCATGACAGCCAAAGCTGTCGTGGTTAGCGCATGCATCGCGACCCTCAGGCCGGTCGCGATCTCATCCGATGGGGGTCCTAGGACAGTCCTCCCAAAGATCACCCCGAAAACGGTATAAACCATACCTACAGGGGGAGGGGAGCATGGGAACCACTAGGAAAGCATGGAAATAGGCAAACCACCCTCAAAACCCCACGATTCATGCATTGAACATGGAGATCTACACTCAAAGGAAACCTCTTGACAAACGAGGCATGGATCTCTCATTCCCAACCCCAACCATGGCCAAGAAACAAGAGACACAAGGGTGAGGGGAACATGCTAGAATGAGAGGAAGAGGGGATGTCCCTACCGCAAAGAGTAGAGCCAAACCATTGGGGCCTTTTCGTAAGAATGGTCACCACCTCCTCGCTCTAAGCACCACGAGCACATTGCCTACACGAAGGGGACATCAACTCCTCGCCACGAGCACCATGAACAAGTTGGAAGAAGCAAGAGGGCTCGGGGAAGGAAGAAGGACAAAGAAGAAGGGAAAGGAGAAAGGGGAAGGGGGAAATGGGCGCCTGCCTCGGTTTTGAATCACGGCCCCAGAAACGCGATTGGTCGGGGCGGCGTGATAAGAACCTCGTCGCGACGACTCCAGAGGTCGCGACACCATGTCGTGACCGACCCCCAGCTCGTGACCCCAAAAGCGGTCAAACCTGAACGTGACGGCCTGCCAGGTCGGGTCAATACTGTACGCGCCTGACACCCGACAAGGTCGTTCTAACAAGAAAGGACAGCGGTCAAAACTGTAACTCCCCTCTTGTACCCAGTACAGTTGTTCCAACTCACATTGGATCCAATAGCGGTATTACAGTGGAAAATAACCAACAATAATCGGTTCAGATTGAGATATACATAAATGACAATTTAAATTCCAACAAGTTGCAACAGAATATGGAACTAAATTTTTCAATCAACATTGTATTCAAATACCAAGTCCAAAGCATAAAAGGAGAAATTATAATAGTCCAAAGTTATATCAATTCATAAGTCCAAATAACATAATGCTTAAAATACAATTTTAATCTCACATACACAATCTCTCTCAATCACATACACAAAGTAAAGAACTACACCTCCACGTCCTCACGCTCCGAGTCAGAGTGTGCTAACTCCTGAGTATCCTCAGTCTCTCCTGAAATGTTAATCAAGTGTGAGTCTACTAGACCCAGCAAGCGACAAGGAATGACAGTTCAAGATTTATCATATAGTAACTTTAAAACATGATAGCTTATTTCTTTTCTTATCCTTGATACCATATAACTCTTCCTATCAACATGCTCTAATTCATTTTGGCAATCACTCTTTACATGGCATGGTTAATCATCATGAAGAATAAAACATTTTCATGTAACATGTGGGTTACATCTCATATAAAAGATGATTTAAACATTTTCACGTGGCATGACATATAGTCAAATTCTTATAATATGTGTTCAATGTCATGTAGCATGTAATCAATTTCAAGTAACATATAATCCATATCATGTAACATGTGGTCAATCATCATATAGCATGCAGTCAATTAACATGTAGCATGTAGTTCATTTGACATGTAGCATGTAGATCATTTATCATGTAAGACTAGTTGTCAAAACATAGCCCCACTATTAATAGAGATCATGTAGAGAAAACATTCACTTATCACCTAGGCAAAACAGTGATAAAGTCTTGGTTATTGCGCAATACCGGGAAAAGTCCTTCCCACCTTAACCAATAGAACATGTCTACCTGCAGGATTTCAATCCGTTGCCCACAGATTCATGTAGTCAATTCATGTAGATGAACCATTACCATAGGGGCATTCCATAGTGTAGTTCCATGTAGTATCTCTATAATAGCAATGTCTTATTGGCCATATTATTTCAGAAATTATAATATACATGTTTTCATGCAATTATGAAATTACTTTATGAAATTCTTAAATTCATGCATAACTAGCTAAACTATAATGCAAGATTACATAATACATTTTCTTTCTTCTGAAGTCAGTATTCTACTATATAACAGTAACCTAACATGACACTACCTATACTGATTTCATCATGTTTATCATTCATGCTCTTTTCTCCATAACTTGATTTCTATGCACATTCCTTCCATTCAGAAAATCATAACAGTGTGTACAGAGCTCAGAAAATTCCGAAATTTTGAAATAAATTCTAATTCAAATCATGCTTCACACATGTAAATTTTCATAATTTATAAATTCTGTATCATTTTTTATGATTAATTCTCATAAACTTGAACTAATTAGCATGGTACAACAGTGAAGGATCATGCAATTTTCTGTGTAAAAATTGAGCACAACGGTTCTGAAGTTCCATCCAACAACAGTACGAATCCCAATTTAAACATCACAACATGAATCAGTTTGTAACTATTTCATTTTCTATTTAATTAAGCGAAGAAAAGGCTTTAAAATATCACACATAATCCATACATCATTACCACTATTTCCTACTCCGTAACAATAACAATTCATACCTGACAGAGTCTAACCGAACACCCTACTCATGCATAGATTACATAAAATCCACAGAACATTAGAATCTTGACAGAAAACAACACTGATGAACTTAACGGCAAGGTATGTGACATTTACACAGGTTAACGTCAACATACTATGTCGTTAACATCAGTTGACGGCGGCACATAGTGCTGTTAATATATATAATAGGCATCCAAAAGCTTGATGTTTACATGAATTAAATGGCAGTCAATGTGGATGTTTAGTTCATCAGACCAGAAAATGCAGAAAATCACACATGAAATGACAGAACTTTAACCCCTTCCCATGTTTATTTTCATGGGTTAAAAATATCTAAAAATGGAAAATCTAAAGAATGTAGTATCCTAAACCGTTCCCCCATGCTACTTGCCTCTATCCCTCCTTCTGGAGTGACGATGAAAGATTTGAAGATGCCCGCCTTGGCAACAAGGCAGTCCTTCACTCCGTCTTCAATCACCCAATCTGGCCTCTAGCACAACACCCACGCTTGGAGATCCTTCTGTTCACGATCCTTGTAGTTCTCCCTTGGTCCAACTTGCTCCAGATCGCACGAACAAGGCTCTGCACCCTTCCTTCGGCCCTCTTTCTCAACCCAAAACCAGCGACAAAACTCCTTCCTAAGAGCCAAATCTGGGTCTTATAAGGACTCCTACGGACCATCTAAGCTTCAATCCTAGCCCTTGAACCAGAAACGCCCCGATCTTCCTATTAATTGCTTTGGAAACGGCCGATCTCTTCTCCCCGGAATGGTAACAACAAAAACTGGCAAGTCAGGTTTACGTCAACCCGTGTTGTCGTCGACTATGTAGTAGACATCCATCGATCATGTCGTCAACTTATTTGCCCAAAAAACTAAATATTCAAGAAAATTATAAACAACACAATCCCCTGTCGTTAATAGACAGTAGACGGCAATCGATGATGCCTCTAACTATAGTCAACGTCAGTAGATATTGACGTCAAGTTCATCAAAGTTATAGTGTACAATTAAATGCAGAAAACACATACACAATTGCATCATTCAATCCAGAAAAATCTATGGAACTACACCCTCTCCCACTTAAAATAATCTTCGTCCTCAAAGATTGAGTTAGAACACCAAATAACGATGGATATTGCTTCTTCATCATCTCTTCAAGTTCCTATGTTGCTTCTTCACGCGAGAAATTCCTCCATAAAACTTTCACGAAAGGACTGGACTTCGATCTCAACTCTTGAACCTTCTGATCCAGAATCTCTATAGGCTGCTCCGCATAAGACAAATCAGGCTGAAATTGCATCGGTTCGTAGCTAATCACATGAGCCGGATCCCGAACATGCCTTCTCAACATGGATACATGAAAAATCGGGTGCACTCCTGCCAAGGATGGTGGCAAAACTAGCTGGTATTCCACATTCCCCATCTTCCTCAATACCTCAAAGGGTCCAATGAATCTAGGATTCAACTTACCTCTCTTCCCAAATCTCACTACACCCTTGGTTGGTGACATCTTGAGAAAAACATGATCTCCCACCTCAAAAGCCAAGTCTTTCCTCCTTGAATCCGCATAACTCTTTTGACGATCCTGTGCTGCCTTCAATCTTCGCATAATCAACTACATTTTTGCTGATGTTTCTTGCACCACTTCTGGCCCAACTAAATTCCGATCTTGTTGAGCAACTACCCCTAAGAAAATCATTTAATATTTTAAATAATTATAACATTTTGATTTTTCTATGATAAAACCTTTTAAAAGACTCTTTACAATTAAATACCTAATACATTTACCACAGAAAATATTTTGAACAACTTCATCGCAAAAAATTGTCTAAGTCCACAAACTACTCTATGTATCACACTAACTTCGAATATGGTCCTCGACTTTCAGAAGTCGAATTATAGTTTGCAAGTTTATCTCGAAAATTTTTCTAAGTCCACAAACTACTCTATATGTTTCATACTGAATTTGACTGTTGACTCTGACTTTATAAAGTCGAAGTGTTCTGAGTCTTGTGTTCTGGACTCCAACTCTCTGAAGTTGAATGCCACTCTCCAACTCCCAAAAGTCGAAGTATATGTCTTGTTTCTGTCCAAATCTATGGAAGTCGAATGAATATCTCCGACTTCTTAAAATCAAACTATGACTTTCTAATACTCATCTATCTGACTTCTTGAAGTCGAATCTTACTATCTTACTACAACTTCTGAGAATCGAATGTCTTCATGATTCTGACTCCGACTTCTAAAGTCGAAGTACACCTTCTTATGAATCCGACTTTTCTAAAAGTTTGAGTACTTGTACTTTTCTTGTACATATAGTATATTTTTTATTTTTATGATTCATCTATGTAATACAACCTTTGTCAGAACTCATTACTCCTATATGTTTCTTAAATATTAATAGTCCATCAGATTATCATTAATTAATTATATTCTGACTAGATGAGACATATTATACTCAAAATAATCTTCCAAATTTTGTTTATGTTTGTATCAGAAACATTTAATCAAATTGGTCTCTTGCTTCATGATAGAAGGCCAAATTTTCGTCTTCTTCAGAAGATGTCCTGCATTTATTGATTTCAGACGCATGGGTATCTGATAGAGGTTCACCTACTACCGTCAGAACCACTCCTTACTTGTTGATGCAACTGTTTGTCCATCTTTTATTGGTCTGAAAGCTTGTCTGTCCGAGGTTTCCATACTTTATACATTTCTTCTGACTCACCTACCTCAGAAAGTATGGAGGTATTCTCTCCTTTTGTCTTGTTTTTTCTGCAGAACATTTATTGAGCACGTTTTTAGCATGGAGCCTTCACAGAACATTTAATCGGAGATTGACCTCTAAGCTGTAAAGCTACAGCCCTGTATGAAGCCGTTGGAAAGCTAAAAAGGGTGAAGGACTAATGGATAACAACTTCAACCAGTATCCATAGGATCAAAGATCTCTCCTCAAACGGCCAGATCTCTAACGAACTGTTTCAAACGGCTACATTCTTCTGAAGCATATATAGAAGCCGAAGTTTGAATGAGAAGATACACAACACTTAGAGTGTGAAACCAGCTAGCAACTTTCTCAACTCTCTTTTGCCTTCTGCTAGCAAGATCATCCACAAGCCTTCTCCTGAGCTGTAAGATTGAGAGCTTCCTCATTTCAGAAAATTCTCCAAGCTCTCCTCTTCATAGAAGTCTTGTTGTTGGGTGGCATTTGTAATTGTGATTTCTTTCTGTCCACCCTTCCTCATTTAGAAAGGATTATAGTTGTAATTCTAATTGGTTTTTCTCCTTTCTGAATTTGGGTCTGTTTAGCTATTGTTAAGGCAAACACACGTATTTTTACAATCTCATTTGTGTAACCTTGCAGGAGGTTTGTTCCTGTTGTACCCCTCTTGTGTAGGGAAGACCTTGTTGAAGGTAGTCTTTGTACCCCTGGTAAGGGAAGACTTGCTTGGGAGCAAGTGGGCATGTAATTCCTCTCAAGGGTGAGAGAAGGCCAAGTTCTCTTGGTAGTTAGTGAAATCTCAAGTGGTTTGCTTGAGGTTTGGATGTAGAACTTCCATGTGGGAAGGGCCAAAGCAGGATAAAATTCTTTGTGCAATTGTGTGATTATTTCCGCCAACTTGCACTTGAATCACACACTACACTAAATTCTAATAGCTTTATTTATTATTGTTTAATTTCAGATAAAATTTTAAAAGCACAAGAAGCCCTATTCAGCCCCCCTCTAGGACATCATTAGTGTCATTTCGATCCAACAAGTGGTATCAAAGCGAAGTCTTCCCAGAAGAATCTAATGATTTGAGAAGAGATGGCAGCTGAAGGTCACAACTATGAAGGTCAGTCTGTTACAAGGCCACCATTCTTTGATGGTGAAGATTATCAATATTGGAAGATGCAGATGGAATGCTTCATCAAAAGCACAAATTTTGATCTGTGGCAGGTAATAGAACAAGGAGATTTTGAAATCCTTGGTGAGTCCTCCTCTGCTCTTTCCATAGCCGATAAAAGGAACATGTCTTTAAATTATAAGGCTAAAAATTATCTATGTTGTGCCCTCTCTAAAAGAGAATTTAATAGATTATCTGCTTGTAGAACTGCTAAAGAAATATGGGATAAACTGCAGGTTACATATGAAGGAACTGATAGAGTTAAACAAACTAGAATAGACATTCTTGTATCTCAATATGAACAATTTAAAATGCTTCCAAATGAAAACATAACTCAGATGTACAATCAATTTTCCAACATAATAGTAGGACTGAGTTCTCTAGGAAGGGTTCTTACAAATGAAGAAACAGTAAGAAAAATCCTAAGATCATTAACTAATGTTTGGACCACTAAGGTCACTGCCATTGAGGAAGCATATGATCTAACTCAGCTTTCCATTGATAAACTAATCGGATCCTTAATGGCGCATGAAATTAACATGGAAAGATTTTCTGAAAATTCATCGAAAAAGAAAATGCCAAATGCTTTGAAGGTTGCAAATTCCTCTTCCTCTGAAGACTCCAAGGAGAAATCAGATGACAGTGATGATGAGGCAATGTTGTCTAGGAAATTGCAAAGGATCCTTGCCAAGAAAAAGAAGTTCGGATCCAAGAGATTCTTCAAGAAAATAAGAAGAAGGAACCAACTTGCTACGAATGCAATCAACCAGAACATTACAAATCTGAATGTCATAAGCTGAAGAAGAAGGATCAAGCGGAAAGATCTAACAAGAAGAAAGGTGAAGAAAAGAAGTTTAGAAAATACAAGAAAAAGGCAATGGCAGCAGCATGGGATAGCGAAGAAGCCACCAGTTTAGACTCTTCAAGCTCAGAATCTGAAGAAGAAGAAAAGACCAATCTAGCCCTCATGGCAGAACTAGAGCAGGTAAATCTAAAACATCTTTTACATCATGTTCTGAATCTGATTATGATAGACTTGAAGATGCCTTCAACGAATTATATGAAAAATATAAAACAATAGTTAAGTAAATAAAAATAGTTAAGTTAAATTTTCTAAATCAAGAAAAGGCCAACACCTTTCTAAAAAATGAAGCAGAAAGGTTAGGACAAAGTTTAATGAAACTAAAAGAGCAAATGAATTACTGTGTGAAGACTTAAAAAATAAAATAGTAAGATCATGGAAATAGAATCAAATTTAAAAGAACTTAGAGATGAAGAAAAATTAAAAGAAGAAAACAACTATCTAAGAACTACTATAGAGAAAATATCAAACTGTAAAACTTCTTTGTTTGTTAGACTAAAAGGCCCTAGAACAGGAAAGAAAAAGTATGGAGTAGGATACACACCTCCACTTAATGAAGAAGATATTGTGCATCCTAAAATTTATCCAACCCCTCAATTTGTAAAAGAAAAAGGAATCAAAAATTCTAAAAAGGTTAACCAGTACGTTTAAAACAAAAACAGAAATTCAACAACATTAATAATGCGTTTGATTTATGTTGTACTCACTGTAATCAGCTAGGAAACACTATCAACACATGCACAACCAGACATTTGCGCTGGATTCCTAAGACTAACCATCAAGGACCCAAGAAAATTTTGGTACCAAAAGTTACAACTTAAATTTATTTGCATGGTCGCCTAAGAGCATCCAAATGATATTTGAATAGTGGGTGCTCAAGGCATATGACAGGTGACAGGAAGTTATTTACAAGTTTTAGAGATGAAAGTGGTCAGGTCACTTATAGAGATAATTGTAAAGGAAAGGTCTTAGGATGTGGAACAGTGGGAACAAAAGAAAAGAATTTGATAGAAGATGTCATGTATGTAGAAGGATTGAAGCACAATCTAATTAGCATCAGTCAATTATGTGATAAGGGTCATCTAGTAAAATTTCAGAATGACAAGTGCATTATTCAAAAGGATGGAAAAATAGTCTTTGAAGCTCAAAGAGTGAAAAATCTATACACCCTACAGTTAGCAGAACTAAAAGAAGTAAATTTATGTCTTGCAACTATCAAGAGTGAAGAATCTGATTTGTGGCATAGAAGATTGGGACATGCAAGTACTTCAGTAATCAAGAAATTGATTAAGCATGACCTAGTTGAAGGTCTTCCGAAGATGAAACTGAAGAAATCTGGAATATGTACAGCCTGTGCAAAGGGAAAGCAAACCAAGACATCATTTCAGTCCAAAACAGTGGTCACAACTTCCAAGTCTTTAGAGCTCATTCATATGGACTTGTTTAGATCTATAAGAACAGTCAGTCATGGAGGAAAAGTGTATAGCTATGTAATTGTAGATAACTACTCAAGGTACACTTGGGTATCCTTCTTGGAAGCCAAATCAGAAACCTTTTCAGCTTTTCTGAAGTTCAGCAAATTAGTACAGAAAAATCAGAAGTTTTAGATTAAGTATCATATCTGATCATGGTGGAGAATTCAAGAATGAAGATTTTGTGAAGTTCTGTGAAGAAAATGGAATAGAACACAATTTCTCTGCACCAAGAACACCTCAACAAAATGGAGTAGCAGAAAGGAAGAACAGAACACTGCTAGACATGGCTAGAACTATGCTCACAGAATACAACATACCAAGGTGTTTCTGGGCAGAAGCAGTCAACACAGCCTGCTACATCATCAACAAATGCATGATCAGACCAATTCTAAAGAAGACACCCTATGACCTATACAAGGAGAAGAAGCCCAACATCAGTCATCTTCGACCTTTTGGTTGTAAGTGTTTCATTTTGAATAATGGTAAAGATAATTTAGGAAAGTTAGATGCTAAAAGTGACGAAGGTTTTCTGTTAGGATATATTTCAAAACCTAGAGGATATAAAGTTTTTAATAGTAGAACTTTAACTATAGAGTAAACAGTGCATATCTTATTTGATGAGACTAACCCTTCTATTAAGAAAATAGAAGAAGCAGAAGATTGTGTTGAAGATCTGTGCAGGGATCTAGAGAAAACATCTCTTGATAAAGAAGAAAAAGAAGAAGAAAAGGAAGATCCACCACTAGAGGAACTTCAATAGCAAGAAGAACAACAAGAAGGACTGCCTAGAGAATTGAGGTATCACAGAGACCATCCAAGAGAAAATATTATAGGTGATCCTTAAGATAGGGTAAGAACAAGAGGTATGAACATTCCTTGTGATTTTTCTGCATTTGTGTCTCAAATTGAGCCTAGGACAATCAATGATGCACTAGCTGATGAATCTTGGATCCTTGCTATGCAAGAAGAACTTAATCAGTTCCAACACAGCCAGGTTTGGACTCTTGTCCCTAGACCTTATGACCATCCAGTTATTGGGACCAGATGGGTCTTCAGAAATAAAATGTATGAATCAGGAGTAATCACCAGGAATAAGGCCAGACTTGTAGCACAAGGATATTCTCAAGATGAAGGCATTGATTTTGATGAAACCCCAGTAGCTAGATTAGAGGAAATTAGAATTTATTAGCATATGCATGCTCCCTCAACATCAATTTATTTCAAATGGATGTTAAAAGTGCTTTTCTGAATGGTTTCATAAAAGAAGAAGTTTATGTTAAGCAACCACCTAGTTTTGAAGATACTAAATATCCAAATCATGTTTTTCGTTTAAAGAAAGCAATGTATGGTCTAAAACAAGCTCCAAGAGCTTGGTATGAAAGGCTAAGTGCTTATCCTATATCACATGATTTCATAAGAGGTAAAGTAGATAGCACCTTATTTATTAAGAAATTTTCTGAAGGAATCTTGATAGTACAAATATATGTTGATGATATTATTTTCGGTTCTACTAATGAGTCACTTTGTAAATTCTTTGAAAATCTTATGCAAAGTGAGTTTGAAATGAGCATGATGGGTGAGCTTAACTATTTTCTTGGGTTGCAAATCAAGCAGACCAAGGAAGGTACACACATTTGTTAAGCCAAATACATTTCAGATTTACTTTCAAAATATGGTTTTGACAACTGTAAGCCCTTAGGAACACCCATGACCTTAGGAATTAAGTTAGATAGTGATCCACTTGGTAAGAAAGTAGATCAAAAGGTCTATGATAGGATCACTACTCTATCTTACTACTAATAGACCAGATATAATGTTCAGTGTATGTTTGTGTGCAAGATTTCAAGCTGATCCTAAAGAATCTCATGTTCATGCTGTTAAAAGAATTTTTAGATATCTTATAAACACAAGTAAATTAGGTTCATGGTATCTAGATGTTCTGATTTCAAATTAATTGGATATAGTGATGATGACTATGCTGGATGCAAAATAGATAGAAAAACCACCAGTGGTACTTGTCAAATACTTGCAGGTTGCTTAATTTCTTGGTCTTCCAGAAAACAGAACTCAGTGGCATTATCCACAACAGAAGCTGAGTACATTGCATCTGGAAGTTGCTGCACTCAACTGCTATGGATCAAACACCAATTGGAAGACTATGGTCAAACACTTCAAGAAATTCCAATGCTGTGTGACAACACAAGTGCAATAATTTTGACCAAAAATCCTATACAGCATTCAAGGACAAAGCATATTGAGGTTAGACATCACTTCATCAGGGACCATGTAAGTAATGGTGATATTTTACTTGATTTTGTCTCCACAGAAAATCAACTTGCTGATATCTTTACTAAACCTCTTCCAGAGGATAGATTTACATCTATTAAAAGAGAAATAGGTATGTGTAACCCTGACTAAATTGATGTGATAAATTCATGGTTAATTATATGATTAGAACTCACTGTGAAACTTTCTAAGTCCCAATACTGCGACTCATGAAGTCGGAGTGGAGACTGCGACTTCTAAGAGTCAGAGTCTACCACGACTCATGATGAGAGTAGTGTGCTTTGCAACTCTTAAAAGTCGGATGAGTACATCGACTCTTTATAGTCAGAGTCTATATAAATGCTTTCATTAATTTAATATAATAAATGTTAATAATTTTTTAAATTTAAAAGAGTATTTGTTACGGTAACAGTTCATCCTTTTAATCCCCATTGTTCATCTCCTCATCCTTGGTCCGTTACTTTTCACATCTATATTAGGACAACCCTTTCCCTTTTTCAAAGCACCCTTTCAAACTCTCTCTCTGACTCTTCTATCATCCTCTTCCTCTTCCCGTGAGTAATGTTCATCTTCTCCAGAAACTGTCTTCAGAGCAACTGCAAAAACTCTCATCTCCTCTGAAGAAAGGTAGGATCTTTGATCTCTAAACTACATTTCTTTCACTCCTTCGACAATCTCTTGAGTCTTCTCTGTCGCTCTCTGTCCAGATGGCATCATCTAGGGCTCCTGAAGGAACTCAGTTCACCCCAGAACAGTTCCAATGCCTTATTTCTGCCAAGGTCACCATCTGTTCCGAAAAGGTTGTAGACTTCTCCCAGTTGCATGGTAGTCTAGGTTGGGTAGAAGAAACTCTAGCAGTGATGGGTTGGTCTAGACTGTGTCAGATTTCTAAACCCACCTTTGAGAGTGCCCTTAAGGCCTTCTTTGTCTCCCTTCAAGTCTCCTCAGAAAGATCAGTTACAGGATATGTGAAAGGCACCAAAGTTACAGTTTCTGAGGACCTGTTAGTGGAACTTTTGGACTGTCCCAACTCGGGGCACAAACTTAGTGAGATTGTCCCAATGGATAAGCAGAAGATGGGTATCATTGGAAGCCTGGGAACAGTAAGCAAGAAAGGTTTGTTAGTCAATGAGTTATCTACAGAGAAGAGGATCATCCATTCTGTCATCACCAACATCATTACTCCTAGGGCCGGGACCCATTCCTCCATAACTGCCAGAGATGGTAGTTTGCTATTTTGGGCTATTAAAAGACATAGGGTCAACCTGCCCTCAGTTATTCTGGAAAAGATGGTAGCATCCAGAAATTTGCAGGAGTCCCTTCCTTATGGACCTCTGCTTACGTTAATCTTTAAGAGATTTTCAGTAGACCTTAGTGGAGAAATCTCAGTGGGAGTAAAAGAAAAGATTGGCTTGTCTACATTGAGAAGAAGCCACTACACTTTGGAGAACAGAAGCCAGAATTTATGGGTTAAGGATTTTGTGCCGCAGTGCACCCATGAGACCTTCCCTGATGAGGCACAGGATTCCTCATCCATTCCAGTCAATCAGCAAACAGTGAGAGAAGAAAGAACAGAAGCCCCTACTCAAGACCAACAAGAACAGCAACAGGAAGAAGAACAACAAGGTATTCAGCAAGAACAAGAGCCATTCCAACAAGAGCAAGTTCCTGCCCCATCTCCTGAGTATACTGCCCATAAGAGACCATCAATCAGGCACTTAGAGATTTGAGAGGCAGGGGAGTAGCACAAGAATAAGAAGATTTTCCCAGATCTACTCCAGTAATGCAAGAGTTTGAAGAAGTGCAACATCACTTCTCCCCTTCTCATTTTGAGACCCGGCCAAGGTCTCAGGGGGAGAGTAGCAACAATATAAATACAATGTTGGATTTACTAACAAAGCAACAAGAAAACTTGTCAGTCCTTCAGATGCAAGTCGAATTGGTTGATGCCAAGTTTGATGCTATGGCTGAGGAGGTACAACAGATGAAAGACCTCTTGCTTCAGTTAGTGTACCAACAGGACACTAAACAGCCTTCTGCACCTCCATCTACTCATCAAGAAAAGCAGCAGCAGTATAAGGAACAACAAGAAGTTGTTCAGTAGCATGAAGAGCAACATGTTCAGCAGCATGAAGTTCAGCAGCAAGTGCAACAGCAGCAGCTAGAACCTGAGCAACAGCAAGAAGTTTAGCAGCAGCAAGAAGTACAACAGCTAGAGCCAATGTAGTCTTCAGCAGTAGTTGAGGAAAAGCAGTAGAAGCATGAGCAGCAGCAACTATCATCAGTGGCAGTTGCGCCTGAGCAGCAGCAGCAGTAGTCCCTTCCAGAATGTAGGCTTAAAAGACCTCTAGAGTCACAGGATTTAGAGGTAGAGGCTAGATCCAAGGTCAAAACCTTTAAGAGGAAGGTTAGAAGAAAACTCCATAAAAATGTGTTAGGATCGAATGGGTGGATGGATCAGATCTAGAAGGGGGGGTTGAATAGATCTAACACCAGTTAATGTGGAAGCTTAAGCAATTCAAAATTACTTTTAATCAGAGATCAATTCACCCAAACAATTTACTGATCTGAAGTGTGATTAGTGTGTGTGAGCAAATCCATTAGAAGAGTGAGCGAAATCCCTATGCATGCATCTAGCGAGATACAAAGGCAAACCACAATTCAAACCACTGCATAGAGGATTTTTAGGTGGTTTGAAAATCACCTCCAGTGACTCCTACGTCCACCCCTCACACAGTGAGGCCACACTACTCAAAACCTTGAGTACAACTCACACAGGAGCATGACGACTCTAAACACCCTTGAGCATGACGACTCAAGAAACTCTTGGAGCACGACGACTCCAAACTGAGCACGACGGCTCAAACCACACAGTGAGTGCGACGACTCACAAACCAGAGCTCGACGGCTCACAATACAAAAGCTAGAACAAAAACACAAAGATCCAAATCCTCTAGCAATGATCTGATCTATAAAAGTTCATTCAAGAAGATTGATGCAACAGTTCATGCACAATCTCAGAATGACCTAGAAGAAACAAGGGGAATTGAGGATTGAGTGTAAGATCCTTGTTCTTCAAGTATACTCCCTTGTAGATGCTGAATTGTGAAGAGGCTTGATTCCCTGAAGTCCCTGGACGATGCTCTACACTTTGTGCTTTGGGATCTTCCTCGAAATCTTCACAAATGTCTGCTTCTACTTGATCTGCACCCTTGGAAGTTGATCATACTGCTTCATCTTGGATCAATCTTCACTTCTTGTGCTTGGAGATGTGGGAATTGGGTTGGAGAAGCACAAGGGGAGCAAGAACAGGGAGGAGAGCTCTCTCTTCCGCCAAAAAGATTTCTGGAAGGCTCTTCGAGGCTCTCTTGTGGTTGGATAGCCAATTAGGAGAGTATTTATAGCCTAAAATGTCCAAAAGTACCCTTGGGGGTCGTGGGCACACGATCCAAGGCCTATCCACCAAATCCCTAGAGTGCCACATGTCCAGATGTGACTTTACGTCAAAAAGTTTTCGGAGTGTGTCGGCCTGCCCATGGGGTGTGTCGACACACTATCACAGACCGGCAAAACAGCTTCTCTGGGAAGGGTCACTAGTGTCGACACCACTTCATTTAGTGTCGACACACTGTAGAAAACTGCAAAACAGGCCTTCTGGGAGAGGCATCTAGTGTCGACACCATCTGGTCTAGTGTCGACACACTGCCCAGACCTGTTGACAGAGTTCTCTGGGAGCTGGGTCTAGTGTCGACACTGCTTGATCTTGTGTCGACACTACTTGACCATTTCTTCATCTTTTGGCTTAGGGCTTGGAGCATTGTGTCGACACCAGTATGGGGTGTGTCGACACTACCCTTGCAAGAATTGTGTATCCCTGAGAAATAAATGCATATTTCATTAGTCTAATGTATTATCATGAAAATAAATGATAATGTGTTTGAAAACATGATTTTTGAATATGGTCATTACATGTGTGGTGCATTTAACATGTTCCAATTATTGTGCATTAAAATCACAACTTGTCATCATAAAAATATGAGGGAAAAAGAATTATATTCACACTCAACCCAACAATCTCCCCCTTTTTGATGATGGCAATATTGAGTCAACATGAAGTTTGAATTTTTAAAGGATTGTGATTTTCAAGTATCCATTCACACAACATCCATTCACATTCATTCAATTTTCATTCACATTCATCAAAAGCCATTTAGCACAATTAGTAACAATTGACATTTTCATAATCAAGAGGCACAATGTTACTAATAATCATAGTTTTCCATTAATGGCCAAAAGCCAACACAGTTTTATCGACAGATATTTGTTCATTCACATTCATTACAAAAGTTCTCATTCAACATAGATGAACATAGATGTCCTTCTCCCCCTTTGACATCATCAAAATATGAAGTCCATTAGGAGGATGGAGGAGGAGGAGGAGGAATGGGCAGCAAGATAGTCTCAATATCCGTCAATCTTTTCTCCATAGAAGTAAAGTTGAACTTCATCTGAGCTTGGATTGTTGAGAGTCTTGTATGCAGGAGATGTTCCATTCTTTCAGAATTCTCAGACATGGTTGCTTGAAGCACACTGAAATCAGCTGAAATAGGCTGTGATGATGAAGAGGAACCAGTTGTGCCACCAAGTCTGTGCAAAGTTTTAAATTCCTTCTTGAGAGCAGACATTTCTTCATCAATGTCAGCAGATAAATTCTTCATGCCCTCCAAATCATCTACCATGTGTGCAAAAGATAGTCTTGTCTTGGATATCTGATTGACTGCTTCTTGGCTGTTGAATAGATTCTGTTGGGAATTTTCCAAAATACCTTCAAGAACTTTTCTAACTTGTCTTGATGCTCCTTTAGTTTAAGGGAGGCATCAGCCAATGTTCCAATAAGCCTATTGAATCTTTGGGCTGCATAATCTAATGCTTCCTTTTGTTTGATGAACTGAACAGACACTGAATTTTCCAACCTTTGTACCCTGAGCTTAAAAACCTCTGACATCTGTTGGATTAAAGAAGTAATGGTATCAAATTTGTCATTGAGAAATGAGTACAACTCTGGTGGAACAGAAGGTCCACCAAAGGAAGTGGAGGCTTGGGCTTGGGGAGTTAATGAAGGTATTTCCACTTCAGGAAGATGTGGTGAAGAGGTTTGAAAGGGAGGTGTATGAGGTACATCTTGGGGCATTGGTGCTTCATCCTCAACCGGAGGCTGGTCCTCATGTGCAGGAGATTGGGGTATCTCAGGAGGTGGTACAACCTCAGGAACCACTGGAACCTCTGCAATAGCTGGTGGTCCTCTTCTAACCTAATCTCCCTCAAGTCTGAATCCCATGAATTTCTGCAAATGTTTGAACCGATAGATGTTTGACTTGGGGATGTTTGAGATTTCTCATTCTCAAGAGAGACTCCAAGTGTTCAAAGACTGGTGTAAGATGAGCTGCATAAGGAAGAGACCTATGGAGATCTTTCCTCATAGTCTCAGACATAATTTGATACATAATCACATGGAGGTTGACCTTTATTCCTTCTTCATGCAATAATTATGAATCTTTGTATATCGGTGAGTCTGTCCCTTCCACCACCTTGAGGTGTGATAATTGTGGTGAGGATGTGGTGGAGAAGTCTCAACACAGGAGGAAATGTGTTTGTGTTGAATTTTGTGACATGAGTTTGTCGGGGATCATTGACATCATATGGAAGTCCAGTCAACAAGGAGTAAGCTTCATGAAGATTAAACTCAAAATTATGATAATCAGTCCCTTCATCAGGAATTCGAAACAAGGTGGCAGCTAGCTCTGTGGGCAAATCTATCAACACGCCCTTGACCTCAGACTTATACCCTTCATCAGTACATTCCAAATTCAAATAGAATTCTTGTACAAGTCTGGGGTAAATAGTTCTAAAGTCAAAAATGAATGGAAACCATGACTGAATGTTGAAGAATTGGAGAATTTCTGGAAATGCAGCAGTGAGCTCATTGTCTTGCAAATCTGCAGCCCTAGGCTTTAGAATGGACTTTCCTTCACTGGACAACTTTGAAGGGGTTTCCTCTAAGGGCTGAGAAGACCCAGATGAAGGAGAAGATGATTCTTCAGAAATTTCAGGGGAAGTTGCCAAAATTTTCCTCCTAGGGTGTCTAGGACCCCTTTGGAAGGACCTCTACTTGAAGAGAATGCCTTACCTCTCTTGGAAGGAGTGGGAGAAGCAGTGAAGTGTAAGGCCCTCGAATTTTGTTGTATTACTTTAGTACGTGTAAATAATTCATGCTTGTGTATGCATAGATGTACTTATCTACGTACGTATTAACTAGTTATGCTTATGTGAGCATGTGTATAAATAGATTATAAATTATACTTGAATTGCATGGTGGTAGTGTGTACATGATAGATACATATTGCATGTAAGTATATAGAATATGCATGGATTTTCTGCATGTTTTAAGTTCTGGCCGAAGGGCCCATTTGGCATCAACATGGTGGACGTCCATTATAGTCAACGTCAACATCGTTCGACGCTAATACTTAAGTCAATGGCCATGGATGTGGACGTTAATATCTCTGACCCACATGCGTTGCAGATCCCGAAATTCCGGGGGCAAGCAAGCCCAGCCATTGGGGAGATGTCCCCAACGGCTATCAGGCCATCCCATCACCCCGCCGGGATATCCCAAACCCCTTCTCCTATAAACCAAACCCCTTTGCAACCAGGAAGACCTCTCTTGGCTCTTTTGCAAGAGGAGAGGAAACCCTAACTCTAGCTGTGAGAAAACCTAAAGTTTTCATTCTTTGATCTGGCAATTTGGAGCTCATCCGGCAACCTATAGCAACTAGAAGCTAGCTGGAGCCTAGAGGAAGGCTTCCCCGACTCCAACCTGCTGTGGAGATCGACCAAGAACCCGAAGGAGTGGTGTTTTGGAGGCTTCTTGGGACTGCCCAAGGAGAGCTTCATCAGCCTCTTTGATCCCTTTAAAGATTTATTTGGAGGCAAGTAACCCATTCACTTCGTCCATGTAGGTGTCTAGTAGGGTTTTACCATTTTTTCATATTTTCCTCGTATCCTGGATCTTCACACTTCTCCTTCTTTTGAAGCTCGGGTTTGCATTTTGCACAGACCTGAACTTGACGGCAAGACCCCTTGCCGTTAAGATCTTCAATTAACGGCCAACGATGTTGCCGTTAAGCTTCGTTAACGGCCAGACTGTGGCGTTAAGTTTTAGGACAGAACAGTGAGCTATTCTCCCTTCTATATGATTAATTTCCGAAGTGTTTTCGCATGAGGATATAATGTAATCGTATATGTTATGTAAAATAGACAATGTGATGTGTGTAGAATTTGCTGTGCTTTTTGGTGAATGGCATGAATTGTTAGACTTATTGAAATACATGTTTGGAAAATGGATTATGCATGTTCACCTGCTATCTACATGATCCCTGAGGAATGGAATGCCCTAAATTTTTCTAAACCGTGTATATACGTATCAGTCCATGCCCTGCAATTTTGAGAATTTTTCCATGATTGTGGGATTTACTGTAATTTTTGTTTTGGAAATAGAAGACATGCGTAGGATTTGTAAAGTTTACCGTAAATTGTGTGTGTTGTGCAATAAATCCGGGGAAAATTCTTGTGATGATGTGTATGTTAGGTTCAGGGCTATGAACTGTCAAACTAGATATTCATGTTATGTTCCATGATAAATTGAATTATGAATGGCATGAAACTGAATGTTTTAATTTCTGTAAATGTAATATGACTTAGAAAAATCTGGAAATTTGTATGTGAGGTCATGAACCTGCAATTAGTGTGTGGTTAAATTTCATGATATTTGGATAACTGTAAAGGGTATTATGAAATTCCCATGTGAAAACGTGTGATAATGCATGCTATCATGAATATGATTGATGATGTGGTTGTCAACCATTAATGTGAGCTACTGAATGTTTGATTTCTGTCAACATTAGTATCATGATTAGGAAAAAACGAGCCATGTGTATAAGTGGGAGAATGTAAAGACATGTGTAATATGTGTGTTAAAATCGAAATGTGTAATGTGTAAGACTGTGCCATGTGTGACACTGCTTCCATAGAGGGCCGTGGAACCGTACCTTGGAAAAGTCCCCATGGGAAGGTTCAATGTGTTAAGATCCTAAGGGCATTAGGATGAAATCCTGGAGGTGGACAAGTACCACTGGTTAGGGTGGAAACTTGTTCTCCCGGTCTGCGCAGTCCAAGAGTCGTCACTGTATTGCCTAGGTGACGTCTATGTGTATGTGTTATGTGATGTGTCCTCTAATGATGGTTTGGACTATGTGTCACGACACTAATATGAAATGTGAATGTGAATTGTGAATGTGAATGTGACTATGTGTAAATTGTGTAGTGTGAATATGTGTAAATGTGCAATGTGTAAAAAGAGAACTATGTGAATGAGTGATTGTGCAAACATGTGAAACCAATAAGTTAGATGTGAAATTGTGATCCATGATACATTAATGTGAATTATGTTACAACAGCAACCTAGTTGTGTTTATAAGAATGTTTTATATGTGTAAAAATGCGTAGAATCCATGTTAGGAACAATTCTGCTTATGTGTAAACGTTTCCATGTTTAAGTGCTATCACGTTGTTGTTAAATCGAGAATGTAGCTCTCATGTGATAGGATGCGAATTGCCAAATCCATGTCAAAACAGCAACTTAAAGTGTTTAAAATGATAATGTGCATGTAAGAATGTGTAGAAACCATGATAGAAATGTTTCTTTTTATGCATGCAAGAATCCTATGTTTGGTTGCTTCCATGTTATAGCCTCATTTGAAATGTAGCTTTCATGTGATTACATGAGTAGAAAGCATGTGATAGGATATTTATTTTGGAATGGCTTAATTCATGTACCATGTGTTTTAAATTTTGTAGAATTATCATGATAGGTTGTCTTTTATCAATGTCCAAGCATGCTATATGTTTTGCTTTGTAAATTGGAATGAAAAACCTACTGTGATATATGCATGTATGAGGTGTGTGGTGTTATTTGCTAAGTCTTTTAGACTCATTCCTTGCTTCGGCGTACAAGTTTAGTTGGTGACCCTACATCGTTAGAGGAGACCATGGAGAGTGACTCCGAGCGTGGCGAGTAGCCTGGTGGAGTCGTCATCGTGACATTTTGCTTTAATTGTATGTAATTGAGGCATTGTAATGAAACTATTATGTAATTGTGGACAAGCTATGTAATCTGATTTTTAGCACTTTATTTTCGTGGACTTTAGTTATCTTTAAATTGTCATTTGAATCATGTATGTTAAATGTGGATGATGAAATGAAGACAAGTAGTTCTTTTGCTTCCGCTACTCTGTATTTATATTTATGAGCATCTCAAATGTATGTTATTGTTTGGGTAAATGTCCCACTGTGATGACGTTCATATACCGACGTGGATTGGTATAATCGTACCGGTATAAAGAGGGTCGTCGTAGAGATTGGTATCAGAGAACCGATTGAGATTATACATAAATACATGAATCATCATCCCCATTACATGCTAAATCTTCATAGATTGTCCACATTGTAGAATTGATCAATAATGAATGAAAAATAGATAAGAAAATGGTTAGGAATAAATTAACATAGCTCTAATGGTGGCTGAAATTTATTGCAGCCATGGCTTCGAGAGTAGGCGTGGCGGAGCGCCGGCCCGTGAGGACGAGCCGAGACGTGAGGAGCGGGCGGAGCAGCAGGCCCCGGCACCGCAGGGTCCTGTACTTCCCCCACCGCCGCCTTGGATTATGGAGTGTTCATGCAAGGTTTGGTGCAGGCCCACACCCAAGCTGCACTCCAGGCTCAGTTGGAGGCTCAGGTTAGTATAATCAATCAAGGTGTAGTCTGTTTTATTTAATTGTATGATGTTCTGTTGAATGTGTATTGCTTGTTGTTTGATGTAACAAGCTCAAGTTCCAGCTCAGGACCATGGTGGACCCTCCATCATGGAAAGATTCAAGAGGATGTTGCCACTCTCTTTTAAGGGGGAGAGCGATCCATTGCTAGCTGAGAGTTGGATGAGGGAGATTGAAAAGATCTTCCGAGCTATTAGGTGTGCGAATGAGGATAAGGTTACTTTAGCCACCTATATGCTTCAGGTATGTGTTAGTTTTGTATGTTTGTATGTTCTATTAAGTTAGATTTGTTTAGATGGTGCTTATGAACAGTGTACTGCAGGAAAGAGCTGATGTATGGTGGGCTTCATTACTGTGCACCCGATTCGAGGACGGAGCTATTGAGGTTGCTTGGGACGAGTTCGTGAGGCTCTTTCAGGCCAAGTTCGTCTCCGAGCATATCCAGGACAGGATGGTAGGAGTTCCTTTCTTTGACTCAAGGCTCCATGACCGTGCTCGAATATGAGGCAGATTTGCAGAATTATCTAATTTACACCTCATATCATGACAGATGAGCGCAGGAAAGCAAAGAAGTTCGTGATGGGCCTGAAGCCATCACTGAGGACGAGGGTAGTGGCGTTCGACCATCGTACCTTGGACGAGGCACTTAGTGCTGCTTGTAGACAAGAGGGTGAGATGGAGCAATATCTGGAAGAGAAGAAGGCTTCGCAGAAGAGGCCTGCAGCTACATTCGAGCGGCAGGACAAGAAGAAAGAAGTGTACCAGACACCGCAGCGTCCGGTAACAACCAGCAGTGCACATGTACCTTCTCAACGTTCCCCTGGTGTGAAGAAAGAGTGTCCCCATTGCAGGAAGACACATGGTGGTTCCAAGTGTTGGATGATTGCGGGAAAGTTCTTGAAGTGCATAAGTAGCGACCACAAGATCAAGGATTGTCCGAGACTTCAGCAGGGAGTCCAGCGCGGAGCGCCAGCCCCAGCAGTGGTAGCAGTAGCAGCGCCAGCTACAGGAAGACCAGGAAGGCCTCGAGCCCCAGCTCGAGTGTTTGCTCTAGCACGCGAGGACGCCGAGCAGGCGGAGCATGTCACCGAAGGTACGGTTTTACTTCTAGGTGTGCACGCTCAGGTTTTGTTTGACACGGGTGCCACTCACTCGTTCATTTCCGAGCGGTTCGCTAGGCAGTTAGCTTTAGAGTCAGGCATAGAGTCTGAGGATCTAGAAGTCCCTTTGTCTGTGCACACCCCTGCGGGTACGGTATCGAAAAGGAAATGCATTCCGTCGTTACCTGTGTGCATTGAGGATAGAATCCTATAAGGGTGTTTCATCTTGCTAAAGATGAAGGACTATGATGCTATTCTTGGTCTGGATTGGCTAGAGGAGCACTATGCGTTAGTAGATTGTCGTGGGAAGAGGATTGTTTTCCGCATTCCTGGTGAGGATGAGTTCTCTCATCCCTTGCCAAGGAACTTGGCGGGAAAGTTGGTCACTCTGCCATGAAGGCGATGCGCATGGTAACAAGGGTTGTGACGCTTTTCTTGCCAGCGTGGTGTTAGTACCTGAGGCTGATGAGTCACATACTCTTGCAGAGATCGAGGTAGTGCAGGACTTTCCAGACGTCTTTCCGATGATTTGTCTGGTTTGCCACCGGATAGAGAGATAGAGTTCACCATAGAGTTGCTTCCGGCACCTCTCCTATCTCGAAGGCTCCATATCGGATGGCACCTGCGGAGTTAGCCGAGTTAAGGAGGCAGTTGCAAGAGTTGCTAGATAAGGGATTTGTTCGCCCTAGTGTTTCCCCTTGGGGCGCACCTATCTTATTTGTAAAGAAGAAGGATGGATCACTTAGGTTATGCATCGATTATAGAAAGCTAAACCAAGTGACAGTGAAGAACAGGTATCCCTTGCCTCACATTGATGATTTGTTTGACCAGTTGCAAGATGCATCAGTCTTTTCTAAGATTGACTTGCGATCTGGTTATCATCAGTTGAGGATTAGGAGTGAGGATGTGTCCAAAACGACATTTAGAACCCGTTATGGACATTATGAGTTTTTGGTTCTTCCTTTCGGATTGACCAACGCCCCTGCAGCGTTCATGGATCTCATGAACAGGGTGTTTAGGCCGTATCTAGATAGCTTTATTGTAGTGCTTATTGATGATGTGCTGGTCTACTCTCCGGACGAGGCCACACACCGTCAGTATTTGAGGGTAGTATTAGAGGTTCTCCGTGAGCACAAGCTGTATGCTAAGTTCAGCAAGTGCGATTTCTGGTTGCGCGAGGTTCATTTCCTCGGGCATGTTATCTCTAGTGCTGGTGTTGCAGTTGATCCAGCAAAGGTCCAGGCAATTATGGATTGGGAGACCCCCAAGACCCCTTCGGAGATTCGTAGTTTTCTGGGTTTGGCTGGTTACTATCGGCGATTCATTGAGGGATTTTCATCCATCGCCGCCCCATTGACTCAGCTCACCAGAAAGGGAGTGAAGTTTGTCTGGTCCGAGAAGTGTGAGAGTAGTTTTCAATTGTTGAACACTAAGCTCACGTCAGCTTCGGTGTTAGTCTTGCCGAGCGGTGTAGAGGGTTTTGCTATCTACACGGATGCGTCTCGGATTGGCTTAGGCTGTGTGCTAATGCAGCAAGGAAGGGTAGTGGCATATGCTTCTCGTCAGTTGAAGGAGCATGAGAAGAACTATCCGACTCATGATTTGGAGCTTGCAGCAGTGGTTCATGCACTAAAGATCTGGAGGCACTATCTTTATGGTGTCAGATTTGAGGTGTTTACCGACCACAAGAGCTTGAAGTATCTTTTCTCCCAAAAGGAATTAAACCTGAGGCAGAGAAGATGGATTGAGTTCTTGAAGGACTATGACTTCGACCTTCAGTATGATCTTGGAAAGGCGAACGTCGTAGCGGATGCTCTGAGCAGGAAGAGACCATCTCTCCAGCAGGACTGGAAGATGTTGGAGGATGCGGCTTGCGCGTTGACTGAGTTAGAGCCATCGCTATGCCAGGCTTTTGTAGCTCAGTTATCTCTTAGGTCCTCGGTTTTGGACGAGGTGATCGAGCAACAGGAAGCCGACCCTAGACTCTTAGAGCTAGTAGGCAAGGCAGGCATTGCTCGTGATGAGGATGGTGTGATTAGATTCCATCACCGAGTGTGTGTCCCTGACTTGGTAGATGTCTATGAGCATGTGTTAGCAGAAGCTCATAGATCGCGATTCTCTATTCATCCGGGTAACACTAAGATGTACCAGGATTTGAAGAGGTCCTTTTGGTGGTCCGGCATGAAGAGGGACGTGGAAGATTATGTATCCCGGTGTTTAGTATGCCAGCAAGTGAAGGCCGAGCGGCAGCGACCATCTGGTCTTATGCAGAAGATGGAGATCCCAGTATGGAAGTGGGAAGCTGTCACTATGGACTTTGTTTCGGGTTTGCCTCGATCTAGAAGGGGTAATGACTCGATTTGGGTAGTCGTAGATAGATTCTCGAAGACTGTGCACTTCTTGCCTATGAAGAAGAAGCAGTCAGTAGAGAGTTTAGCTAGATTGTATATTAGTAGTGTGGTTAGATTGCATGGTGTGCCGAAGTCGATCATTTCGGATCGAGATCCGAGATTTACTTCGAGGTTGTGGAAAGGTCTTCAGGATGCGTTAGGTTCGGAGCTGAAGTTCAGTTCGGCGTTTCATCCCCATACAGATGGAAAGTCTGAGAGGACTATCCAGACGCTCGAGGATATGTTGAGAGTGTGTGTACTGGATTGGAAGGATGATTGGGAGCGTCATCTACCTCTAGTGGAGTTCGCATACAACAACAACTTTCATGCGAGTATTGGTATGGCTCCATTTGAGGCGTTGTATGGAAGGCCTTGCAAATCTCCTTTATGTTGGGAGGAGGCTGGTAATAGGCAGCTGGTCGGTCCGAAGTTAGTTCAGGAGACTTCGGATAAGGTCCAGCTTATCAGGAAGAGGCTTATTGCGGCGCAGGATAGGCAGAAGAGCTATGTCGACAACAGGAGGAAGGATTTGGAGTTCGAGGTGGGTGAACATGTCTTCTTGAAGATATCACCTACTCGAGGTGTCGTCAGGTTTGGCAGGCATAGTAAGTTGAGCCCTAGATTCATTGGCCCGTATGAGATTCTCAGACGATTGGGCAGCGTGGCATATGAGCTAGCTTTACCCCTAGCTTTAGCTAGTGTTCATCCTGTTTTCCACGTTTCTATGCTCAGGAAGTATGTCCGAGATCCATCTCATGTGATTAGTCATGAGCCAGTGGAGATTCAGCCAAATTTGTCGTATGTGGAGCAACCAGTAGCTATTCTTGACCGAAAGGTTCAACATCTCCGGAACAAGGGTATTGCATCGGTGAAAGTTCTATGGCGGAACTTCTCGCGAGAGGAGGCTACTTGGGAGCTTGAGGATGCGATGAGGAAGAAGTATCCCCGTTTGTTTGAGTAGTTTTGTTTAAACTTCGAGGACGAAGTTTCCTTAAGGGGGAGAGGGTGTAAGGCCCTCGAATTTTGTTGTATTATCTTAGTATGTGTAAATAATTCATGCTTGTGTATGCATAGATGTACTTATCTACGTACGTATTAACTAGTTATGCGTATGTGAGTATGTGTATAAATAGATTATAATATTACTTGAATTGCATGGTGGTAGTGTGTACATGATAGTATACATATTGCATGTAAGTATATAGAATATGCATGGATTTTTTGCATGTTTTAAGTTCTGGCCGAAGGGCCCCTTTGCGTCAACATGGTGGACGTCCATTATAGTCAACGTCAACATCGTTCGACGCTAATACTTAAGTCAACGGCCATGGATGTGGACGTTAATATCTCTGACCCGCATGCGTTGCAGACCCCGAATTTCCGGGGGCAGCAAGCCCAGCCATTGGGGAGATGTCCCCAACGGCTATCAGCCATCCCATCACCCCTCCGGGATATCCCAAACCCCTTCTCCTATAAACCAACCCCTTTGCAACCAGAAGACCTCTCTTGGCTCTTTTGCAAGAGGAGAGGAAACCCTAACTCTAGCTGTGAGAAAACCTGAAGTTTGCATGCTTTGATCCGGCATTTGGAGCTCATCCGGCGACCTATAGCAACTGGAAGCTAGCTGGAGCCTAGAGGAAGGCTTCCCCGACTCCAACCTGCTGTGGAGATCGACCAAGAACCCGAAGGAGTGGTGTTTTGGAGGCTTCTTGGGACTACCCAAGGAGAGCTTCATCAGCCTCTTTGATCCCTTTGAAGATTTATTTAGAGGCAAGTAACCCATTCACTTCGTCCATGTAGGTGTCTAGTAGGGTTTTACCATTTTTTTAGATTTTCCTCGTGTTCTGGATCCTCACCCTTCTCCTTCTTTTGGAGCTCGGGTCTGCGTTTTACACAGACCTGAACTTGATGGCAAGACCCCTTGCCGTTAAGATCTTCAATTAACGGCCAACGATGTTACCGTTAAGCTCCGTTAACGGCCAGACTGTGCCGTTAAGTTTTTCAGGATAGAACAGTGAGCTGTTCTCCCTTCTATATGATTAATTTTCGAAGTGTTTTCGCATGAGGATATAATGTAATCATATATGTTATGTAAAATGGACAATGTGATGTGTGTGGAATTTTCTGTGCTTTTTGGTGAATGGCATGAATTGCTAGACTTATTGAAACACATGTTTGGAAAATGGATTATGCATGTTCACCTACTGTCTACATGATCCCTGAGGAATGGAATGCCCTAAATTTTTCTAAACCATGTATATACGTATCAGTCCATGCCCTGCAATTTTGAGAATTTTTCCATGATTGTGGGATTTACTGTAATTTCTGTTTTGGAAATAGAAGACATGCGTAGGATTTGTAAAGTTTACCGTAAATTGTGTGTGCTGTGCAATAAATCTGGGGAAAATTCCTGTGATGATGTGTATGTTAGGTTCAGGGCTATGAACTGTCAAACTGGATATTCATGTTATGTTCCATGATAAATTGAATTATGAATGGCATGAAACTGAATGTTTTAATTTCTGTAAATGTAATATGACTCAGAAAAATCTGGAAATTTATATGTGAGGTCATGAACCTGCAATTAGTGTGTGGTTAAAATTTCATGATATTTGGATAACTGTAAAGGGTATTATGAAATTCCCATGTGAAAACGTGTGATAAATGCATGCTATCATGAATATGATTTGATGATGTGGTTGCCAACCTGATTAATGTGAGCTGTTGAATGTTTGATTTCTGTCAACATTAGTATCATGATTAGGAAAAACAGAGCCATGTGTATAAGTGGGAGAATGTAAAGACATGTGTAATATGTGTGTTAAAATCGGAATGTGTAATGTGTAAGACTGTGCCATGTGTGACACTTCTTCCATAGAGGGCCGTGGAACCGTACCATGGAAATTTCCCCATGGGAAGGTTCAATGTGTTAAGATCCTAAGGACATTAGGATGAAATCCTGGAGGTGGACAAGTACCACTGGTTAGGGTGCAGACTTGTTCTCCCGGTGTGCGCAGTCCAAGAGTCGTCACTGTATTGCCTAGGTGACGTCTATGTGTATGTGTTATGTGATGTGTCCTTCTAATGGTGGTTTGGACTATGTGTCACGGCACTAAATTGTGAAATGTGAATGTGACTATGTGTAAATTGTGTAGTGTGAATATGTGTAAATGTGCAATGTGTAAAAAGAGAACTATGTGAATGAGTGATTGTGCAAACATGTGAAACCAATAAGTTAGATTGTGAAATTGTGATCCATGATACATTAATGTGAAATTATGTTACAACAGCAACCTAGTTGTTTTTATAAGAATGTTTTATATGTGTAAAAATGCGTAGAATCCATGTTAGGAACAATTCTTGCTTATGTGTAAACGTTTCCATGTTTAAGTGCTATCACGTTGTAGTTAAATCGAGAATGTAGCTCTCATGTTATAGAATGCGAATTGCTAAATCCATGTCAAAACAGCAACCTTAAAGTGTATAAAATGATAATGTGCAAGTGTAAGAATGTGTAGAAACCATGATAGAAATGTTTCTTTTTATGCATGCAAGAATCCCATGTTTGGTTGCTTCCATGTTATAGCCTCATTTGAAATGTAGCTTTCATGTGATTACATGAGTAGAAAGCATGTGATAGGATATTTATTTTGGAATGGCTTAATTCATGTACCATGTGTTTTAAATTTTGTAGAATTATCATGATAGGTTGTCTTTTATCAATGTCCAAGCATGCTATATGTTTTGCTTTGTAAATTGGAATGAAAAACCTATTGTGATATATGCATGTATGAGGTGTGTGGTGTTATTTGCTGAGTCTTTTAGACTCATTCCTTGCTTCGGCGTACAAGTTTAGTTGGTTACCCTACATCGTTAGAGACCGTGGAGGACTCCGAGCATGGCGAGTAGCCTGGTGGAGTCGTCATCGTGACATTTTGCTTTATTGTATGTAATTGAGGCATTGTAATGAAACTATTATGTAATTGTGGACAAGCTATGTAATCTAATTTTTAGCACTTTATTTTCGTGGACTTTAGTTATCTTTAAATTGTCATTTGAATCATGTATGTTAAATGTGGATGATGAAATGAAGACAAGTAGTTCTTTTGCTTCCGCTACTCTGTATTTATATTTATGAGCATCTCAATCGTATGTTATTGTTTGGGTAAATGTCCCACTGTGATGACGTTCATTATACCGACGTGGATTGGTATAATCGTACCGGTATAAAGAGGGTCGTCGCATGAAGACCCTGGCTGCGCAATGGGGTCATGGCGACGTTTGCTGCGCTTCTCAACAGGAGGAGGGTCTTCTACGGCAACCAGTCTTGCATTGGCCCGTGACCTGGCACACGACGAGGCGCCTACTTGGGGGCCATGGTTGCAGGGGAAGAAGAGGAGCGGAGGACGAAGGAGATGGCGGGAAGAGGATGGAGACAGAGATGTTGTGAAGGGGGGAAGAGTCGTGCCATTTTCAAAGGGAACGGCGGCCATGGGTCCGACATGGGTATATAAAAAGAAGGGTTTTGGGGGTACACTGTCCCGCAGGAACAACAATCCCAAACTGGCGCCCAAGACCTGAACCGCCCAGACAGGGATATGTGTCGACACTAGAAGAGGTTAGTGTCCACCTGGGCTGGACTGTGTCGACACTAGATGCAGGTAGTGTCGACCTGGCCTGAAGAAACTTCGAGTATTTGAGCATGAGAAAAATTTGTGAGTTTTGGGAAATCTTTAATATGATGAAATATGAATGGAATTAACTTTTCAAGGATTTTTAAGACACCAAAGAATTCATTTGTCAAATTGTTACAAAAATTCAGCAAACTTCAAGTTTTACACAACAACTTACAGGATATGTTCATTAAATGACTTGAGCCATTAAAATGATGGTTTGAGGGATATAATACATTCAAAAATCAATGACAAACAACCATATTCTCCAAATCCAAAGAAATAAAAATATCTTTTAGATTGAGATCAAGTGTGATGAAAATAAATAGCTTTAAAGCAAACTGATGAAAGATAGGGATGATTCTTTCAAACAATTCTCCTTGGACAAACACACATTATTTTTTAATCAAACTATCAAATGTAGTAAATCTTGTTCACTCAAGAACTAATGCTATTTACACACCATAGTCCCTGGATACTAGAGATTTACCCATTATCAAGTTTCAAGGGGTAAATGATAACCTTTTGACATGAAAATATACGTTTATCAGATGCCAATATTTTCAGTTACTCAGTTATCATCAAAAATATATTGAGCATGTTGTTTTATTTTATTTATTTTATTTTTTTTTAAAACCCCTTTGAACAGAGATAGCAAAAAGGCGTCATGACATACATAGCACTTCATTCATTGTGAAGGTGTGTAGTTTCTCAGCATTTGTGCCATTGCTCTATTGAATAGTAATTTTAAAGAGAATTTTATAAAAAGAAAGCATTTATATCCCACATCATTTGCAAAAAAAAAAATTTTTAAATTCAAGGCACACATTATCCTTCAGTCTTTGAAAGAGATTTGAATTTCTGTAGTCTTGAAGAGCATAGGTGAGAGTTGATTGTGAAAAAATGTAGTAGATCACTCAAAAGATCATTTTGAAGTTCTAGACAACTCAATGAGTACATCATGCAAGAAAATTGTTGTAATTCAAGAAGAGTTTTGAATTTTGTAAAAAGAATGAGTTGAATTCTCTAGCTCCCCCTGAGATGATGATTCCAACAACTTTTCATCACAATAAAGATATGCAAGTATTTTGAAAACAGAAATGATTCTCTTTGAACAACAAAGCTCCCCCTCAACAATTGCATATTCATTTCTTGGTACTTGGCGGAGACATATACTCTCGCATAGTGAAAGTGTCCAGATAAGCAGAACTTGTCCTTCTTCAAGTCACCATTTGATATACCAAGAAGTTCAACACAATGTGAGTTGAAGAATTTATTGTCAAAAGAAATAGAAGTTGAATTGTGAGAGATGTGAACAATATGAATCAAGGAAGCAAAGAAGAATGATGAAACAATGACTCCCCCTCAGAATATGCCTAAACACTCAACCCAATGAGAGAGATCAAGAAGATGGATATTTGCAAAGACCAAGCTCTCTCCTCAAGGATGAAAATCTACCTTCAGGAAAAGGTTTAGTGAAGATATCAGCAATTTGATTTTTAGTTTCAATAAAGTGGAGTTCAAAGGATTTCTTTGCTACCTCATCTCTCAAGAAATGATAAATCAGATATGAAAGAATATTTCTCCAGCATTTCACTCAAAGATTCTTTTGACTCACTTCCCATAAGATATGCATGATGCGAAATGATCATTTAAGCAGTTCAGATATGATCATCCAAACAGTTTGCACAGAAAGAATATGAACATTTTGCATTTTTTTTAATTTACTCCCCCTAATATGTGCATAGAATGAAAAAGCTAGCAAGCAATTCACAAATGATTATGCACACAATTGGCTTTAAGCATAACATGACTTCTGGGACTTGGCGGAGTATTTTACTCACGCATAATGATAGCTTCCAAATAAGCATAACTTGTTTTTCCATATATCATCATTTGATATACCAAAAAGTCAAAGCAGTTGATATGCACACAGAATCATGGGCACAATTAAGCAAGCATGATAACACAAACATTATTCCAAAAGTTAAAACACAAAGTTATTGTTGGGAGTAGCATCAGAACACATTTTTCATTGTTCAAATAAAAAATCAAACATCATTTCAATTCAGGCAATTCAAATTTGAAATAATAAGGAAGTTTTACTTGAATGGACTTCAATTGCTTTTCAAAGATTTTACCTGTGTTCTCCAATCATTTCTTGCCTTGCACAGCCAATATCTTGAATCCATTTACAATATATGGCTGCAAGACTCCTCAGCTTGCTGATCAAGCTGATTTTGGGACCCACACTTGCTTGGGTCCTACAATGAAATCAATGTTAGTGTGCAATAAAGATTTTTGAATCCAAAATTATTTTATTTTTGATATAGATGCATTTCTTTCATTGATAGAACTATGAGCAGAATTAGTTCCAAATTTTCTTTTTGCCTTGCTCAATGCATCTATGTTTTCATGAAGTTTTCTAATTTTTGGATTTTTAATATAAGCAGAAACAGAATGATTTTGTGCAACATTTCTATGCCTATACACATGGAATTTCTGAACATTTTCAGTATGAACATGATATTTATTCCTATGTGTATGAGCATATGCATTTGACTGGAATTTCTGAGCATGCACAACAAAATCATTTCTGTACCAACAGTCCGTAGAAATATGACCAATTTTATAGCAATGAAAGCATTAGAATTTTTGCATGTTTATTGAAATGTTGACTTGTGACGACCCTCATTATACCGGTACGGTTATACCAACCGACGTCGATATAGCGAACGTCATCACAGTGGGACATTTACCCAACAATGACATTCAGCTGAGATACACGTGAATATAAGAACAGAGTAGCGGAAGTAAAAGAACCACTATCTTCGTTTCATTCATCATCCACATTTAACATACATGATTCGACAACATTTAAGAACTAAAAGTCCACATAATTTAAATAGCTGAAAATCAATACATAGATGTCCATACTTATACATTCTTCCATGATAATGCTAGTACAATGTTCAATTTACATACTATGAAAATCACAAAATGTCACAAGTACTCCAACACTCTAATCTCCACGCTCGAGTCGGTCTCCAACGTCTCCTCCACAAGTGTCTCGTCACCAACTACACCTGTACGCTGAAGCAAGTAGTGAGTCTAAAAGACTCCGCAAGTAATTCTACGCATACCATACATGCACATATCATATTAGGTTCTACATACACGTTCACAAGACACAACATGTAGCATGCTTGACATTAAATTTTACAACCTATCATGGTGAATCTACAATTTAAACACATAGACTATGCTTTCAGATTTCCTAAAATAGAATCACCTATCACATGCTTTCTATTCATTTCTCACATAAAAATCTACCTTCAACCAACTAAGACATGAAAGCCATTAACATGAATTTCCGAGCATGCATGAAAGGAAACATACATAACATGGAATCTACACATTCCTACGCATATACGTAACCATTTTACATGCTTTAAGCTTGCTGGTTTTACATGCTTTAGCAACCATAATCTAACACATGAGAGCTACAACAATGATTAAATCACACATGTGAACAACCAAGTATGGAAGTTGTTTATATATGCTTAACAATTATCCCTAGCATGGATTCTAGGCATTTTGCATATATAAACATGATCATAACATAGTAAAGCTACTGTTTAAGCATGATTTCAGATTGTCATAACATGGATTACAAACTCACATCCTCACATTTTGGTTTCACATTTTTACACAATTTCAAATTCTCATATTTCACACTTCACATGCACTTTTACACATTGTTCACATTCACATTTTTCACATGAACACATACACATTTACACATTCACATTTAGTGCCGTGACACATAGTCCAAACCACCAAAGAAGGACACAACACATCACATCACATAGACGCCATCTAGGCAATACAATGGCGACTCTTGGACTGCGCAGACCGGGAGAACAAGTCTCCACCCTAACCAGTGGTACATGTCCACCTCCAGGATTTCGCCCTAATGCCCTTAGGGTCACAACACATTGAACCTTCTCAGGGGGACTTTTCCCTGATACGGTTCCACTGCCCTCTGTGGAAGCAATGTCACACTTGGCACAATTTACACATTACACGTTTTCCGATTTAAGCACTTAGTTTAGCACATGACACTCACATCTCACTCATTCACTCATTCACACACATGGTGCTCTGTTTTCCTGACATGACACTACAATTACAGAAATTTAGTGCTCAGGAAATTTCACTAATCAGGTTGCTATATACAAAATCAAATCATTTTACAACGGCATGCATTAGTTTCACATTTTTACATGGAAAATTCATATTGCATCATATACTGGTCCAAATGACCTGAAATTTTAACCACAAGCTAATTTCGGGTTTAGGGTTCTTCATGCAAAATTTCAGATTTTTCTAAGCTAAAACGAAATTACAGAAAATCTAACATTAATTCCACATGCTATCCGCAATTCGATTTAACATGGAGTTGAACACAAGCACAATTTTAACAACTCACTGTCTGAACCCTAGCATGCATATAGCCACATGATTTATTCCCGAATTTATTGGCAATACACAATTTACGGAAGATTTATCGTGACCTACGCATGATTTCTATTTCCCAAAAACAAAATTTCAATGAATCATACAAGCATGGAAAATTCCAGAAATTCAGAACACAGACAGGGTTGTATATACATGGTCTAACAAAATTAGGGCAACATGATTTTACCACGGATTATGAGGATAATGGTGAGAACATACACATGAACATTCTTCCACATGCTTTCAAATATGTAAATAAGCTCTACCATCCACAAATAATGTACATTCACATTCCCATCCATCACTTAGCTAGTATACATAGCACATAGAGATTACATTATATCCTCATCGTGAAACATATCGAAATTAATCATATAGAAGGCATAACAGCTTGCTGTTCTGCTCAGATGAACTTAGCGGCAAGCTATGGCCGCTAATTAATGTTAACGGCATAATCGCTGGACGCTAAGCATGATCTTAGCGGCAAGGGATATTGCCGTTAAGGTCAGGTCTGTGCAAAACACAGACCCGAGCTCCAAAGATGGGGTGAATTTGGGGGTCTAGGACACGAGGGAAAATACATAAAAATGGTAAAACCATCCTAGACACATACATGAACACTATGGGTAGGGTACTTGCCTTTTAGGTATACTCCAAAGGGATCAAAAGGCTTGGTGAAGCTCTCCTTGGGCTGTCCCAAGAAGTTCCCAACCAGCCTCCAAGATGGCCTTCCTCCGGGTTCTTGAGCAAGCTCCAATGCAATCCGAGGTCGGGGATGCCTTCCTCGATGATCCAGCAAGCTCCTTGATGCAGCAGGTGGCCGGATCAAGTACTCTCATCTATTTCTTGGTGCTCTCTATTGGCCATTTGACTGATTGTCTAAAGATAAATAATATAAATAATGCCTGATAAAATATAAAGGGGCCCGGTCTGGTCCTGGGAGGTGCGCCCAAAAGTGCTAGTGCCCGCGGGAGTTAATTGACCAGAGTGTTTAGCATTACACTCAAGTGCTATCTATCTTGATTATATATATGACAATCAAAGTCCTATACTATACTCATTGTGTTATTGTGATACATTGTGCTATTTGTGCTATTGCCACCCTGCTCTGTGCTATATTTGGAAACTTGTGTTATCTTGATCCACGCTATTATGCTATCTCTTACATTACTTGACTCTCTCGCTCTATCATCTAGTGACTCTACTTTTAATACATTAACCATGTACAGTTTGCCAACACCATGAGATATAAATCCTACTGGGCATTGTCGCTCACCCTACGTTATTTGTTTATTGTGTTCTCAGGTGAGACTGAGGAGACTGAATACACTCACGAGGATGGGGAGGACCAAGAGTGATCCAAGAGTACCATGACGCCGCAGTGATTATCCTAGATGTCTTAGTTAGTCGTTTACTTTCATTCTATGTAATCGAGTCATTTAGGCCCTAAGTTATGGCTCTACATTAGTGGTTGTAATAGACTTTAGTTGAATTAGCAATGAAAGGCATTTGATTTCATATTGTTTAATTGTCCAACTGTTTGTTGTCTATTCTACGCTCTGTACTCGCTTACTTGCAACTGCCTCACGTTATGACATTCTGCGTCGGAGCATGACAAGCACCCCCTCTACACCAGCCAAGGGCAACTACAAGCATTGCGACAAGTCTAGTCACACTGCCGATGAGTGTTGGAGGAAGGTAGGCACATGTCTGCATTCTGGAAGTCACGAGCACCGTATTCCTAACTGCCCTATGCTGAAGGAACATGAAAGGCACCCTAATGGGCAAAATAAACAAGGCAGATTGCAAGTTGTGTAGGAAAGTGAAACCACAGAGGATGGCGGAGTGGTAGAAGGTACACTACAAGTTCTTTCTCAATCAACATTTGTTTTGTTTGATAATGGCATTACACATTCGTTCATATCTCAAAACTTTGCTGATATTTTAAATGTTAAACTTGCATCTATGGGTTTTGACTTCCCTATCACAACACCACTAGGATGAAAAGTATAACTTACCAAATACTTTCCATTAGCTGATGTTATGAAGGGAGATCTCAATCTGAGAGCCGACCTGGTATGTATGCCCATGGAAGGCTATGTTGTTATACTAGGAGCCGACTGGCTATCCACATATGGGGTTAGCATTGATTGTAGAAGAGGGAAAGTTACATTTAGTGAATTCCCAAAGTTGACATTCGCTGGACTTAAACACAAGAGACGTACATCTCTAATCTCTACCATACGAGCCCACAACATGATAAGGAAAGGATGTGTGGCTTTCCTTGATGCCGTAGTGGTTGAAAAGAAAGGGTCCAAGATAGAAGACATACACGTAGTCCAGGACAACCATAATGTCTTCCCCGATGAGCCACCAGAAATTTCACCTAAATGAGATGTCAATTTCTCTATCAACTTGATCCCTAGAGCTATATCGGTGTCACGTCAACCACATAGAATGTCACCTACTGAGTTAAAAGAGCTAAAAGCACAACTGGTGGAGTTGTTATAAAAAAGGTTCATTAGACCAAGTACTTCCCCATGAGGAGCACCTGTTATTCGTGAGGAAGAAGGATGAATCCATGAGACTATGCATCAATGACAAGCAATTTAATCAATTGACTATCAAGAACAAATACTCACTACCTCGAGTCGATGAACTCTGATCAAATATCTGGAGCTCAATACTTCTCAAAGATTGATCTTAGATCCGGCTATCATCAAATGAGAATCAAAGATGATGACATCTACAAAACGGCCTTCAGAAGTAGGTATGGACATTATGAATTCATCATCATGCCTTTTGGCCTAACCAATGCATCTGCAGCTTTCATGCAACTTATAAACAATGTGTACCGGCCATATCTTGATAAGTTCGTGATCATCTTCATTGATGATATTCTCATAAATTCTAAGACCAAAGAAGATCATGAAGTGCATCTAAAGGTAGCTCTGTAGATCTTGCGTGATAATCATATTTATGCTAAATTAAGTAAGTGTGAGTTCTATCTAGAAGAAGTGTCCTTCTTAGGCCATGTCATCTCTAAAGATGGTATATATATTGATCCCTCCAAAGTTGAAGTTGTACTTAATTGGAAGAGACCAACCAATGTCACAGAGGTTAGAAGCCTTTTGGGACTAGCTGGCTATTACAGGCGATTCATAAAGGACTTCTCCAAGATTGTTGTGCCTCTCACTCGACTTACTCGAAAGGAGAACCCTTATGTCTGGAGTAAGGAAGGAAAGAAAAGCTTCCAAACATTAATAGAATGTTTGACATCTGCACCTATTCTCGCTCTGCCTATTGAAGGAGAAGGTTTCTCAGTTTACACTGATGATTCGAGAATTGATTTAGGCTGCGTGCTTATGCAAAAAGATAAAGTCATTGCATATTCCTCAAGACAATTGAAGACTCATGAGGTCAACTATCCCATACATGATCTAGAGTTGGACTTTGTAGTCTTTGCCCTAAAGATCTGGAGACATTACCTCTACGGTGAGTAATTCACTGTCTATTCAGATCACAAAAGCTTGACGTACCTATTCTCCCAAAAGGAACTTAATATGAGACAAAGAAGATGGCTAGAATATTTGAAAGACTTTGATTTCAACATTCAATTCCATCCAGACAAAGGGAATGTTGTGGCTGACGCTCTTAGCAGAAAGCCTATGTCATCTTTATCTAGTATAGTTCTTGGCGAGATGCAATTGTTAGAACAATTCGCAAGATTAGACTTGAATGTTGAACAGAGAAATGATCATGTCTTGGTTGCCAATATCAAGATTCAATCTGACATAATTGTGGAGATCAAAGCTCAACAAAATAATGACCCATTCTTGGTTCGTGTTAGAGACTTTAACAGAAAAACTAAACTTTGCCATGGCTGAGGATGCCAAGGAAGATCATGTGTACCTGACAACGAAGATCTTAAAAAGAATCTAACGGATGAAGCTCATAGAACCAAATACACTATCCATCTTGGTGCTACCAAGATGAAAGAACATTCTGGTGGCCAAACATGAAGTGAGAAGTAGTTGAACATATTGCACATTGTCTTACTTGCCAACAAGTGAAGGCAGAACACTGGCGTCCTGCAGGTGTACTCAGACCCCTGGAGATCCCAGAGTGGAAGTGGGAGAGCATTGGCATGGACTTCATCATGGGTTTATCTAGGACTCGTGGTGGACTCGATGCCATATGGGTCATTGTAGATAGACTAACTAAGTCTGCACACTTTCTACCAATCAAAAGTAAGTGGTCTGTAGATGTGTTAGACGTTCTTTATGTCAAAGAGATTGTGAGACTGCATGGAGTTCCATCAACCATAGTCTCATATCGTGACCTGAGATTTACCTCTCATTTTTAGAAAGGACTTCAAACTGCACTTGGTACTAAACTGAATTTTAGTACTACTTTCCATCCAAAAATAGACGGACAGACCGAGATGATTAATCAAATTATGGAAGACATGTTAAGAGCTTGCACAATAGACTTTGAAGGCTACTGGATCGAGTAATTGCCCCTAATGTAGTTCGCCTATAACAATAGCTACCGGGCAAGTATAAAGATGGCTCCATTTGAAGCATTATATAGAAGAAGTTGTAGATCACCGGTATGTTGGAATGAAGTTGGTGAACAACAATGGTTAGGACAAGACATGTCCAATCTACAACCAAAGACATCCAAGTCATACGAGATCGGATCAAAATCGCTCAACCCAAACAAAAGAGCTATGCCGACAAGAGAAGGAGAGATCTAGAATTTCAAGTGGGAGATCATGTACTTTTGAAGATGTCTCCTACGTGTAGAATCCAAAGATTTGGAGTCAAAGGAAAGCTAAGTCCAAGATTCATTGGCCCTTTTGAAGTTCTCGCAAGGTTGGTGAAGTTGCATACCGACTGGTGTTGTCTCCACATTTAGCGTTCGTACATAATGTATTTCAAAGCTTAGGAAATATTTGATGATCCTACCCATATTATACATCATGAAGACTTGGTCTTGCATAAGAATATGACATATGAAGAGAATCTAGTCAAGATATGTAGCAATTTGCTAATTTAAAATGAATAATTAAAACCCATTAAACAAAATTATGAGATGGGCTTTATTATGGACCACACTAGAGTTGTTTGGCCAAAATAGGAGTTTAAATGATAGAATAAAAGAAAATATTATTAAATTTGGACCCTATTATTTCCTAATTAAAAAGGGGTAAGTAGATTATAAATACAACTCATATATATCCAAATTGAAGTTGTAACGACCCTCCTTGTACCGATACGATTATACCAATCCACGTCGGTATAGAGAACGCCGTCATAGTGGGACATTGACCCAACACTAAACGATAGGTTGATATGTACATGAATAGTAAAGAGTACAGCAGAAATAAAGTAAAAATTTCATTCCATTCCATCATCATCATCAATATCCACAGTCTGTATAACATAAGATGAAAGAAAATACTAAAGTCCATATTGATACAACTTTCAAATGAAATACATTGTCCATCCTTAATTACACAATTTTGAATTACATACTATGAAATGAAAGATATAATGTAGAGATCTCCACAAAATAGCTACTCCTCACACTCGGAGTCACTCCTAACTATATCCTCCCCGGATGTGGAGACACCTATCACACCTGTACGCCGAAGCAAGTATGAGTCTAAATAGACCCAGCAAGTAATCCATGAACACAACCATACACATATCACCTACACATGCTAGAGTTCTACACAATTAAGCACTTAAGGATAATCATGGTACATGCTTTACATAACTTAAACAACTAAATATAAAACTTATAACATGCTTCCTACACCTTTTATTCAACATGCTTCAAGATTTAAATCTCATTCAAACCCTTCTGCAACTATACATACTTTAAGCATGGGATTAAACATAAAGTAAATAGCACACCTAGCATGGATTCTAATCATTTTCACATGCATTAACACCAATATACGTACCTTTGGCTTTCTGTTTTGACATGAATTAAACACATTCATATGGGCTTACACTTATTCGCATGCTAACACATTCATTTAACAATTTTACATTGCACATCTTTCACATTCACATGATCATATACACATATTCACATTTTACACTTAGTTGCCATGACACATAGTCCAATCCACCACTAGAAGGACACACATATACACATTCACATACCTATCACCTAGGCAACACAGTGATAGATCTTGGTTAACTACGCAGAACCGGGAGAAGCACTCTCCACCCTGACCAGGGGTACTTGTCCACCTCCAGAATTTCATCCTAATTGCCCATAGGATATCACACACATTGAACCTTCCCGTAGAGACTTTAGTACGGTACAGTTCCACAGCCCTCTATGGTAGTAGTGTCACACACGGCACATTTTAACACATTTCACTTAAGTCACATATTTACTTACATTATTCACAAGCACTAATCATTTCATGCTCATGTACTTAAATACACACACATGGTTCAGTTTTTCCTAATATGATGCTACTGGTTACTGTACTAAACAACTCATACCACAATTTTAATCATGCTGTAATCATTGCATTATACAAGAATTAAATTAACATGTTCACTTGGCAAATATTCACTTTTAAATTAACAACCACACCTACTGTCACCCAAACAGGACGAATTATTTATCACAGGTTGAAGACAGATAACACATTATATGCTCAATTTTTCAGATTTTTTGGACTTATATACTAATTATGATAATTAAAACAGATATCATGCATTTCCCACCAAGAAATTCATTTAGCATGGTTACAGTTGGTTCTAGCAGTTCAAAAATCTGAAAACAGTCATTATGCTGTCATGTAAAAATTATAAAACCCTAACTCACAACTGATCCATTTATACAAGATTAAACATGGTCATTTTCAGCTCACAGTTCAATTACAGAAATTTTAATAAATGACACAAATCACAGAAATTCAGTACCTCCTCATGATATGACCTTTTGCCTGTACTGAACTCAACATAATTTCTACAGTAAACACAGACAACCACAAGTCCGAATATGATCATACAGATGTGAAACTACGGTACTGTAAAACCCAGAAGAACTTGGCGTCACACATGTAGCCGCCAACAGGGGTTAACGGCACCATCTGTTGCCGCCAACTCAGGATCTTAATGGCAGCAAATGTTGCCATTAAGTTCATATCTGCAGAAATGCAGACTGAACGCATAAAACATAGTGAATGGGGGTTCCAGGACACGAGATAAATTCCCAAAATTCCTGAGACCTACTAGACATGGGTATGGACAATGTCCAAAGGTTACTTGCCTTTTTAAAGATTGCTAAATGGAATTATTTGTCGGAGAAGCTGTGATGACCCAACCAGTAAATTGGCCCAACAACCGTGCCAGTTGGTAGACTTCCCAGGAAGGTCACCCATCTTGGGACTACTCCCTACTGAGTACGCTTAACTTCAGAGTTCTTTTCCTACTCGAGCTCTGAAAATGACTAATCCGGGTTGTTGGTAGTCTACTGATTTAGTCCATTTAACATATTCTTATATGGGGTGTTACAATCTACCCCTCTTATATAAGCGAGGTCCTCGTCGCTGCTCACATATAGCACTCAATCAAACCCCAGGCAGGCAGGATTCTAGAGGTGGCCCCCACAGGCTCAAGAGATGGCTCCCACTATGTAGCACTTTGCGCCATTATGGCTTCAAGAGGTGGCTCCCATAGCGTAGCACTTTGCACTGTGTGGCACTTAGTTCCTGCACTTCCGGCTGGGTAAGGCTCTGATACCATTTGTGATGACCCAACCAGCAAACTGGCCCAACAACCGTGCCAGTTGGTAGACTTCCCAGGAAGGTCACCCATCTTGGGACTACTCCCTACTGAGCACGCTTAACTTCAGAGTTCTTTTCCTACTCGAGCTCTGAAAATGACTAGTCCGGGTTGTTGGTAGTCTACTGATTTAGTCCATTTAACATATTCTTATATGGGGTGTTACAGAAGCTCTTCTCGGCCAAGCCAAGAAGTGCCCCAAATCTTCTCCCGAACCGGTTTTGTGTTGATGTAGACTGCACACCAAGGTCGGAGAAGCCTTCCTCTATGTTCAGAGCTCCTTCCAGTCGAAGAGGATCACCGGAAAACACACCACAACGCAAGATCAAGCCATCCAAAGTTCAGGTTTCGCACAGAGTTTTCTAGGGTTTTCTCAAAGAGCCAAAGGAACCTATTTCGCCCAAAATGAGAGTTTTTATAGAGCCAGGGGGTTTGGGGTATGCGTAGACAGGATTTCCTACCGTTGGGAGACGGTTTCTAAAACAAGAACTGAAGAAATTGTGATCGTTTCCAGATCTGAAACGCACAGATTTGGGGGAAATAGACGTCCACATACCCGGCCGTCTACTAGGAGTTGGCGTCCATCGATTTAGACGTCGACTCTCCCCTAAACGTCCATGCATGTTGACGTTAACAAGCACTTCGTCCAGAACACAGAAATGTCCAATATTTACATTCACTATATGCATATACATGCAATACATAATGTACAACTTAAATATTATATATATATATATATATACTATGTAAATACAATAATATGTACATAGTAAACTCATATAACATCATAATAATACAATATGTAAAGAATAATTAAATATACATGTATGCATATACATATTTACACAAGGCTATATACACAAGACAACTAAACATCACCTGACCAAACAACTAAATAGAAGGGCAAAAATTCGAGGGTCTTACACCCTCTCCCCATTAAAGAAAACTTCACCCTCGAAGTTAGAATGATACTACTCAAATAAAATAATTGGGGATACTTCTTCATCATAGAATCCTCAAGCTCCCAAGTAGCCTCCTCTCGCGAGAAGTTCCGCCATAGCACCTTCACGGACGTAATGCTCTTGTTCCGGAGATGCTGAACCTTTCGGTCAAGAATAGCTACTGGTTGCCCAACATACGACAGATCTGGCTGGATCTCCACTGGCTCATGACTAATAACATGAGATGGATCTTGGACATATCTCCTGAGCATGGATACGTGGAAAACGGGATGAACACTAGCTAACGCTGGGGGTAAAGCTAGCTCATATGCCACGCTGCCCAAACGTCTGAGAATCTCATATGGGCCAACGAATCTAGGACTTAACTTACTATGCCTGCCAAATCTGACAACACCTCGAGTAGGTGAAATCTTTAGAAAAACATGCTCGCCAACCTCGAACTCTAAATCCTTCCTCCCGTTGTCGGTGTAACTCTTCTGCCTATCCTGCGCCGCAACAAGCCTCTTCCTGATAAGCTGGATCTTATCCGAAGTTTCCTGCACTAACTCCAGACCAATCAACTACCTATCACCAATCTCCTCCCAACATAAAGGAGTGATGACCAAACTGTCCCCATAATAAATAATTTATTTATTTATATATTAATTTTGATGATTAACAAAATAGTACTAATGGATTACTTGAGCCTTGAGAACAGGAAATAAAAGAAAAATGAAAGTTCAAGACAATCAGGTAAGTCTCATCTCTCATTCTATCCAAGTCTTTGTATCGACTTCTTTGATAAGCAAAACGATTTCCTCTTTGACCGGAAAACTCAAAACAAATCGATATCGCAACGATTCCTTAAGACATCGCAACGATTTCTTTAGAACCCGTAACGACATGACTGTCGTAACGATTTCTTTAGACCTCGTAACGATTTCTTTAGAACTCGCAACGACTCTCTAGCCGTAACGATTTCTTTAGACCTCGTAACGATTTCTTTAGAACTCGCAACGACTCTCTAGCCGTAACGATTTCTTTAGACCTCGTAACGATTTCTTTAGAACTCGCAACGACTCTCTAGCCGTAACGATTTCTTTAGACCTCGTAACGATTTCTTTAGAACTCGCAACGACTCTCTAGACGTAACGATTTCTTTAGACTTCATAACGATTTCTTTAGACCTCGTAACGATTTCTTTGAAACTCGTAACGACTTGTTTGTTGTAACGATTCCTTATCATTCATAACGACTTGATTGCTGTAACGATTTCTTTACAAGTTCATAACGCCTTGCTTTGTGTAACGATTTCTTGTAATGATTTCTTTGAAACTCGTAACGACTTGATTGCTGTAACGATTTCTTTACAAGTTCATAACGCCTTGCTTTGTGTAACGATTTCTTGTAACGATTTCTTTGAAACTCGTAACGACTTGATTGCTGTAACGATTTCTTTAGAGTTCATAACGGTTTCTTTACAGTTCATAACGACTTGATAAGTGTTCATAACGACTTGCTATAACTCATAACGATTTCATAAGTCATGAAAGCATCAGGATTATTTATATTGAATTTCTTGTTGTATCAGTATAATGCTTTTTAATAGCGTTGAAAAGTCAAAGTCATATCTTGTCTGTTGACTGCTACGCATTAAATGCTCTCTGATCGTATCTCCCATGCATGCAGACAATATCTTCTATTTCCATGCTACTCTGTCTACGTACTTTTTAGACAGAAAGGAGCTTTGCTATATATTGCAATATATGTTCCATCTGTAACTAACAATCAACGACAGTCCTAGCTGTCCTCTATTTATTGTTGATATGCTTGCAGATATCTGACAAGACTCATCTGTACAACGTTGGATACAAGATACAAGATTCTAAAACATTTCTCTGGCGTGTACAAAGGATAAAAGACTGACGATCAGAAGCTTCCTTAGTGACCAGTCTAACGTACACCAGGATAAGAGACAACGGACACTTCAACGTTCAAATTCAAATCAGAAGTTTAAATAGAAGACTCAAGACGGAGAAGAACAACAAGTAGAAAGGGAACAACGCTTGCAATTTGAAAAGGAAGAAATCCATCTCTTCGAGTCTTCAGAAGATTGAAACAAGAGCGAAGCTTCCACTCAAACCTTGTTCTTAGCTCTTAGCTCTTAGCTCTCTGTGATCAAAAAGAGTTTTTATTTGTGAGAGCTTGTGTAGTCCTTGGAGAGAAAACCTTGTTAAATCTCTTTCTCTCTCGGGCCTTGGTAGCTTCAGTGTGTAGCTGGTCAAGCTAGAGTCTGAAGCCTGTTTCCACACCTTTTCTTCTTTGGTTGTGTCCCCTTCTGGACGAAGGAAGACCTGGTGGTATCCAGGGTGATTGTTTTCCCTTCAGGTTGAAGGAAGACCAGTTGAGACTGGGTGTAAGGATCCGTGAGGGGGATAGTACCCTTGTTAGTGAAATCCTGAGGTATTGCTCAGAGACTGGACGTAGGTCTCCTGTGGAGAGGAGTTCCGAATCAGGATAAAATTCCTTGTGTCGTGTGGCTGTGTTTTGTGCGTTTGCTATTCTTTTTCCTCTAACTCTAACTACTGTTTAAGTTGTTGTGTAATCTTTTTAGTGAACAGGTTTTTTAATCAAGATCAAATTTTAATAACCCATTCACCCCCCCTCTGGGCTAGCTAGCTGGGCAACAAGTGGTATCAGAGCCCGTCTCTTCGACAAAGATGAAGAGCAAAGATCTATGGCAGCCCAAAGCAACTTCGAAGGTCAGTCAGTCAACAGGCCTCCCTTGTTCGATGGAGAAGACTACACCTACTGGAAGACCAGAATGGAATATTTTCTACAAGGTCATGATTACACAATCTGGTCCATTGTAGAAGAAGGTGATCTTTTGGTCACAAACGCTAAGGCTCAGTGGACAGATGATGATAAAAAAAAAATATCCTTAAACTGCAAAGCCAAGAGCATATTATGCTGTGCCCTAAACAAGAAAGAATTCAATAGAGTCTCAGCCTGCAAATCCGCAATGGAGATGTGGGAAAAGCTCAGAATTACCTATGAAGGGACAGACAAGGTAAAGGAGACAAGAATAGATATTCTAGTAGCTCAATATGAAAGATTTCAGATGCAGACAGGTGAATCAATAACTCAGATGTTCAGCAGATTCACAGACATTACAAATGGATTAGCTGGTTTGGGAAAGGTTTATGATGTACCAGATATGGTTAGAAAAGTCCTCAGATCTCTACCATCTTCATGGACTCCAAAGGTAACAGCCATTGAAGAAGCCAATGATTTAAAGTTAATGTCATTGGAAAAGCTAATAGGATCTCTCATGGCTCACGAGATAAACATGGAGAGATTAGGAGAATCCTCCAGCAGAAGAAACAATCAAATGCTCTCAAAGCAAGTGAAGATAATTCAGAAGAATCTTTAGATAATAGTGAAAGTAGTAAAGACAGTGATGATGAAGAAGCCATGCTGTCTCGAAGACTTCAAAGGATTCTAGCAAAGAAAAAGAAGTATCAGTCCGGAAGAAATTTTTCAAGAAAAACAAAGACTTCAGAAAACCAGAAGTAAAGGATCAAAAGAAAGGAGAAGTGATCTGTTATGAATGCAAGAAGCCTGGACACATCAAGGCAGACTGTCCAACGCTTAAGAAAAATGATCACAAAAAGAGGGACAACTTTAGAAGATTCAAGAAGTACAAAAAGAAGGCAATGGCAGCTGCTTGGGAGAATAGCAGTGACTCAGACAGTGAGTCAAGCTCAAGCAGTGAAGGTGAAGAAGTCAACTTGGCTTTCATGGCCAACACCGAAGACAAGGGAAAGTCAAGAGCATCCAAATGGTATTTGGACAGTGGATGCTCGAGGCACATGTCAGGCAACAAGAAGTTTTTCGTTGATCTCCAAGCTGAAGAAGGTACAGTCACATATGGAGATAATGGAAAAGGAGTTGTAATAGGAAGTGGATCCGTGAATATCAAAGGAAAATCAGTAATTGAAGATGTTATGCTGGTCAAAGGGTTAAAGCACAATCTTATCAGTATCAGCCAGTTGTGTGACAAAGGCCATCAAATTCAGTTTCAAGAATCAAAATGCAGTATCTTAAAGGATGGTGCAGTCATATTTGAAGCCTACAGAGAAAGAAATTTGTATGTTCTATATCTCGAGGAACTCAAGGATCAAGATGTGTGTTTGGCAGCTAGTAAAGATCAATCAACTGAGTTGTGGCACAGAAGATTGGGCCACTGTAGCTTGGACGGGTTGAACAGGCTCAGAAAGAGAAAGCTAGTGGAAGGACTGCCAAAGGTAAATTTTAGATTGGACAGCATTTGCAGACCTTGTGCAAGAGGAAAGCACACCAAGAGCTCCTTCAAATCAAAGACTGTAGTAACCACCTCAAAGCCCTTAGAACTACTTCACATGGATCTATTTGGGCCAATGAGGACTACCAGTTTGGGAGGAAAGAATTTTGGATTTATAATAGTTGATGATTATTCGAGATTCACTTAGGTATCCTTTCTAGAGCACAAAGATGACACATTTGAAAATTTTGTCAGCTTCAGTAAGAAAGTTCAGAAAGATCAGAAATTCACAATTGTCTCTATCCGATCAGATCATGGTGGTGAGTTTCAAAATGAAAAGTTTACAAAGTTCTGTGATGATCAAGGAATTGAGCACAACTTCTCAGCTCCAAGGACACCTCAACAGAATGGAATTGCTGAGAGGAAAAACAGAACTCTCTTGGATATGGCAAGAACCATGTTGTCAGAATATGATTTGCCAAGATACTTCTGGGCCGAAGCTATCAACACTGCATGTTATATCATTAATAGAGTGATGATCAGGCCAATTCTGAAGAAGACTGCTTATGAACTCTACAAAGGAAAGAAGCCAAAGATCAGCCATTTCAGAATATTTGGATGTCCTTGCTTCATCCATAACAATGGAAAAAGGGACATTGGTAAGTTGGATGCCAAATCAGATGAAGACATCTTTATGGGGTACTCTTCTAAACCCAAAGGTTATAGAGTTTTCAATAAACGTTCCTTATTAATTGAACAATCTGTACATGTTATTTTTGATGAATCTAACCCTTCCTTGAAAAGGAAGAAATTAGTGACATTGATGATGCAGATGACTTGTCTGAAAAGTTAAAGAATACCTCAATTAAGGACAAGGATGATCCTCCTCTGGAAGAACTGCAGCAAACTGAAATTCAACATGAAAATCTTCCAAAAGAATGGAGACATCAGAAAGATCACCCTCCTGAAAATATTATTGGTGATCCATCTGTAGGGGTAAGAACAAGAGGTAATGTAATTCCTTGTGATTACTTAGCCTTTGTTTCTCAAATAGAGCCTAAGACAGTCAATGAAGCTTTATCTGATGAATCTTGGATATTAGCCATGCAAGATGAACTAAATCAGTTCAAGAGAAACCAAGTATGGTCACTTGTTCCTAGACCATCCAATCATTCAGTTATTGGCACCAAGTGGGTGTTCAGAAATAAACTGGATGAGTCTGGAATAATCTTAAGGAACAAGGCCAGACTGGTAGCTCAAGGCTACTCCCAAGAGGAAGGCATAGATTTCGATGAAACCTATACACCTGTAGCTAGACTTGAGGCTATTAGGATTTTACTTGCTTATGCATCTGCATTTGATTTAAAACTATTTCAAATGGATGTCAAATCAGCCTTTTAAATGGCTTTATCAAGGAGGAAGTTTATGTTGAACAACCTCTAGGTTTTGATGATCTCGAATTTCCAAATCATGTATTTAAACTACATAAGGCTTTATATGGTTTGAAGCAAGCACCTAGAGCCTGGTATGAAAGGCTCAGTACTTTCTTATTAGATCATGGTTTCACTAGAGGTAAAGTAGATAGTACATTATTTATAAAGTCTAAGGATAAACATATACTTCTTGTGCAAATATATGTAGATGATATTATTTTTGGATCTACTGATGAATCTCTTTGCAAGTACTTTGAAAAGCTTATGCAGGGAGAATTCGAAATGAGCTTGATGGGGGAGCTAAGCTACTTCCTTGGATTGCAAATCAAGCAAGGGAAGGATGGCACTCATATCTGTCAAGCCAAGTACACCAAAGAGCTGTTAAAGAAATTTGGATTTGAAGATGCAAAGCCTTTATCAACCCCAATGAGCACATCAATCAGAATGGACAGTGATCAAAAAGGTAAAAAGGTAGATCAAAAGAATTATCGAGGTATGATAGGATCATTACTTTACTTAACTGCAAGTAGACCAGATATTTTGTTTAGTGTGTGCATGTGTGCTAGATATCAGGCAAACCCTAGAGAGTCTCATTTAATTTCAGTAAAAAGAATATTTAGATATCTGGCTAGAACTCATGATTTAGGTCTCTGGTATCCTAGATCTTGTGAAATAGAATTAGTAGGATATTCAGATGCTGATTATGCTGGATGCAAAGTAGATAGAAAAAGCACCAGTGGTTGTTGTCAGTTTCTTGCAGGATGTTTGATATCATGGTCATCCAAGAAACAAAATTCAGTAGCTTTATCAACAGCTAAGGTAGAATATGTTGCTGCTGGAAGTTGCTGTACATAACTTCTTTGGATAAAGCAACAACTTGAGGATTTCGGAATTCACATCAAATCAATTCCACTATTGTGTGATAATACAAGTGCCATCAACCTCACCAAAAATCCAGTTCAGCACTCAAGGACTAAGCACATTGAGGTAAGATATCATTTTATTCGAGACCACGTAGCTAGTGGTAATTTAGAAATTTCTTTTATAGATACAAATGGTCAATTAGCAGACATCTTCACAAAAGCCCTACCTGAAGAGAGATTTACATCTCTTAGAAGGGAATTAGGGATGTGCAATGTGTGAAAAGATCTCTGTAATTTTATTGGCATAAAAATTTTCAGATAGAAATGAAATTTTCCCTCTTTAACAATGAGCAAAATTCAGTTTGTCTACATTCCTTGACCGCTATCGTATTAAAAGCTGTTTGACCCGTCAAACGATTTTGTCGTTTTCTGGCTTTACTGCCTCTGGCGCTTCACTTTTCGATAAAATAGTAATAATTTATTCAAATCATTCTGAGAACGACTTGTCTTCTACCTTTACCCTTTTATCCTCTATCCGTTCACCCAAAGCCGATGCCCTAACGATTTTGGGATCGACTCTCTGCAACTTTCGAAGCTTTCTCCTCTTCCCGCGAGAATCCCTTCGAGAGCTTTCATCCCCTTCCATCATCCTCCTTTCTCAGAACCTTTTCTTCTCTGCACCCATGGCCGCTCCGATGATCTCCGGAAGCGTAGGGGGCTACAGTGCTGAGTATTTGTCCCCAAAGGAGCAAGAGAGGTTTACATTTGTGAAGACGAAGATTTGCGGAAATAAGGCAGTGGATGTTCAGAATCTTGAGAAGAGTGGCTTGGCCAGGCTAGTCGACGCCCTGAGAAGATTGCAGTGGATGGATGTAGTTACTTTCAATGAGGTAAGCTACCTGGACTTGGTGAAAGCCTTCTACATTTGTCTGAAATCGGAAGCAGATGGGTCCCTTGTTCCTCTGTCAAGGGCAACCAAATCAGAATAACCCATGAGCTTTTGCGTGATTGTTTGGAGTGAAGACCTCTGGATTTAGTGGCATTCACTCTGTGAATGATGAAGTCAAAGGTCTCGGGATTATTGGTCCAGGGTTTAAGCTGAAGGACGGGAAGCTTGATATTAATCAGATGTCTACATTTAATAGATTGCTTCACTTTATAGTCTGCCAAATCATAGTACCTCGTAGTGCTACCTTTTCTTCATGCACTAGGGCAGATTCGGACATAATGTTCTGGGCAATCCAGAACAAAGAGATAAACCTGGCCGCAGTGATGATTGAGCGAATGATGTTTGCACATGCTCAGATATGGGAAACAAAGAGCAAGTTGAATGTTTCCCTACCGTATGCTCATCTACTGACCAAGATTTTCAAGCACTTTGGAGTAGATATGTCAGGTGCAGTAGCTGAAAAGATGGACCAGTCAATAAGATCCAGAAATCTGAAGAAAAGTGGATTCTCAGTGGTAGATGGAATGTGGTCAAAGTCTTCTGTGGCTGAAGGAGAAGCAATTATTGGGGATATTTTAGAAGTTCAAGAAGAAACAGTAGCAGAAGAAGAAGTAGCAGCAACAGAGCAAGCAGCAGTAGCAGAAGAAGAAGCAGCAGTAGCAGAGCAAGCAGCAGCAGCAGTTGTTCAAGAAGCAGCAGTACCAGTTGTGTCCAGCCAGGCAGAAGGTTCAGTCTCACCTGTTGTGGAGATTATCTCTCATTCTCCAGAAGTTCAGTTGGAAGAAGGTGCAGCTGGTGTGGCAGACTCTTTGCCCACCACCTTAGTCGCCTCAATCTTAAAAGAAGTATTGGATTCCATTCCCTCCACCTCAGCTACTTCTAAAGAAGGTGGATGTGTTGAAGAAGAAGCTATGGCACCAGGCCATACAGAAATTCTGTCAGAAACATTTGCTAATGTTGAGGTACAAGCAGGTACTCAACAAGATGTGGTCATGGATGAAGCTCCTAGCCAAGGGGAGCAAAGTCTCTTTGAACCTGAAGTGCCTGAATCCGTGGCAGAAGGCCACTTGGAGAAAGTTGTGTTGGAGAAGCTCCTGCTAAGGGGGAGCAAGAAAGTGTTGAACTCCCCGCTCCTAGTCAGGGGAGCAAGTAGGCATTGAGGAAATTCCACCTCCTGCCAGTGTTCCTGTTAGTGAAGGCCCAGGTGCAAGCAATATCAATCTTGAGGAGCCTGTCATTCAGCAAGGGAAGCAAAAGAGAGTGGCTCACAAAAGGCCAAGAAAGAGTCACAGAAAAGTCAATCTGAAGCCTATTATGGCATTGTTGAAAGCTCAAGGAGAAGTCTTGTCATCCGTTCAGACAAGTGTTCAGGGCATTATCTCTAATCAAGCCTCAACCTCCTCTGATCTATCCTCAATTCGAAATGCAATGAGGTGGTTCAATAAAGAGATGTCCGATATGAAGAATTTGCTGGCTAATCTTTCAAGGTCTAGTGGTGTCCCTCCTGCACCCACTCAGAGCAGTCCAGCTGAAGTTCCTAGGCCACCAGGGCCTCCAGCAGAAGTCTCTCGGCCAACAGGGCTACCAGTTCAAGCATCAGGGCCACCAGGGCCATCAGGGCAAGCTTCAGGGTCATCAGGACCCTCTTCAGTTGTCAGAGAGCCAAAGGGAAAGAGCCCATGTCAGCTACTTCGGCCCCTGACACTTCAAATCTTGCAACTCCAATTTTGTCCTCACCTACCTCTCCTCTCACAGCCCCTCCTGCTCCACCAACTATAAAACACCCAGTACCTCGCACCCAACCATCATCCTCTATCATTTCATCTCAACCTACCTTCTCTCCTACTCCTTCTCACACTTCAGCCCCATCATCCTTCTTACCCTCATCACCTCAAACTCAAACCACTCCAATTCAACCCCTTCATCCTTCAATCCAAAACACCTTTTCTATCCTCCTACTCCTCCTTCCTCTGTTACTTTTATTCCAGAAAATCCTCCTCTACTTGGTGTCTTTGACACAAACTTGCCGGATGCCTTTGAGAGAAATACCCTTTCCACCATTCTCTACACTGCCACTCATATCCACAGGACTGATCCTCCCAGTCCTGCCAAGAAAGAGGAAACAATCATCCTCTGCTTCCATCTCCTCCTCCTTATTTCCACCTCTTTGGTACTCTCTTACCCTTGAACCTCAGAAAAGATTCCTTTATAAGGAATATCTTCAAAAGTGCATCCTCTCCACCATTTATGGTATTCCCTTCCTCAACCTTACTGAGCACCTAAATATTGTTCTTCCTCTTACCCAGTTATCCCACTTTCATAAATCCAAAATCTTTGAGGGGACTGAGTTCAAGACTGAAGATCAGTGGGCAAATGTCAAGGGCAACAAAGCTCAATACAACAAGTTCTTGACTGCCAGGGCCGAATCCATTTCGCATGGAGCTCATTCTCTCACTCTCTCTGAGTGGTTCTTTCTCAAGCATAAGAATTTGTGGGGTCCTTTCATCTTGAAAGAGATCCGCATTGCCAAAAGCTTCCAGCAGTACAGTGACTTCTGCTTCCTGAACAAACTGCCAGAAGTCCAGTTCTCTCAATTCCATTCAGCTATAGTAATGTTAAGATCCGAACGTCCAGTGAATATTCCCCTAACAGTGAATTTTGCTGATATCCGGATTGACTCTCTAGTCCTTTTGCCAAAGCTGCATTCCCTAGTATTTGATTCAGATGCAGGATCCCATGCATTTGACATGTTTGCCAAGCAGATGGGTAGAATGTCAGCCAAGCAGAGCAGACTGCCCTCCTTCCTGCGGTTTATCTTCAGAGAATACCACTCTGGCCGCATCTCCTCTCAGGTTTTGGCTCCACTCATTTCTGAGTGTGAAAGGCTTACACCCTCCGTGTGGGCAATCATCTACAGGGAAACCCACCTTCAGTTAGAGGCCATCAACAGTTCCTTGGTTCATCAAAATAAGCCCTCTCTCTCAGCTGAAGCCTTCATGGATCTCAACTCCATAAATCCTATTCAAGAGATTTATGTTCAGTGGGCAGCTAGATATACAGCTTTCTTCGCTCTGAAGAAGGATCTGATAGATCAGAAGCTCTTCTATCCAATCTCTTTGGATAGATTTCTCCATCGTGCCAGTTTCGGAAAAAGCACTTACTTCAGATTCATTCTGGACCCAGATCAGTATGCAGAATTCTTGGATCAGCAAAGGGTTTTGTACATTCAAAGGGCCACCCAATCCATGGGTCCTAACTTCTCTGTTGCTTCTGGGGTTTTCCAACAGACGTTTGAAGACCTTGAGATCAAGGCATGGGCTGTCATCTCACAGCATGCCTCCTTGTTATCTCCCTTGTACTACCTTTCTCATACTTAATCCAATGATATCTCTCTTCTTTGTCTCTCAGCCTATCTTTTTGCTTATTGACAAAATGGGGGAGAAAACTAAAGTCAATCTGAAAAACATGAATGTTTAATTTTTTGTATGATGTTTAGTATATTTTGTCATCATCAAAAAGGGGGAGATTGATGACCAAACTGTCCCCATAATAAATAATTCATTTATTATATATAATTTTGATGATTAACAAAATAGTACTAATGGATTACTTGAGCCTTGAGAACAGGAAATAAAAGAAAAATGAAAGTTCAAGACAATCAGGTAAGTCTCATCTCTCATTCTATCCAAGTCTTTGTATCGACTTCTTTGATAAGCAGAACGATTTCCTCTTTGACCGGAAAACTCAAAACAAATCGATATCGCAACGATTCCTTAAGACATCGCAACGATTTCTTTAGAACCCGTAACGACTTGACTGTCGTAACGATTTCTTTAGACCTCGTAACGATTTCTTTAGAACTCGCAACGACTCTCTAGCCGTAACGATTTCTTTAGACCTCGTAACGATTTCTTTAGAACTCGCAACGACTCTCTAGCCGTAACGATTTCTTTAGACCTCGTAACGATTTCTTTAGAACTCGCAACGACTCTCTAGCCGTAACGATTTCTTTAGACCTCGTAACGATTTCTTTAGAACTCGCAACGACTCTCTAGCCGTAACGATTTCTTTAGACCTCGTAACGATTTCTTTAGAACTCGCAACGACTTCTAGCCGTAACGATTTCTTTAGACTTCATAACGATTTCTTTAGACCTCGTAACGATTTCTTTGAAACTCGTAACGACTTGTTTGTTGTAACGATTTCCTTATCATTCATAACGACTTGATTACTGTAACGATTTCTTTACAAGTTCATAACGCCTTGCTTTTGTAACGATTCTTTGAAACTCGTAACGACTTGATTGCTGTAACGATTTCTTTACAAGTTCATAACGCCTTGCTTTGTGTAACGATTTCTTGTAACGATTTCTTTGAAACTCGTAACGACTTGATTGCTGTAACGATTTCTTTAGAGTTCATAACGTTTTCTACAGTTCATAACGACTTGATAAGTGTTCATAACGACTTGCTATAACTCATAACGATTTCATAAGTCATGAAAGCATCAGGATATTATTATATTGAATTTCTTGTTGTATCAGTATAATGCTTTTTAATAGCGTTGAAAAGTCAAAGTCATATCTTGTCTGTTGACTGCTACGCATTAAATGCTCTCTGATCGTATCTCCCATGCATGCAGACAATATCTTCTATTTCCATGCTACTCTGTCTACGTACTTTTTAGACAGAAAGGAGCTTTGCTATATATTGCAATATATGTTCCATCTGTAACTAACAATCAACGACAGTCCTAGCTGTCCTCTATTTATTGTTGATATGCTTGCAGATATCTGACAAGACTCATCTGTACAACGTTGGATACAAGATACAAAATTCTAAAACATTTCTCTGGCGTGTACAAAAGGATAAAAGACTGACGATCAGAAGCTTCCTTAGTGACCAGTCTAACGTACACCAGGATAAGAGACAACGGACACTTCAACGTTCAAATTCAAATCAGAAGTTTAAATAGAAGACTCAAGACGGAGAAGAACAACAAGTAGAAAGGGAACAACGCTTGCAATTTGAAAAGAAGAAATCCATCTCTTCGAGTCTTCAGAAGATTGAAACAAGAGCGAAGCTTCCACTCAAACCTTGTTCTTAGCTCTTAGCTCTTAGCTCTCTGTGATCAAAAAGAGTTTTTATTTGTGAGAGCTTGTGTAGTCCTTGGAGAGAAAACCTTGTTAAATCTCTTTCTCTCTCGGGCCTTGGTAGCTTCAGTGTGTAGCTGGTCAAGCTAGAGTCTGAAGCCTGTTTCCACACCTTTTCTTCTTTGTTGTGTTCCCCTTCTGGACGAAGGAAGACCTGGTGGTATCCAGGGTGATTGTTTTCCCTTCAGGTTGAAGGAAGACCAGTTGAACTGGGTGTAAGGATCCGTAAGGGGGATAGTACCCTTGTTAGTGAAATTCTGAGGTATTGCTCAGGACTGGACGTAGGTCTCCTGTGGAGAGGAGTTCCGAACCAGGATAAAATTCCTTGTGTCGTGTGGATGTGTTTTTGTGCGTTGCTATTCTTTTTCCTCTAACTCTAACTACTGTTTAAGTTGTTGTGTATCTTTTTAGTGAACAGGTTTTTTAATCAAGATCAAATTTTAATAACCCATTCACCCCCCCCCTCTGGGCTAGCTAGCTGGGCAACAAGAGATCTACAAGGCCGACTATACACTGCCTCAAATGGATCCATACCAATACTCGCATGAAAACTATTGTTATATGCGAACTCCACAAGAGGTAAATGACGCTCCCAATCACCCTTCCAATCCATCACACACGCTCTCAACATATGCTCGAGCGTCTGGATAGTCCTCTCGAACTGTCCATCTGTTTGGGGATGGAACATCGAACTAAGCTTCAATTCGGAACCTAAAGCATCCTGAAGACCCTTCCACATGCTCGAAGTAAATCTCGGATCTCGATTCGAAATGATCGACTTCGGTACACCATGCAACCTAACAATGCTACTAACATACAATCTAGCCAAACTCTCAACTGACTGCTTCTTCTTCATAGGCAAGAAATACGCAGTCTTAGAGATTCTATCTATAATTACCCAAATCGAGTCATTACCCCTCACTGATCTGGGCAAACCCGTTACAAAATCCATGGTGATTGCCTCCCACTTCCATACTGGGATCTCCATCTTCTGCATTAGACCAGATGGTCGCTGACACTCGGCCTTCATTTGCTGGCATACTAAACACCTGGATACAATATCTGCCACATCCTTCTTCATGCCAGACCACCAAAATGATCTCTTTAAATCCTCGTGCATTTAGTGTTACCTGGATGAATAGAGAATCTCGACCTATGAGTTTCTGCTAGAACGTGCTCACGGACATCTACAACATCGGGAACACAAACTCGGTGATGAAATCTAATCACACCATCCTCATCACGAGCAATGCCCGCCTTGCCTACTAATTCCTGAAACCTAGGATCAGCCTTCTGCTGCTCAATCACCTCATCAAGCACAGTAGACTGAATGGACAACTGAGCTACAAAAGCCTGACATAATAATGGCTCTAACTCAGTCATCGCACAAGCAGCATCCTCCGACATCTTCCAATCCTGTTGGAGTAAAGACCTCTTCCTGCTAAGAGCATCCGCTACGACATTCGCCTTTCCTGGATGATACTGAAGATCGAAGTAGTAGTCCTTGAGGAACTCAATCCATCTCCTCTGACGCAGGTTTAATTCCTTTTGAGAGAAGAGATACCTCAAGCTCTTATGGTTAGTGAACACCTCAAATCTGACACCATAAAGATAGTGCCTCCAGATCTTTAATGCATGAACCACTGCTGCAAGCTCCAAATCATGAGTCAGATAGTTACGCTCATGCTCTTTCAACTGACGAGAAGCATATGCCACTACCCTTCCCTGCTGCATCAACACACAGCCGAAACCAATCTTAGATGCATCTGAATAGATGGCAAAACCCTCTACACCACTCGGCAAAATCAACACTGGTGTAGAAGTAAGCTTAGCCTTCAACAATTGAAAGCTACTCTCACACTCCTCGAACCATACAAACTTCACACCCATCCTGGTTAGCCTAGTTAATGGGGCGGCGATAGAAGCAAATCCCTCAATGAATCGCCGATAATAACCTGCTAAACCAAGAAAACTCCGAATCTCCAATGGGGTCGTAGGGATCTCCCAATCTAATACAGCTTGGACCTTCGCTAGATCAACTGCTACACCAGCACCAGAGATAACATGCCCAAGGAAATGAACCTCGCGCATCCAAAAATCACACTTGCTGAATTTAGCATACAGCTCGTGCTCTCGGAGAACTTCTAACACAACCCTCAAATGCTGACGGTGTGTAGCCTCATCCAGAGAATAGACTAGCACATCATCGATGAACACCACTACAAAACTATCTAGATAAGGTCTAAACACCCTGTTCATGAGATTCATGAACGCTATAGGGGAGTTGGTTAGACCAAACGGAAGAACCAAAAACTCATAATGTCCATAACGAGTCCTGAAGGTCGTCTTGGACACATCTTCACTCCTAATCCTCAACTGATGATAGCCAAACCGCAAATCAATCTTGGAAAAGATCGATACATACTGCAGCTAGTCAAATAAATCATCAATCCGCGGTAAGGGATACCTGTTCTTCACAGTCACCTGGTTGAGCTTCCTATAATCAATACACAACCTAAGTGAACCATCCTTCTTCTTTACAAATAATACAGGTGCACCCCAAGTGGATACACTAGGGTGAATAAATCCCTTATCCAGCAAATCCTGCAACTGCTTCCTTAACTCAACTAACTCCGTAGGTGCCATCCGATATGGAGCCTTTGAGATAGGAGAGGTGCCTGGAAGCAACTCTATAGTAAAGTCTATCTCCTTAACCAGTGGCAATCCAAACAAATCATGGGGAAAAATGTCTGGAAACTCCCACACTACATCAATCTCCCCAAGGGTAGGTGACTCATCAGCCTTTGGTACTAATACCACGCTGGCAAGAAAAGCGTCACATCCCTTGTTCACCATTCTCATCGCCTTCATGGCGGAGATGACAACCCTTCCCGCTAAGTTCCTTGGTAATGGATATGAAAACTCATCCTCACCAGGAATACGGAAAATGATCTTCTTCCCACGAAATCTACTAAAGCATAATGCTCCTCTAGCCAATCCAGACCAAGAATTACATCATAGTCCTTCATCTTTAGTAAAAAGAAGCATCCATCTAGGACTACATCCTCAATGCACATAGGTAATGACGGAATACACTTCCTAGTCGATACCGTTCCTGCAGGTGTGTGCACAGACAAAGGGACCTCCAACTCCTCAGCCTCTAATCCTGACTCTACTGCTAAGTGCCTAACAAAATGCTCAGAAATGAACGAGTGAGTGGCACCTGTATCAAACAAAACCCGAGCGTGCACACCCATGAAAAGAACTATACCTTCGGTGACGTACTCTGCCTACTCGGCATCCTCTCGAGCTAACATGAACACTCGGGTTTGGGCTCGAGGTCTTCCTGGTCTTCCTGTAGTTGGCGCTGCTGCTGCTGGGGCTGGCGCTCCATGCTGGACTCCCTGCTGAAGTCTGGGACAGTCCCGGATCTAATGCTCACTGCTCCCGCACTTTAAACACTTCCCCGCTAGCTTCCAGCAGTCCATACCACCATGTGTCCTTCCACAGTGAGGACACTCCTTTTTGCCGCTGGGCCTAATGCTGGGGGACCTCGATGAAGCTGCCTGCTGGCTACTCGTTGCCACGGGACGCTGCGGTGACTGGTACGCCACCTTCTTCCTATCCTGCCACTAGAAAGGAGGTGCAGACCTCTTCTACGCTGCCTTCTTCTCCTCTAGGTACTGCTCCATCTCGCCCTCCTACCTACACGTAGCGCTAAGGGCCTCATCTAGGGTACGATGATCAAATGCCACCAGCCTCGACCTCAATGATGGCTTAACGCCCATCACAAACGTCTTTGCTTTCTTGCGCTCATCAGCCACTATGTGAGGTGCATATTTAGACAATTCTGCAAACCTGGCCTCGTACTCAAGTACGGTCATGGAGCCCTGGGTAAGAGTAAGAAACTCCTGCTCCATCTTGTCCTGGATATGCTCCGGGATGAACTTGGCCCGAAAGAGCCTCACGAACTCATCCCATGCCACCTCAACAGCATCGTCCTCAAACCGGGTGCGCAGTAAAGAGGACCATCATACATCGGCTCTCTCCTGCAACAAACCACCCATAAGGACCAATCTAAACAAATCTAAACTTAACGTAATTACATGAAATTTAATACCTAAAGTATATAGGTGGCCAAGCTGACCTTGTTCTCCTCAGCACACCTAATAGCTCAGAAGATCTTCTCGATCTCCCTCATCCAGCTCTCCGCCAGCAATGGCTGACTCTCCCCCTTAAAAGAGGGTGGAGCTATCCTCTTGAATCACTCCATGATAGAAGGACCACCATGGCCAAGCTCCTGGGGAACTGGAGCTGGAGCCTGAGCGTGCTACAACAAGCAATATAAATTGCACATAAGCACATAACAATCATACATTGATTAAAAACAGACTACTTCTATCTAACATTTCTAACCTGAGCCTCCAGCTGAGCCTGGAGTGCCGCCTGGGTATGCGCCTGTGTCTGCATAGCCTGCACCAGGCCTTGCATGAACACTCCATAATCTACAGGCAGTGGTGGAGGAAGAACTGTAGGACCCTGGGGTGCTGGGACCTGCTATTCACCCCTCTCCTCTCGCCTCTGCTCATCCTCTCTAGCATGGGCACCATGCCTGCCATGAGAAGCCATATCCTGTAAAACAATTCAATCACAGTTACAAACTAAGTTATTTAGCCCAAGCCATGTTCTTAACTATCTTTCATTCATTATTAATCATTTCTACACATGTGAACAATTCTATAAAGACTTAGCATATTATGAAGATGATGGTTTACTCATGTACAATCTCAACATGTTTCTCTGATACCAATCTCTGTAACGACCCTCCTTATACCGACACGATTATACCAATCCGCGTCGGTATAGAGAACGCCATCACAGTGGGACATTGACCCAACACTAAACGATAGGTTGATATGTACATGAATAGTAAAGAGTACAGCGGAAATAAAGTAACAATTTCATTCCATTCCATCATCATCATCAATATCCACAGTCTATATAACATAAGATGAAAGAAAACACTAATGTCCACATTTATACAACTTTCAAATGAAATATATTGTCCATCCTTAATTACACAATTCCGAATTACATACTATGGAATGAAAGATATAATGTAGAGATCTCCACAAAATAGCTACTCCTCGTGCTCGGAGTCGCTCCTAACTATATCCTCCTTGGATGTGGAGACACCTATCACACATGTACGCCGAAGCAAGTATGAGTCTAAATAGACCCAGCAAGCAATCCATGAACACAACCATACACATATCACCTACACATGCTAGAGTTCTAAACAATTAAGCACTTAAGGATAATCATGGTACATGCTTTACATAACTTAAAAAACTAAATATAAAACTTATAACATGCTTCCTACACCTTTTATTCAACATGCTTCAAGATTTAAATCTCATTCAAACCCTTCTGCAACTATACATACTTTAAGCATGAGATTAAACATAAAGTAAATAGCACACCTAGCATGGATTCTAATCATTTTCACATGCATTTAACACCAATATACGTACCTTTGGCTTGTTGTTTTGACATGAATTAAACACATTCATATGGGTTTACACTTATTCGCATGCTAACACATTCATTTAACAATTTCACATTGCACATCTTTCACATTTCACATTCACATGATCATATACACATATTCACATTTTACACTTAGTTGTCGTGACACATAGTCCAAACCACCACTAGAAGGACACACATATACACATTCACATACCTATCACCTAGGCAACACAGTGATAGATCTTGGTTAACTGCATAGAACCGGGAGAAGCACTCTCCACCCTAACCAGTGGTACTTGTCCACCTCCAGGATTTCATCCTAATTGCCCATAGGATACCACACACATTGAACCTTCCCGTAGGGACTTTACTACAATACAGTTCCACAGCCCTCTATGGTAGCAGTGTCACACACGGCACATTTTAACATATTTCACTTAAGTCACATATTTACTTACATTATTCACATGCACTAATCATTTCATGCTCATGTACTTAAATACACACACATGGTTCAGTTTTTCCTAATATGGTGCTACTGGTTACTGTACTAGACAACTCATACCACAGTCTTAATCATGTTGTAATTATTGCATTATACAAGAATTAATTAACATGTTCACTTGGTAAATATTCATTGTTAATTAACAACCACACCTACTATCACCCAAACAAGACGAATTATTATCACAGGTTGAAGACAGATAACACATTATATGCTCAATTTTTCAGATTTTTTGGACTTATATACTAATTATGATAATTAAAATAGATACCAACCAAGAAATTCATTTAGCATGGTTTACATTCATATAGTCAGTTCTAGTAGTTCAGAAATCTGAAAACAGTCATTATGCTGTCATGTAAAAATTATAAAACCCCAACTCACAACCGATCCATTTATACCAGATTAAACATGGTAATTTTCAGCTCACAGTTCAATTACAGAAATTTTAATAAATAACACAAATCACAAAATTTTAGTACCTCTCATGATATGACCTACTGCCTGTACTGAACTCAACATAATTTCTACAGTAAATACAGACAACCACAAGTCCAAATATGATCATACAGATGTGAAACTAGGGTTCTGTAAAACCCATACGAACTTGGCGTCACACATGCTGCCGCCAACAGGGGTTAACGGCACCATCTGTTGCCGCCAACTCAAGATCTTAATGGCAGTAAATGTTGCCGTTAAGTTCATATCTACATAAATGCAAACTGAACGCACAAAACACAATGAATGGGGGTTCCAAGACATGAGATAAATTCCCAAAAATTCCTGAGACCTACTAGACATGGGTATGGACGATGTCCAAGGGTTACTTGCCTCTTAAAAATTTGCTAAATGGAATTATTTGCCAGAGAAGCTCTCCTCAGAAAAGCCAAGAAGCACCCCAAATCTTCTCCCGAACTGGTTATGTGTTGATGTAGACTGCACACCAAGGTCGGGGAAGCCTTCCTCTATGTTCAGAGCTCCTTCCAGTCGAAGAGGATCGCTGGAAAACACACCACAACACAAGATCAAGCCATCCAAAGTTCAGGTTTCACATAGAGTTTTCTAGGGTTTTCTCAAAGAGCCAAAGGAACTTATTTCGCCCAAAACGAGTGTTTTTATAGAGCCAGGGGGTTTGGGGTATACGTAGACAGGATTTCCTACCGTTGGGAGACGGTTTCCAAAACAAGAACCAAAGAAATCACAGTCGTTTCTAGATCTGAAACGCACAGATTTTGGGGAAATAGACGTCCACAAACCCGGCCGTCTACTGGGAGTTGGCGTCCATCGATCTGGACGTCGACTCTCCCCTAAACGTCCATGCATGTTGACGTGAACATGCACTTCGGCCGGAACACAAAAATGCTCAATACTTACATTCACTATATACATATACATGCAATACATAATGTACAACTTAAATATTATATATATACTATGTAAATACAACAATATGTACATAGTAAACTCATATAACATCATAATAATACAATATTCACAGAATAATTACATATACATGTATGCATATACATATATACACAAGGCTATATACACAAGATAACTAAACATCACCTGACCAAACAACTAAATAGAAGGGCAAAAATTCGAGGGCCTTACAGAAGTCCAAACCCTACCCTAATATGTTAGCTACAAAATTAGGATTCTATCCGAATCCAAATAGAAGATTTGGATGCTAGGAAATCTAGGTAAATATGAAAACTCAGAGTTAAAGGGAAGTTAGAGTTGTATTAGGAATTAACAACACTATATCTATAAATAAACACCCAAACCCTTCATGGTCGACCCTTCTACTCTTTTGAGATTTCTTAGACGTGGAAGGGCGATCAAAGGAGGAGGGAATTGAGGAGAGGAGCTTGCTAGAAGATCTACAAGTTCGTTCTTCGAGTTCTAGCCCTAGGAAGATCATCTCGTCCAAAGGTAGGCAATCTCACAAGCAAAACTTAATTGATCTCGTCCATAGGGTGTTCATCTCAGGAATAAAAGCCCCTTGTTTTCCCCAATTTCTATCATGTTATTCTTGTCAATTTCTTGCTTGAAGTTCTGTCACGACCATGTACCTGACCCATCATGTTCACCCCAATTCTTGGTTCATACTTTGCCTCGTGCTGTGAAACTTTTTCTGTATATACTACATGATGTCTAGATCATGTTGGTATTTTTTCCCCAATTTCTATCAAGGGTTCTATGTGAATTTATTCACTCTTGATCATTGTGCCATGTAATTGGTTCGTTATGGAAGAACCTAATCATACCACTTTGTAACCATGATGAAATCCTAATTACTCTTTACTGTTTGATCTCTTGCAAGTCTAGTTTTGTTTAGACCAAGTTTCACAATTTTTCATCAAGTATACATTGAGATTTTCATTGTTTATGGTCACTGTGTCAAAACCCCATGGAAGTGAACTGCAATCCAAGGAGGTTTGATTTCCTATTCGGGTAGGAACCCAGAGATCACGACATATTGATACATCGCGTTCTCATCAGGGTTGTGACAAGCCCCCTGTCACATTCTAAACGCCACAGGCACGGTGTCGCGTTCTTCTTGTCTGACCTAAGAGGCCTTGTCGCATTCTGTTAAAGCATACATCGCATTCTTAAGGTACCGTAACGCGACTAGTGCAAAGGTACGTCGCCTTTATAATTTTCATCCAAAAACCCTAGTTTTCATATGTTCTTACTTGAAGTCCTTGTATTTACTCCATGTTAAGTTTATGTTAAGTCTATAATGCAGTAATAGAAGCCACATCATGATGAACATGCAATTTCTCTTAAAATCTACGCCCTTGATCTCTCTATCAAAATCCATGAATTTCTATCACACACACATACCAAAAACCATACATCTCAGACTTGCAATAGTCATAATGTGTTCATAACACATTTGGTAATTTATTGGAATTTTGTACATAAATCTCTCTATTTAATAGACTTGTCTACTTTTCTGTGATTGTTTGGGAACACCGTTACCGGTGCTCCGCTGTTCTAGAAGTTCTCTAGAACACTGAGCAACTACTGTTTCCACACTTTCTATTGACTTGGACAAACTCTCTGTTGGATATTCCTTCTGTCAGACTAGTGAATCTTTGTTCAAGACCTCTGTAATTCTCCTCTGACCATGGAATCCCACGTGGTCGACGAGCGGGTTGTACAATTAACACCTATACACCCTAAGGGGTCATGTTGGACTTACCGGTACGATTATACCAATCCACGTCGGTATAAAGAATGCCGTCACAGTGGGACATTTACCCAACACTAAACATTAGATTGAGATGAACATAAATATCATAAGTGAACAGTGGAAATAAACAATTATTCTCATTCTCATTCCATCATCATCACATATCACAGTCTATATAGTAATAAAAGAAATATCAATGTCCACATTATTACAACTTCAAATAAAATATATTGTCCATATGAATTATACAATTTCAAAGTTTACATACTAATGAAAAAGGAAGTAAATATGTAACATGTCCACACTACTCCTCACGCTCGGAGTCGTTCCTCGCTATGTCCTCCTCAGGAATGGAAGCACTTGTCTCACCTGTACGCCAAAGCAAGTATGAGTCTTCTAACAGACCCAGCAAGCAATCCAAAGGTTCAACCATATACATATCACATACACATACTAGTCTTTTAAACATTTAGGGAAAATCATGGTACATGCTTTATATCACTCAAACAATTAAACATGAAAACCTATAGCATGATTTCTACACATTATAACTAACATGGTTCAAAGGTTCAAATTTCATTCAATTCACTTCACAATTATGCACAATTAGAACATGGAACTATGTACATGATAATTAACACACCTAGCATGATGTCTAATCAATTTCACATGCCATTATAACATTTAACCACATGTTTAGCTTGTTGTTTTAACATAAATAAAACACATCTATACAAATTTCCATCTTTCTCCATGCTATCATATTCACATTACTCTTTCACATGTTCACTTTTCACATTTACCCATTTTCACATTTCACATACTCACATGGTCACATTTTTACACTAAATTGTCGTGACACATAGTCCAAACCACCATAAGAAGGACACATCACATACACATAACATATATCCGCCACCTAGGCAACACAGTGACGAATCTTGGTACTATGCAGACCGGGAGAAGCCCTCTCCACCCTAACCAGTGGTACTTGTCCACCTCTAGGATTTCATCATAATGCCCATAGGATATCACACACATTGAGCCTTCCCATAGGGACTTTACTATAGTACGGCTCCACAGCCCTCTATGGTAGCAGTGTCAATCTCGACACAATTTACACATTCCACTTAATCACATATTCACATTATACACATACACTGTTTAGCACATTTACATGCACTTTCAAGTAATTACACATGCTTCAGTTTATCTACCATGATGCTACTATTTCACAGTGATAAGTTGATCATAACACAGTCCTAATCAAGCTTCTAATCATTAAATTTCACATGATTAAACTTAACATGCTCATCATGGCCAATCACCCTTATTAAATTAATAACAGTTCCTACTATTATCAAAACAGAACGAAATTTATATCACAGGCTTCACACAAATCACATGTCACATACCTAAGTTTTCAGATTTTTTGGAACAGTAATGCTAATTTTAACAATTAAAATAGTTTACATGTAGATTTATTAAGAAACTCATTTCAACATGATTCACAACTAAACAGTCATACTTAACCATTTCAAAACCTGAAAATAGTCCTCATAACATCATGGAAATTTTTTGAAACCCTAATATGCAATGGATCTAATTATTCAAGATTTAACATGGTCAGATCATGCTCATTATTCATTTACAGAAATTTTAATAAATAACACAATATACAGAAATTTGACCTATCCTCATGACATGACCTACTGACTGTACCTGACCAAATATAATTTTCACAGCATGCACATATACCCAAAAATCCAACAAACACATCACAGAGATCAGAATAGTCATTCTGTAAAACTTGAAGAACTTGGCGGTAAAGGGGTTGCCGCCAACAAGGTTAACGGCACACGATGTTGCCGCCAACTCAAGATCTTGAAATTTCTGTCTGTAGAGGTGCAGACTGAATGCACATAACTTGACAAATTGGGGTTCTAGGACACGAGGAAAAATCCAATAAAAACCTAAGACCTAAGGGACATGTATAGGGATGAAATCCCTAGATCATTTGCTTGGAATAAAATCGCTAATGGGATTATTTAGTCGAAGATGCTCTCCTCGGCCAAGCCAAGAAGTTGCCCAAAATCCTCCCAGATCCGGTCCTTGTGCCGACGTAGGTCGCACACCGGAGTCGAGGAAGCCTCACCAATGACCAGAGTACCTTCCAGTTGATGTGGTTCACCGGAAGACGCACAAAATCACCAGATCGAAGTTGCCAAAGTTCTGGTTTTCTCACAGAAAACCCTAGGTTTCTCACAAGATCCAAAAGGCCTAACCTCGCCTAAATCTGGGTGTTTTATAGGGTTAAGGCGTCGGGGTACGCATTAAGGTTGGAATCCTACCGTTGGAGGTGGGTTTCCAAATCCAGAATCGGGGAAAACGCAGCCGTTTCTCGATCTGAAATCGCAACAGAAACTGAGAAGTAAACGGCCACTTCTCTGCCATTAACAGGAAATAAATGGCCATCGATCTGGACGCCGACTCTAAGTCAATGGCACACTAGTTGCCATCAACATACCCTCGACGTCAATGGATGTTGACGTTTACTAGCATCTCGACCAGAAAACAAAAACATCAAATAGCATATATACACCATATACAATTACATACAATATGCCATGCATAATTTAAATACAATATGCACAATTAAATAAAGATAATATATATATAGAATTAAGTACGTATATACATATATGCACATATACACATAAACAATATACACAAAAGCAACTAAATATAATATGACAAAATCTGAATAATGAGAACAAAGTTCGAGGGCCTTACAATAGTATTGTCTCTGACATCCCTCTGACCCCTTGACCATGTTTCTTTCACGGCTAAGTGGTACACCACGTTATTTACCAGGCTATCAATACCTGAAGGTACTATTGCAACTATTACTATCGCCTATTTTAATGACATTTTACGTGCATTGACCTATAGTTCTCATATATTCCATATTTACTTATCTATTCACGTCCCCTCTATACTCTTGTCTATTCTTCAATTACTCTCATCTAGTCTTGGTACTCTCTATAGTCATTTGACTGATTGTCTAAAGATAATAAACATAATCAATGTCTGGCAATATAAAGGGGCCCGGTCTGGTCATGGCAGGTGCGCCCAAAAGTGCTAGTGCCCGGTGGGAGTTAATTGACCAGAGTGTTGGGCATTACACTCAAGTGCTATCTATCTTGATTATCCAATGACAATCAAAGTGCTACACTATACTCGACTCATTGTGCTATGTGCTATTATGTGCTATTTTGTGCTATTCATGATATGGCCATCCTGCTCTTTGTATACTTGATACACGTGCTAATTGAACCATGCTATCCGTGCTATTACTCTCTCGACGTTACTTGATTCACTCTATCGTTTCTCTTTAAAATGTTAATCACTTAAAGCATGTTTGACCATGAGACTTAAAACCTACTAGGCATTATCGCTCATCCTGTGTTATTTGTGCTATGTTCTCAGGTGAGTCGAACGACGAAACCAACACTCAGGAGGATGGGAACGACCAGGACTGAACCAAGAGCATCCTTGAAGTACCAGTGTGTTATCCTAGAAGTCTTAGCTTAGCATTTTACATTTTATTCAGTTGTTACATTGTCAATTGGGCCCTAAGTAATAGCTCTAAATTATTGAATGCAATAGAAATTAGTGGAGATTTATGAATGAAATATATTGATTTTGCATTATTTAATTTTCTAGTGGACTTATTGTTGGAAATCGACTTGGGGCATCACATGCGCAGCGGAAGTAAAACAAAAATGATTTCCATCCAAGTACATGATCGGGATGTGTTGTACGGTGCATGTAAACATACATACAAACAAGGTGTGAGACCATCTCACCTAGAGGAGATCGTATATCCCCTGAAGCGCAGAACTAGTCCTTGGTTTGAAGAAGCTCTCGCGAGACTCCCTCTAGCGGTATCCACACAGTGGATGACTAGCAATGACAACACCTTCTTCTCCGACGAAGCCTCTTTTTCATGTTGTCCAACACCACACAGCAGCTAGTAGCAGTAGGTAGCAGTAGCAACAAGAGAGATAGCCCTCTTGGATCCCCTCTCGCCAAGGGAGGCTACGGGAGGGAGAGATGGGGAGGAGAAGGAAGAAGGTGGCTTCTCCTAAAGGTCTAACCTATGACCTCTAAAGGTCTAACCTATGATCTTTAGGAGAACCTCTTTTATTTATAGAGTGCCTTACATGACACCTCATCAGGGACACCTCATCATGCCATCATTACAAGGACACCTTGTAGGACACCTCGTCATGTCATCATGAGTAAGGACACCTCGTAGGACACCTCGTCATGCCATCATGACTAAGGACACCTCGTAGGGCACCTCGTCATGCCATCATGACTAAGGACATCTCACATGACACCTCGTCATGCCATTATGATTAAGGACACTTCGCAGGGACACCTCGTCATGTCATCATGTCTAATGATGATGAGGTGTTCTCTTTCTAGAAGGGGTGACACTTGTCATCATACAAGATGATGAGGCGTCCTCCTTTTAGAAGGGGCATGGTGGCACGATCCTAGTATTCTCCCCTTAATGGATCCTTTTACTATAGACCCAATAACCCATGGATCTCTATCCATTAGGTCTAGACTCATTGGGTCTCACCCAATAGATCTATAATGCGTTAAAGAAGGCTTATTGGATAACCTTTATCCAATCCTCTATTCATCACATTATCCATCTTACATGTGTGACCCTTTAGGCCCAATACCGAGCTGGCTGTGAGTTGCACCGTTAGTGTTAACTCATTTATCTCCATGACTATATATTTTGGTGATAACAAAACTTATCAGAATATTTCTACATTTTAGAATATTTAATATGTTTTACCTTAATATCATTTTAGTTAAGTCTGTCACAGGAAACTCAAAGGAAATAAATAATACTTCAAGGATCACCAATGTAAGTATTCCAAGAATTTCTAAGTCCACTAGATGGTGTTCAAATTTCTTGTAAGTCTTTGTTGTCATTTAAAGTTTTCATTCATAAGTTCATGATTTACATCACTGACAACTTTTTCATAGTTTCAATCGAAGTCAACTCTCATCATCCATAGCTTTAAACTTCATCATCCGAAGTCATGCATGTTTTGCTTCTTGATCAGTCGAAGCTAACTTCATCATATCCGAAGTTCTACTTCATCATATTTGAAGTTTACTTCGTCATATACGAAGCTAACTTCGTCATATCCGAAGTTCTACTTCATCATATCCGAAGTTTACTTCGTCATATACGAAGCTAACTTCGTCATATCCGAAGTTCACTTCGTCATATACGAAGCTTCACTTCATCATGCATATTTTTATCTTGATCAGTAGAAGTTTACTTCATCATATACAAAGCTAACTTCGTCATATCCGAAGTTCACTTCTTCATATACGAAGCTTCACTTTGTCATGCATGCTTTTGTCTTGATCAGTTGAAGTTCACTTCGTCATATATGAAGCTATATACGAAACAAACTTCGTCATATCCAAAGTCATATATGAAGCTTAAAATCGACCGATAGCGTTTTGATCTGTTTTACACGAAGTTCCACTTCGCCATATCTGAAGTTCCACTTCGACCGAAACGTTGTATTTTTGGCCAATTGAAGCTTCGCTTCGACCGTTTATGTTGTTTCCGTGACCAATCAATCATTTTATATCGATTGTTGGTCTTACTCCAACTTCTAAGAAGTCAAAGTTAAATATCGATTATTGAACAACCGAAGACCCACTCCGACTCTTAAGAAGTCGAAGTGTGATATCGATTGATGGCCAAACCAATTCTACTCTGACTTCTCTACAGTTAAAGTTTCACATCGATTGTCTTGCATAAACATTGATTACTTTGTACTTAAACATAGATTGCTTTAAATATCGATTGTTTTGTAAAACATTGATTGCTTTGTACTTAAACATCGATTGCTTTAAATATCGATTGTTTTGTAAAACATCGATTGCTATCATCTGTCATCATCATATCGATTGTTTCCTGCATATTGACTGTTCTACATGGATTATCATTAATACCCTTGTAGCACCCTGGAAAATTCAGTAATTTAAAATTTTAAATAAATGGAAATAAATAATTTCTGTATTATCGAAATGGTAGAACTTACGTACCACTATTGTACGTGCAAGAACACATCAAAAAATTTCGTAAAAATTATAAATCAACCCCAAACATTATTCCTAAATGTTCCACAAAGAAATTCGTGCAACGGAAAATCCGATTGGCCAAGTGTACGTCACATTGTGACTAATTATCCAAATTAGGAAACTAAGTTAGAAAACCGTTAACACGGAAATATAACATGGTCATAATTAAATAAACATGTTGGAGAGAGTTCCAACATCATGTATTGATGACCCATTATTGGAATTGGGACAATGGATCACTTTTGGCCCAAGAATAAAATGGAGCAAAAAAATACCCAGAAATTCGTAACCCTATTTGAGCTGAAAATAGAAGGAGGTAATTAGGGCAAAACCCAAGGCAATTAGGTTTTCTTGGCAACCCAATTTCATGGCTAACCATGGTGGCAGGTTTCCTAAAGCCTCACCCACTCTATTGGGGTGAGAAATCATCAAAATAAGGAAAGTGGAAGGCCAAAACCGCACCTTGCCTTTCCTTCACCCAATGGGACTTCTAAAACACCCTAGATGCATATATACATGCCATAAAACCCTAGGGGATGAATTTACACACTGTTTGGGTTGTGGGAGGCTGTTCTTGAGCACAAGAAGAGGAGGAAATCGCCCCCAACTCGGAGCTTTCTTCCCTGTTGCGTCTGCATCAACCTGTGCAGATAGCTCTTCTTGGAGTCGACCAAAGGTAGGCCAAACCCTTACCAAACCGTGCAAGACTTATACCCCTGGAAAGAGGGTCAAGTCTAGTTCCTAATCTCACTAGTTTGCTTATTTTTCATTCAGTAGATCGGGTGCAGTAAGCGTTCTCCTCCAAGTGGTCTGAAAGAGGGCTTTCTGGAAAAATGTGACTTCTTCAACCCAAAAGGTAGGTGATCTCGGGACAAATCTTAATAAATAATATACCAATGTGTAGAGCATCGAGTCTACTTTCATGTCCAAGTGGTTTCATCGAATTTCATTGAGTATATCTCGAGTTTTAAGCGTTTTGCCAAAGTTGTGCATGTTAATTGTGTTTTATGATCATGTGGATTTCTTGCGCATCCCAAGACCGCTCTTAATGATTCCAAAACCATAGTTCTATCCTATTCCATGTTCCCAAAAAGTTTCATGTCGACACTTTTGTCCCAAAAGTTCTAGATTAGAAGTTATAAGCGTTGCATGGATCGAGCACCTATTTTCTGCGTTTTCAGGTTAGAACCCAAAACGGGACGGGATCAGGCCTCACGTTTTGGCTTGCATGAACGCGACGCATGAGACTGACGCGTTCATGTAAATTGTGACTGTGACCTACATCATGATTTATAGTGCAACCGTACGGCAGTGGCACCTCAAACTGTGTGCTGCGTGGTTTTCAGCGTTGCATGAAAACGCGACGTGGACCCCCGTCACGATTCAGCCGATTTTCCCGCTCAAAGATTTCACACGATTTTTATATTACTATTTTAAACATGTTTCATGAACGCAGCGGGGTATACCGTCGTGATTCAATCGTAAAGGTGATGACATGGACCGTCGCGATTTCAAACTTTACATGTTAGTGTTGTTCCGACTGTGTCCGACACGGATTCCAAGACCTACCCGAGACCTGTTTTACATGGTATTGAGTTCATGATTTACATGTCTTGGTTCTGGTCATTTCATGAGGTTTTTTTAATGGCTTAAAAGCAATTAACTCATTAAAAGCTATAACTACATGAATGTTATTCTAATTGTTCGTTAATGACGTGACCATTCATGCAACTAGTGATTTGCTCTTCTCACTGTTCTATCTTTCTATAATGATAATTGTTATATTAAAAAATTGCAAACCCATGAATAATTAAATGCATAGTTCATTTCATGCTATCATGTTAATTATTTTCCGCAAGTTTGACACCGATGGATTGTGGATTGAGATACGTGTTCACTACACACTTGCACATCTAGGCAGCCCTTTCTTGGGGGATTGGAAACTCACAGCCGGTCATTCCGTATCGGCAGTCTGGACCTTTCTCTTAAGACCTCTGTAATTCTCTGTACTCCGTGGATTCCCTCATGGAGACCGAGTTGGTTGTACCATTGAAGTTCCCTGGAAATAGCGTGCACTTACTCTCTCATCTTGTTCTCATGATTATGATTTATAATCTAGACTTAAGCCATTAATGTAAAGAGTGAACTAAAGTATAAATTGCGCCGTTATGCTTCCGAATTTATCTCTTGACTATTGTATCATGGAATCATGTTCACATTTCTTATTACTTGTTCTCATCATCATCATGAACATAACTTTACACTTGGTTACATCTTGTAACTCTTATTGGCCATTACTGTGGGTATCTACATTTAAAATTAAAGTGAGATGCTGACCGAGCACGAGGAGTGCCCAAGGGCTCCAATCTAGCCCCAATGATGGAGAGTCATAAATATACTGTTAACCATGGGGTATAATGATTACTGGAGTTGCATCTGCGCTGGGAGTTGTGCGTGTTGAATGCTAGATACAATATCCACATACGCGTGTCCTAGTGTGCATTTCAAGGTGGATCTTTCCTTGGTGTACATTAGTGTCTACGTGCCTAATTAAGTGAATCGTGTTAAAAGTTCATGCTCGTGCTTGCTTGCTTGCGTGATATGGCCATCCTGCATTTATTACAATTTAAAGTGATATCTTGCGTGCTTGTTACATGCCTCACTATTGATAATCTCTTGCTCGTTATATCGTTCTAGATCTTGCTCTATCATGATCGCTCTATCTAGCTTGTTCATGTATCATGTTTTAATGAGTTTTAATCGTACATGCATATCTTGACAATCGTGCTTACCTAGATCTAAATTGCTAATCACTTATATCATTGCCCGCACATTGAGATATAAATCCTACTAGGCTAGTTTGCTCATTCCCTGCTTTTAACCATTCTAGGTGATTATGAAATTCAAGAGGAGGAGCAAGTCGAGGATGGGAATGCATCCGAGTGATGAGCGTTCCAATACTCGAGTCTATCTATAGTTACTTTGCTTTGAGTGTTAGAACAATGTAGTAGGAAGTGAGGAATAAATGTACTTTGCCTTTTATCGAGTCTTAGTCCTGTTATACAATGTTTAAGAGTTGTATTAGTTCCTTTTGATACAATGAGATGATATTTGAATGTAATTTCCATTGAGTTTAATATTTGGGTCCTATGATGATGTTGTGTTGTTATACACTTAGTGCGTGCTAGCTAGAGGCTTATTTGTCGATTGTTCACGTCTCAGAATATCGACTCGAATTAACTGAATTAATATCCGCTGCGTAATTCTCAGGACGTGACAACCCTGATCATCTTTATTTTATTGATCAAGAAATATTATGAATAAACTTTATTGATATGACTGTTGTTTTCAATATCATTTTATATCAAGCTATTATCCTTGAAGAAATCATTTAATCATTGCATATCTTCTGATCAAGGATATCTCTGAACAACCTTTGATACTATGATTAAATTATTCATAGACTTGTTCTAAACTGTAGCGTTTGAAACTGTGAATTTCAAATCTCCTGCCATCTGTTGAATCTCTTATACATAAGCATTTAAAATTATCTTTACATACATAGTCTATTGCTGGATATAATTCCCATGCAGTATGACTTTTTGACTGACTACTATTTTCATGCTAAGTCTTCTAACGCTTTACAAGGTGATAGAAGGAACTTATCTTTTCTGGAAATGCATCTCAGAATTCCAGCTAGTGGAAGTTGACTTACACAAAAGTTGTCTCATGACCTTTTTTTCTCTCTCTGTATCCCAGCATTTAATGCCTACAAATTTCTGGTAGTCACATGTTTCTACAACGTAAGACCTACTGCGACTGTATGGAAACGAGCATCAAGAAATGAGAGACAATAGATATCTCAACGATTACATCTGAAGAAAGCAGAAATGCTTATAAGAGGACAATGGATGTGAAGAACAAGTTATATAGACACAAAAGTGTACACATAGAGATCTTCACTACCATTCAGATTAGAAGAGCATCGTGCCCTCACTCTCAGCCCATCTGCTCTGAGCTCTCTTGAAGCTTCACTTTGATTTTTTCTTTTGAGAGCTTATTGTATCTGAGAGAGTAGCATTATAGTTCCATTCTTTTCTCTCTCATTTCGCGCCTCAGATCAAACAAGGCTTTATTGTATAAGATTGATCTAGGGGCCATCCCTTCAACTCTCTTTCAGAGTGTTCCTCTTCTTGTGCGAAGAGAAGACTTGTTGTGGGTAGGTGTTTTGTTCCCCTTGTTGAATGGAAGATCTATTGCTACAGGTGGTTGTACTGACTCTTCGGTTTGAAGAGAAGATCAGCTTGCGTTTGGTGGTGTAAGTGTCCATAAGGGGGACTGTACCCTTGGTTAGTGAAATCCTAAGAGTTTGCTTGGGAACTAGACATAGAACTTCCATTTGGAAGAGCCAAACCAGGATAAAATTATTATGCATTGTTTTACTTATTCTGCTGCTCACTAACTCTAACACCTACGTTTAGTGATTCTATTTAAAGTTATTTTTAACAGGAAAATTTCAATATATATTTTAAGCAATCCATTCACCCCCCCCCTTTGGGCTTGCAACCTGGTCAACAGTCAGAACTCTTTCTAACTTAGAACTCCTTCTGACTTAGTGAATTAAACCATAGTAATTCACTCAGCTCATCGATTATGGACGTACTAGGTCACCACACCATAATCCCCAGACGGCACGAGTGGTCAAATCTATTGGACCTTTCTACCCACGGTTACTGTGTACCTATAGTCCATCATACATATAATATCCCAGAGATCGTATATTAGGCATGGTGTTGTCAGGCCTATACGGAATTCATTAAAGTCAAACCCTTATCAGATTCTCCCGAAGAACTCCTTCTCTCTAAAGCCGATTGACCCTGGCCAGAGATTTGCCTGAGTAAGACAATATGGGATATACCTCTCACGATACCAAGTGTGGATGATCCTCTATTGACATACATCTGCCTTCGTAAGGTTGGCTACCATTCCCAATGACTAGCTATACTAGACCTGGAACATCTAGACCTATAAATCCAGTATTAAAGAATGGAGTACTGAAACAAGACATCTTTGGTGTCTCAAGTCTATGGACCAGTTACACAAATGAGACTACGGAATCGTTGTCTGACAATCTAGTATCTGTTGGGTTTCGAACAGAGCACAGCGGAAACGCGAATCCCTCAGGTAGATATCGTTGCCGGCCGTCGGAATCGAACTTAAAACGGAAAACCACGCACAGGCAGATCTCATCTTTACCTTTGCGGGGTTGCGTAACTCCCGAATCCGGGGAGGAGGTGGCGCAAGAGGCGCCGGTGCTTCAAGCCGTTCAAGTGTCCGGCCTCTAGACGTATCCACGCGAGCTCCGGACGCAGACGGGATCTCCTCGTTCTCCACGCGTCTCCTGGATCTCAGCTCCACCATGTGCCGAAGAGAGGAGAGAGAGGGTGGGGGGCGCCCTGGAGAGAGAGAGGAGGGGGGCGGCCAGGGTTAAGCCTGGAGCTTGGCCCAGGGTTTAACTCTCAACGTATATTTATAGACACCGCGGTTTTTCACAAAAACCCAGTCATTGTCTATAAAGAACACCTTGCCCAGTCTGCTCGGAACTCTTATGCGTATGACCCTCTAGGCCCAACTGCTAGTCCAGTTTTCAGCCCATTAAGCTCAATAACTTTTTATTGACTTATGGTAATTAATTAACATCTCATATTAATTAATCACATAATCAATTATCATCTCACGATAATTGACCGGGCTTCCAATCAAGTTGGGTGCCAAGCAACACCACTTGATCCTGGAAAGCATTGGGGTTCAGCAACCCATTCAAGGAACCTTTTGTATCATCAGTTACCACGTGACTATAATCCTTCGCTCGTACAATGCTCCCGAGTGCACTTAGGGTATGGTCACTGTCAAACCCTAAATTGCACACTCACTCGGTTTAGATGCCGCATAACTATATCATAAAACTCCTTTTTCTGATAATTGGTCTTGCCCTGGCCAGGGACTATCAGGCATCCTTCCGTAGAGCATTCACTCTCCTATTACCGAGAGCGAGCGATCCCATATTGACCACACAATCACCTTCGAAGGTATTCCCCTAGATCCGATCACTTAACTGATTAAGACCTCATGGCTAGAGATCTATAAGTCAAGGTCAAAACCCAGAAGTCCACCAACAAGGTGTCCTTGGTGTCTCAGGTCTAAGGACCAATCACGCCACTGTGACATTGAATCTAGCTGGTTGACAGTTAGGTAACATTACCATCCAGCGATTCATAACGGATCAGTTCAGTGAACTCATTCTCCAATGAGCACCTACAGATTCACCTTAGTGTCTCCACACAAGTGACTATGAGACTAGTCACCCTCATCATATGAGCAGGTGCAACCTGTACTAGTCTAACCGGATATCCGATGTCCTCCTCGGATATCCTCCGACTAGGAACAATTAAGAATATACGTTTAAAGGATATTAATCTCATTGTTATGATCTCATCATAATTAATATCCATTGCGCATATTCATGGACTTCATAATGAAACATTAAACGAATTACACATAATGAATATAAAAGCCTTATTATTATTATCAAAGAACAAGATTGTACAAGTTATGATTGGCTTGAGGACATCCATAACTAACAATCTCCCACTTGGACTAAAGCCAATCACCTTTAAGCCTTAAACCCATGGACTCAAGTGGCGCTCAAACACAATTTGAGACAGAGGCTTCGTCAATGGATCTGCAATGTTGTCGACTGAAGGAACTCTTTCCACCAGTACATCTCCTCTAGTGATAATCTCCCTGATCAAATGAAATCGCCTCAGAATGTGCTTCGACTTCTGATGAGACCGCGGCTCTTTCGCTTGCGCAATGGCCCCATTGTTGTCACACAGCAATGGGATCGGATCAGAGTCACCTGGTACCACACCAAGGTCGGTGATGAACTTCTTCATCCACACTGCCTCCTTGGCGGCTTCAGCTGCAGCAATGTACTCAGCTTTTGTCGTCGAGTCTGCAGTGGTCTCCTGCTTGGAACTCTTCCAGCTCACTGCACCCCCGTTCAAAGTGAACACAAATCCAGATGTAGACTTGCTATCATCTGGATCCGACTGGAAACTCGAGTCAGTATATGCCCGGAGTTTCAAGTCCCCTCCTCCATAGACCAGAAAATATCCTTAGTCCTTCTCAAGTACTTAAGGATACATTTCACAGCCATCCAGTGTATTTCACCTGGATTTGCCTGATATCTGCTCGTAACACTTAGAGCAAATGCCACATCAGGCCTTGTACATATCATGGCATACATGATAGACCCTATAGCCGAGGCATAGGGGACTCTATCCATGGCTGCCCTCTCTTCAGGAGTCTTAGGAGACTGCTCCTTAGAGAGAATAATCCCATGTCTCATAGGTATGAGACCTCTCTTGGAATTTTCCATGCCAAACTTTTGACAATGGTATCTATGTACATGGATTGGGTCAAGCCAAGCATCCTCTTAGATCTATCTCTATAGATACGTATTCCCATACGTAGGATGCTTCTCCCAAATCCTTCATGGAGAAGTTCTTTGACAGCCAAACCTTTACTGATGATAACATCCCTACATCATTCCCAATGAGTAAGATATCATCAACGTAAAGTACGAGAAAAGTGATAGCACTCCCACTGACTTTCTTATACACACATGGTTCATCTTCATTCTTAATGAAGTCATAAGATTTGATAGCCTCATCAAACCTTATGTTCCAACTACGAGAAGCTTGCTTCAATCCATAGATGGATCTTTGAAGCTTGCATACTTTATCTGGACACTCTTTGGATGTAAATCCCTCAGGTTGTATCATATACACTTCCTCCTCAATGTTTCCATTAAGGAAAGCGGTCTTCACATCCATCTGCCAGATCTCGTAATCAAAGTATGCAGCTATGGCAAGAAGAATTCTGATCGACTTTATCATGGCAACTGGTGAGAAAATTTCGTCATAGTCAATTCCTTGCCTTTGACGATACCCCTTTGCCACCAACCTTGCCTTATAAGTGTCGATCTGTCCATCTACACCGATCTTTCTCTTAAAGATCCACTTGCACCCAATAGGTACAATACCTTCGGGCAAGTCTACCAAGTTCCAAACTTGGTTGGTGTACATGGACTGCATCTCAGAATTCATCGCATCTCGCCATTTCCCTGACTGAGGACAATCAACAGCCTCTTGGTAGGTCTTTGGATCATCATCCTCATCATAAGACATGCCTTCACTGATATGTCCAACATATCTTTAGGCTGTCTAGGTACTCTACCAGACCTACGCTGAATGTGTGTATAATCCTGAACAGGTTCCGGAACCGATGTCTCACCCAGTGGACTTTGCACAATTTGTGGATCTAGAACCTCTTCTAGATCTACTTTACTCCCACTGTCCTCTTGGGTAAGGTACTCCTCTTCCAAGAAGACAGCTCTCCTGGCGACAAACACTCTTTGTTCACCAGGATGGTAAAAGTAGTACCCAAACGTTTCTTTTGGGTATCCAACAAACCTGCATTTATCGGCTCTGGATTCCAGTTTATCTGGGTCATGTCTCCTCACATGGGCAGGACAGCCCCAGATTTTAACATGTTTAAAATCAGGCTTTCTACCCTTCCATATCTCATATGGAGTGGAAGACACAGATTTACTTGGAACCCTGTTCAGCAGATATGCCGCTGACTCTAGCGCATATCCCCATAAGGAAACTGGTAACTGTGAACGGCTCATCATGGATCGCACCATGTCCAACAAGGTACGATTTCTCCTTTCCGATACACCATTCATCTGTGGTGTATACGGAGGAGTCCATTGAGAAAGGATACCATTGTCCTTTAAGAATTGTATGAACTCTGTACTTAAGTATTCACCTCCTCGGTCTGACCGTAGGATTTTAATACTCTTTCCAGTTTGCTTCTCAACTTCATTCTTAAATTCTTGGAATTTCCCAAAGGCTTCAGATTTGTACTTCATTAAGTAAACAAATCCGTACCTTAAGTGATCATCCGTGAATGTAATGAAGTATGAGTAGCCACCCTTGGCTTGGGTAGACATTGGACCACATACATCCGAATGTATTAGTTCCAATATGTCCTTGGCCCTATCTCCATGTCCACTAAATGGAGATTTGGTCAACTTACCCATTAAACAGGATTCGCAAGTTGCATATGATTCATAATCAAATGGATCCAAGTATCCATTCTTATGCAACTTTTGAAGCCTATTCTCACCAATGTGACCAAGCCTACAATGCCACAAGTAGGCAGTGTTCACACTATTCTTACTTCTCTTAGGAGAAACATCAACGTGGAGATTATCATAAGAGACATCAAGCAGATACAAACCATTCACCAAACTTGCTAAGCAACTAGTTTATTTCTCAAATAAACTGAACAACTATTGTTCTCAATGGTAAACATGTATCCAATTCTGTCTAAACAAGAAACAGAAATAATGTTCTTAATGATACTAGGCACATAGTAGCAATCATCTAATAAAAACAAATCTCCAGAAGGTAACTTGAGCTTCACTGTCCCCACAGTGTGCGCACCAACACTTGTGCCATTTCCAAGCCTCAAGTTCACCTCGCCCTTGCTCAGCTTCCTTCTACTTGTCAGCACCTGCACATCATTGCAGATATGAGAAGCACATCCAGTGTCTAAAACCAATCACCTACATGTCTGATCCCCATCAAACCTCAGTGTCGCTCAAAAATAGTTTGAGTCAACGGCTTTTTCAGTAGATCCTCAATGTTATCTTTGGATGAAATTCTTTTTATAGCTACATCACAACGAGTCATGATCTCTCTGATCAAGTGAAACCTCCTTAGAACATGCTTCAATTTATAGTGAGACCTAGGTTCCCTTGCTTGAGCAATCGCCTCGTTATTGTTGCAAAACAATGAAATTGGATCTCCATGGCCATACACCACTCCTAAATCTACGATGAACTTTTTCATCCAGACAGTTTCCTTTGCTACTTCCAAAGTAGCAACGTACTTTTCCTCGGTAGTCGAGTTATCACTAGTCTCTTGCTTGGAACTCTTCCAGCTTATTGCTGCTCCATTTAGGGTAAAAATATATCTTGAGTTAGACTTGTTATCATCGATATTAGACTGGAAACTTGAGTCTGTGTAGCCTTCAACTTTGAGTCTACCTCCTTCATATGGTAAAAGATCCTTAGTCCTTCTTAAGTACTTAAGGATACACTTTACTGCCTTCTAGTGTTCCAAACCTGGATCTGCTTGATACCTGCCCATAACACTGAGCATGCACTATATCAGGCCTAGTACATACATTGCATATCAGATCCTAGGCTTTCCCTAAGTCTTAGGACATATTCGAGATTAAGTTGTGAACCTAAGCTATATGAATCTTGATCATGAGGATCTAGGATCCATAAGGTTGTGTTCACCATTAAGCTAGACACCTAGTGAGATTGGGTAAAAACTTGGGGTTATGCTAGGAGCTTAACTATATGTATAAGCACCCTAATTTAAGAAGAATTAATTAATTGTTATTACTCGCAGGAGACTATAGGAGATGGTCGGCGAGCATGCATAAATGCGCAAATTACGACGGACCGTACGCGCGTTAACTCAAGCCCTTAATAATGTGGTTCAAGGGGGAGCAAGGAATGGAGCAGGAGACTTATATGGGAACTTTCAACGAATGAATCCCCCTAGGTTTAATGGAACCCTAGATTCCGATGAAGGGTAAAATTGGGTGAAGGCTATGAAATGAACCTTTAGAGTTATGCAATGTTCAGAGCAGGAGAAAGTCCTTCTGGCAACCTTCCAGTTGGACCACGATGTTAGAGCTTGGTGGGAAGCTGCCAGTCAACATTTACCCAACATAGACATAGAGTGAGATGAATTTTTGAACTCTTCAACACAAAATATTTCTCCGAGAGGATTCATGAGAAGAAGGCAAAGGAATTTGCAAATTTAAAATAACGAATGATGTTCATAGCTGAATATGAAACGCAATTTGAAAGACTATGTATGCACTGTATTTGGTGAGTACAGAAAAGATGAAGGCAAGGAGATTCTTAGGAGGGTTGAGGCCTATCTACTGGAGAAAGATGGCTTCACTAGACATTGTAGTATATTCAGATATGGTATTGAGAGCTCAAATCGTAGAGAACACCATGGAACATCTTGAAAAGATTCATAAGAAGAAGGCATTGAAGAGAGAACGGGTTGTGCATCCCAATGGCAATAGAGGAAGGCATACTGTAGATAACAAAAGAGTGGAAGGAAGTCTGTGAATTCTGTTAAAAGGCAGGACATCAAGTTGAAAATTGTTGGAATAAGTTGGGCAGATATTGCGATGTGGAAGTCAACAGCATTGAGTCGTCGATTGTCCAGCAAAGAAGAACCAACCTCCACGCCAAGGACGATTATAGGCCCTGGTGGATATAGATCCTATCAATGAAGATGGATAAGGTACCTTTGGCTGATTTGTTAAGGGTTAAGAAACCCCCGATTATTTTAACCGGGGGTTGTTTAACCCACAATTTAAGTAAAAATACTTTGAGAGGGATATGTGGGTAAAAGGGGTTGGGGGGGTTAAAGCTACCCCTCCAAAAAGGGTGGGGTAGCTTAACCCCATTTCTACCCCCCTTAACCCTCAAAATCATCGGATTAGCCTACCCCCTGCCAAAGCACCATTTCTTCTTAACCCCGCCTTTGCCCTTCTCTAACCCAGCCTAAAACCCCCGCCAAAGTCTAATTTCGTATTGTTTTCTCGATAGAAAAATCTTAAGTGGGGGAGATGATGGGAAGAAATATTCAGAATAAATTGGTAGTCATATCATATCATATCATAAGAATTTTGGAACAAAATTCTTTTATGTGAAGGAGGGTGTAGCTGATGATCAGTCTATCTCCATATAATTTGTTAATTATTATATGTATTTTTGGTGATTAACAAAACTCTGGAAATTATTGACTAACATTATTTTCTAAAGTTTGTCAATAGGTCTCAAATAAAACAAACTCAATAAGTTATCTACACTCATGTTCTTTGAAGTCTATAGCATATGATTTGTCTAAGTATACATCGACTTCTATTAAAAGATCACAATGATTACTATCTTGTTTCTACATCGATTTCACTTAAACAACGACTTCTGTATTAAAACATTGATTTCTGAAAGAACATCGATTTTACTTAAGTATCGACTTCATTCAAGAACATCAACTTCATGTAAGAACATCGATTTTAGTTCTATATCGACTTCACTTAAACATCGATTTCGGTTCAAACATCGATTTCGTTTCTGCATCGATTTCAGTTAGAACATTGACTTTACTTAAACATCAATTTCGATTCAACATCAATTTCATCCTGAACATCGACTTCGATCAAACATCGATTTCAGTACATCAACGATTTCACTTGAACATTGATTTCAGTAAAACAACGACTTCACTTAGAACATCGATTTCACTTGAACACTGATTTTAGTACAACAATGACTTTACTTAGAACATAGATTTAACTTAAACATCGACTTCAGTTAAACATCGAGTTCAGTTCAACAACGATTTCATCCAGAACATCGATTTCAGTACAACATCAATTTTGCTTTAACATCAATTACATTTTACATGGATTATGCTCACATCGACTTCATGTCAACATGGATTACATCTCCACATAGACTATGATTATATCATAACATCGATTGTATTCCAATAATGATTACACTCACAACAATTTCTCTTGAACATCAGTTATGCTTGAATATCGGCTGCCTTTTTGCATAGACTGTCTCTAAACATCGACTTTCTTTTTACAACGATTATTGTTTTAGATAATTGATGGATATTATTATAATCATTCTATAAAGTCTTGAATATATTATATCCTTCATGATTGTAGACACCCGATTCTGGGCCATAAGTTGAACCTTATTTCTTGTTCTCTTAATGAGCCCCAAGTTGGTCATTCACCTTGAGCCCATCCTTAGCCATGTTGTGAGCCCACTAAAAGTCCATTTTTCACAATATCTGCCTAATAATCTTTTTAAGAGTCCTATTGCCTCATTAATTGATTATTCTTTCAAATAATTGGTCAACAATCCAAGGAATAATCGATTTTCTTGAACGTGCCGGGTCGGGGCGTCGCGTTATCCTTGTCGCGCCCCCTTTGGCTGTCGCGATAGCCCATGCATATCCATGTACATGCCCTTAGGGTCGCGACCATCTTGACCGTCGCGACTATCCTTGTCGCGCCCCTACGACCCGTCGCGACATGATCTGCATGCGCTGGCCTCCGCAACCACCTTCTATTTATCCTCTCATGGCCTTATCTTCATCTCTAAGCAACCCCCATGCGCAGTTTGAGGGTTCATGGGACCTTGGGGCCTTCCTAGGACTCTCCCCCATGGATTTACTTGGATTTATCTCATTATTTTGGGTCATTATCACTTGAAGACGGGATTATTCTCTCTCCTCTCTATTTAAGGAACTCTTCTTCTTCAGAGGGAGGAGAGCCCCGATTTTTGCCACGAAGTGCTGCCAAAATTTCACCAGACCAACACTTAGCTCGTGGCTCACTTATTCCCCCACATTTCCTCTCATCCTCTTCACCAAGCCATGCAACTTTCTTCATCTATGGAGCTTGGTGGCTAAGGAGGCGACGTCCAAGCCTTCTCCAACACTCAAGGACATCACACTGCAACTAGGGAGTCGCTCCCATTGGGGCTCTTTCTTCCTTCCTTCCTATTATTCACCATGCATGCATTTTCTTAGTTCTTTAGATAGGAACACATTTCATTTTTCTTCCTACATTTTCACATCACCCAAGGGGTTTAAAACCACCCCCGAGGTTCGTTCCCTCCATGATCTCCCCTTTTACTTCAATTTTGGATAGATACTACACTTAAATATGGTCTAACAGGGTTTATTTTGTTGTTTTCTTCGTTTTGGCAGGCATCCACAGCAAGGTTCGACGAGGGGCTCTTGTCCTCTGGCCGGCCGGAGGGCAGGAAGAAGGTCCACCAAGCATTCTTCCGCACTGCAGAGAACGCGACAGGCACGGGTGACGCGACAGCAGAGACGCGCCCTGGTAGGGCGTCGCGACACCAGCTTGATCGCGACAGGGAGACCCTTCGCGACTACAGTAAGTGCCTTGTTCTCAACCCCCCTTTCCTAGCAACGTTAGCCTAGTCTCATTTCCATTCATGGCAACTTGTTAGGTGGCGATCACACTTCCTTTTAATCCATGCTATTTTAATTTATTTTTAAAAACATGTTGTGTGTCTCAAGGGGTGCACAACCCTGTGATTACAATGATATTCAAATATATTTTTCAAATCACTGTGGATTTCAAACTTTCCTGTGAACCATGTTGTATCCTGTGCACTCAAACATTTATTGTATCTGGTACAATATCTCTGCACGACATATCTTCAGGTTACCATATTCATGTCACGTAAAGTAGAACTTTAAAGGATGACAGAATGGAACCTCCTCTTTAGTATATCTTCCTAAAGCATGACTACTAATGTTGACTGATAGTTTAGACACATTTAAGTTGTCTATGCTTCAGCATTAATTGTGTGCAGGTTTTCGGTGGTCTCACACGTTGCAACGGTTGGACCTGTCACCCTGACAGAAGCAAGAAGAGATTCAGATAATCTCTCTCTCTGTATGTGTCAATCCCATCATTTAATGGCTACAGGTTTTCTTGATTCCTACATCGAACTAGACACATCTAACGTGCTTGAAGATGAGAGACAATAGATACTTCAACGGTTAATTCTTTCAAGAGAAGATAAATAGAAGATTGTTGACTCCATGAAGATACAACTTGACACCTTGAAGAAAAAGAAAGAAGAGCTCGTTCCTTCATTCACAAATCGTTTTCTGCTCTTAGCTCTCCACTGCAACTGCTTCCTAGTCTTTGAGAGCTTGTTGTAGATCTGAGAGACCTTCCTTCTGTGTGGATCTTTTTGTCTCTCAGATTCTGCCTCAGATCAAGCAATCTCTATAAGCTTGGTCTAGGGGCCATCATCTCTTTTACTCTTATTAAGAGATCCTCTTTGTCTGTGAAGAGAAGACTTGTTGTGGAGTGGGTGGTTGTTCCCTTTGGTAAGAAGGAAGGCATGTTATATCAGGTGGTGTAGTGCCTCTTCGTGTAATGAAGAGAATGCCAGCTGCGGCTGGATGTGTAAGTGTCCTTAAGGGAGACTATACCTTTGGTTAGTGAAATCCCAAGTTGTTGCTTGAGGACTGGACGTAGGACTCCTTGTGATAGGAGATCTGAACCAGGATAAAATTTCTGTTGTTCTTGTGATTGATATTTTTCTATCTTTGTTACTTACTAACTCTAACCATCGAATTTAGTATCTTCTGTCAAAGTGTATTTTATTTACAGGAAGATTTTTAAAAGAAATTTTTAGCAATCCATTCACCCCCCCTCCCCCTCTGGGCTTGCAACCTGGTCAACAGGATGTATCAAACCAAGTCTCTTTGAGTAAGTAGATCTCACGATCTGAATAGCAAAGATAAAGGCAGCACAAGGTCATGCAGAAGTACAATCCATCAACAGACCTCCACTATTCGATGGTGAAGACTACAACTACTGGAAGATGAGGATGGAGTTCTTCCTCCAAGGACTTGATTTCCAATTATGGACAATAATAGAAGATGGAGATCTGAAAGTCACCACACCAAAGAGAAATGGACAGACGATGACAAGAAGAAACTGTCCCAGAGCAGCAAAGCCAAGAGTATACTGTGTTGTTCTCTAAGCAAGAAAGAATTCAACAGAATATCTGCATGCAAGTCAGCCAAGGAGATGTGGGATAAGCTGAAGCTCACTCATGAAGGAACTGACAAGGTAAAGAAACAAGAATTGATATATTGGTAGCTCAATATGAGAGGTTCCAAATGCAATCTGGAGAATCCATCTCCCAGATGTACAGTCGCTTTACAAACATTACAAATGGCCTGGCTGGGCTAGGAAAAACATATGAGACAGGAGACATGGTAAGAAAAATATTAAGATCTTTGCCAACTTCATGGACTCCAAAGGTAACCGCCATAGAGAAAGCTAATGATCTCATAAAAATGTCCCTCAAGAAACTCATTGGGTCTTTAATGGCTCATGAGATAAACATGGAAAGGCTAGGAGAATTCTCCAGCAGGAAAAAGCATAACAATGCCCTCAAAGCTACAGAGAACACATCTGAAGGTGAATTAGAAAGTGAAAGGAGTGAAGAAAACACTGAAGATGAAGAAGCCTTTCTCTCCAGAAGACTACAACGAATCCTAGCCAAGAAGAAATATCAGTCAGAAAGAAGATACTTCAAGAAAGACAAAGAGTTCAAGAGACCTGAAGGCAAAGAAGTTAAAAGATCTGAGCCTATATGTTATGAATATAAGAAGCTTGGACATCTCAAGGCTGAGTGTCCAAAACTGAAGAAGGTTGAATTCAAGAAGAAGGACAACATGAAGAAATTCAAGAAATATAAGAAGAAAGCTATGGTTGCTGCTTGGAACAACGAAAGTGACTCAGACAGTGAGTCAAGCTCCAGCGAAGAAGAAGAAGAAAAGGCCAACTTGGCATTCATGGCAAATATCGATGACAAGGTAACCTCAAACTCTTCTTTAACTTCATGCAATGAGTCTGATTCTAATTGTCTAGAAGATGCTTTCAATAAACTATACAGTAAATATAAAGAGGTTTGTCAATAATTAAAATCAGTTAGGAAAAATTATGCATGCCTCGAAATAACCAACTCAGATCTAAATTCAGAAACTGAACAATTAGAAAAACAAATTTCTAAATTGAAAAGAAGAAATGAACTACTATGTGAAGATGTAAAAATTAAAAATGAAAGATATCAAGTCTAGAAGGTCAGGAAACCATGAGTAAACTTAAAAGTGAAATTAATGTATTAACAAAAGATAATGAATATTTGACAGCCACAATTGAAAAATTAACAAATGGAAGATCCTCTTTAATACTAAAAGGAGCAAGAAGATCAGGTAAGAAAAAGTATAGAATCGGGTATACTCCACCAGATAATGAAGAAACAGTTGTTTATCCCAAAATATATCCAATGCCAAAATTTGTTTATTGTATTTTCCTTTTATTTTTCAGTGTTTGCTTTCGGGTCCTATCGCGACAATTCGTGCTACCGCGACACTGTCGCACCGGCGGTGGGGGACGTGAACTCAGGTACGTGTTGTATGTTACTGTTTCTCGTCTGTCAATCTTTTCCTGTTTGCTTAGGGAGTATTTCTGTGTAGTTTACTTTATTCCATGCAAGTGTTGCGCTTAGGATTAGTCTGTTTGCCCTTTGTGTGCATGTGGTTGTAGGTCTCTGCATTCGGTTTATATCGCGGTTGGATATCCGGTCGCGATAAGGTCACAACGAATCTGGTCATCGCGACCTCAGCCGAGGCCCGTCAATTACTCTGTGTTAGTTTAGGATAGATATTGCATGCACCTTGGTGCACTTAGGCTCATGCATACACTTCTGTTTCGTGTAGATTAGGTGTCCTCCTTGGTAGTGCACTTAGGCAGAGTAACTAATAATAGAGAGAGTCATGTAAAGTCGAGAAAGTAATAGCACAAGTAATATGGTTCAAATAGCAGATGAATCAAGTATAGCACGATGATTAAAGTCAAGTCACGCAATAGCAAGTAACGTCATTGTCAAGAAATAGCAAGCGACACGTATAGCAAGGAGAGAGATAGTAATTGGTCATGTAAAGAGTAAATTGCACTTTGATTGATTCTCATCAATCGGAATAGTATAGCACTTTTGACTAACTTTCGTCAATCGAATAGTAATGGCACTTTGGTTATCCGTAGATACCCGAAAGAGAATATGGCACTTTTGTCGTCAATAGACAACGAGAGAGTATAGCACTTTGAATGCGATCAAGTCGCGATAGCACGCAATATCTCAAGAGAGCGAGTATCAAGTAGAGCAAGCAGAGAGTACAACAATAGTCGCTCAATAACAGTTCAAGTTCAGTCAGTGGCAGTACAGTAATAGTGCATTATGTCTGAATCAACAGACTAACAGTAACAGTGTAATAGTCAGATGTCTTGCTAATTCAGAAATAGTCAGTCAGAACTGGTGCAATGCAGACACCGTCTATAGCCCCTGCAGGTATTTTCGGGTGGCTCTCTGCCCCCAGGACTAGATTGGAGCCCCTCGGACACTCTCTGTGCCCTGAACAATATGCATTCAAGTCAGTAGAGTCACAAGACCCGTTTTAGCGATAGACAGTCATGAACAATTCAAAACAGTAGGAGCCACACAGCTCAAAGGGTACCAAGAGAGTACCGGATGAGAGAGACGAGATATTAGAGTGAACATGAATAAACGAGTGAGTAGAGTATAGATGAGATCTTATGGTCATTGTGCATGAAACGTCTAGTAACGAGCGATAGTAACAGTTGCTCAACTCGCGCGCATGGTGTTTGCTGTCAGATGGAACACAACCCTTCCGCTGGCCTCGTTATGCACAGGTCCAGAGTTCTGGCGTGATTCAAGATAAGAGAGATAACAATCTAAGGTCGTATGGAACTTGCTGATCCCTAGAGTGTATCATAGGTGTTAGGGTACAACCAGCTCGTCGACCATGTGGAAATCCATGGACAGAGAAGACTTACGGAAGCCTTGAACAAGGACTCACTAGTCCGGCAGAAGGAATATCTGACGGAGAGTTCGTCCAAGTCAAGATAGTGTGTATATAGAAACAAGTGCTCGACGTTCTAGAGAAATTCTAGAACAGTGGAGCATCGATAACGGTATTCCCAAAACATCGCTAGTAAACATAGACAAGTTCATTTAAAATAGGGTAATTAATATCTATAATGGAAATAAATTTGCTAGATGTACATGTGACAATTTTCACGCCAAGTTAAGCCATATAGGATGGTTCAAAGTGAGTGCAAGTATAGAGAAAATCATGGGCAAGATAGATCATGTGATTAACTTGAGTTAATTAAAATATATTCAATAATTACAACTTTGTTTTTCTGTGTACATGACAATTAATAAGACATGGGGAAACTGTATAACAACAGCTCTTACAAAAAGGTGGGTTTTTATGCAAAAAGCTGAGATCGCGACGCACCCTTGTAAGGGTCACGATGGGATCAGGTGTGAATGCGATGAGGGCTTGTAAGGATCGCGACGGGCATGTCTGAACAGCTGGGCAGGTCACGACAGAGTCTTATGAGGATCGCGACGGGTCATTCGTTTAGGCGGCCAGAACGCGACAGGGTTCCCTATCGCGATCAGATCGCGACAGGTGCTGTGTCGCGATGGCCCTGAGAATGCGGCCTATCGGGCCGTCGCGTTCTCAGGTACTTCACCTGAGTTCAAGCGGGAAAAGGGACTGGCATGGGATTGCATGCAAACTTAACATGTTTTGATACAGGGTGCTTTGAAATATCATAACTAATTGTATAGTCGATGATAAATCACGAAACAAGTTGCAAATTGATCTAGACATACGTGAGTACCTACATAAATAGGAATTTGGAAATAGATAGAGTTTCAACATGCTTCATTCAAATCAAATAGGGAGTACATGACACAGTGAGCAGTTGAGATAAGAGAATTAATTCACGAAGTAGGGTGGATAAAAATTAGGGCTTTTAGGGGCAAAAGATGCCTAACATGCATCAGTATCTCCAATAAAAATTTGAGAGCATGGGATCGAGTATTCAAGAAGATATGAATTAAACATGAAGGTTCGGGGTCAAGAGAGTTTCAGGACTTCAAAATTCAATAAGAAAATATTGGCTAGATGAAAAATTATGAAACTTGAGGGTTTTGTTCCTGACGTATGGAACAATCTACAGACAAAATTTTATGATTTTAGCTTGTGAGAATGCCTACCTTGACTTGTTTTCCTCTTCTAGGGCTAGAACTTGAAGAACTCGGGTTGAGGCTTTGATGAAGCCTTCTCCCCACAAATTCTCCTCCTCCTTGGCCTCTCCTCCAGGTCCAGCAAGCCCCAGCAACGTGTTAGGGTCGGCCATGGAGAGATTGGAGAGTATTTATGCTTCCCATGTTTCTATTTCCTAATAGTACTCTAACTCCTATTTAATTCCGAATTTCCTATTTCTTAACCTCCTTCCAAGCTTGCCATGTCCAATTTGGGTTAGGATGGGAGTTAAATTCGTGACCAAGCTATTAGGGTAGGTTTAGAAATCCAATTCTAACCCAACTTCTTATTTTAGTGCTTTAATACCCTTTTTCTATTTAGGTAATATTTAAGTTACGAATTTAGGATATTTTCCTATTATTCTTCTTTTAAGAATCCCTATTTTGGCCCAATAATCTTATATGGTCCATTTATCAAAGCCCATTAGTTATTGGAATTTATCTTTTGGGATTCCCCTTTTTAATTAGGGAATAATAGAGTTATGGCTTTTATTATATTTCCTTACTTGATTTTATTCATGGACTATGAGAGGTCCATTGGTCGGTCCATTGGTCCAATTTCGATAATGGGTCATCAATACTGATGCTGGAGGTCTCTCTGACATGTTCATTTAATTTATGAGCTCGTTATATTTCCGTGTTAATAGTTTTCCGACTTAGTTTCCTAATTTGGATAATTAGTCACGTTGTGACATATACTTAGCCAATCGAATTTTTCGTTGCTTGAATTTCTTAGTAGAACACTTAGGAATAATGTCTGGGGTTGATTTATAATTTTTAAAGAATTTTCCGATGGATTCTTGCACATACGATAGTGGTACGTATGTTTCAATTATTTCGATTACGTCTGTTTCAATTATTTCGATTAAAAGAAATTTTTATTTTGAATTTTTAAGTATTAAACTTTCCGGGTTGCTACATCCTCTCCCACTTAAAAAGAATTTGGTCCCCAAATTCATATGATATGATACGACTACCAATTTATTCTAAGTATTTCAATCCATCTTCTCCCCCACTTAGGGTTTTGCTATCGCGAAAATAATATGAAATTAAACTAAGGGTTTAGTGATGGTACCTTGTCCACCCTCATTGGTAGGATTTTAATCCACAAGGGCTTCTAATCGTCCTTGGCGTGGAGTTTGGTTCTTCTTTGTTAGACAAGCGATGACTCGATGTTGTTGACTTCTACATCGCAAGCATCTACCCAATTTCTTCCAACAGTTATCAATCTGATGCCCTGGCTTTTTACAAAATTTACAGAATTCCTTCTGCTTTACTTTCCCTTTCATTCTCTTACTATCTACTGTATTTCTTCCTTTATTATCATTAGAATGTGTAGCACGTTCCCTTTTCAGCACCTTCTTCTTATGGATCTTTTCAAAAAGTTCCATGGTGTCCTCTACTAATTGGGCTCTCAATACCATGTCTAAATATCTTACAATGTCTAGTAGAGCCAACTTTTCCCAGAACACAGGTCTCAACCCTTCTAAAAATCTCTTTGCCTTCATTTTTTCCGTACTCACCAAATGTGGTGCATATTGTGCTAGTCTTTCAAATTGCACTTCATATTCTGCTATAGACATCATTTGTTGCTTTAGATTGGCAAATTCATTTGCCTTTTTCTCACGAATCCTCTCGAAAAAGTATTTGGTGTTAAAGAGTTCTAAAAATTTATCCCACTCTATGTTGATGTTGGGTAATTGTCGACCGGCAGCTTCCCACCAGGCTCTAGCATCGTAGTCCAGCTGGAAGGTTGCCAGAAGGACTTTCTCCTGCTCTGAGCATTGCATAACTCTAAAGATCCGTTCCATCGCCTTTACCCAATTTTCAGCCCCATCGGGATCCGGAGTTCCATTAAACCTAGGGGGATTTATTCGTTGAAAATTCCCATATAAGTCTCCTGCCCCATTTCTTGCTACTGCTTGAATCACGTTGTTAAGGGCTTGAGTTAGCCCATGTACGGTCTGTTGTAATTCGTGCATTTGTGCATGCTCTCCAGCCATCTCCTCTAGTTCCTGCGAGCAATAATACTTATTAATTTCCTTCTTAAACTCAGGGTGCTTGTACATATAGTTAAGCTCCTAGCATAACCCCAAGCTTTACCCAATCTCTCACATAGGTATGGTGGTTGACTTAGACACGGTCATGGCAGTTTACCTAGAGCATCCTAGACTTAAAACATCCTAATAAGGACATCATAGGCTCTGATACCAACTGTCACGCCCCTCCAATTTAGCAGTGGAATAAATCGGAGGGAAACGCGAACAACGAGTATGGTAACGACAATTGCGCATACATTCGCAAACATCAGAGCATCTAATGAACAATAATTGGAATTAACTCTTTATTTCATTGAAATTCCACTAAATCTATTACAACCACTAATTCAGAGCCAATACATAGGGCTCAATGGCATCATTACATTGGAAAGAAATCTAAAGCAATAACTATTAGACTCCATTGTGCTAGGGTGACTTCATCAACTGACTCCGGGTCACTCATCACTCTGGTCCTATCCCATTGGTGTGCGTAACGTCATTGTCTGACTTACCTGATACACAATAACAAATAGCGAAGGGTGAGCGATAATGCCCAGTAGGACTTAAATCTCGATAGTCAAGCAGGCTTTAAATAATTAGTGCTTTAAAAGGCAGAGTAACTGTAACGCCCCAGAAATTCAAAGTGTTAAGAAAATGGGAATAATGTGGTTAAAATGCATTAGGATTGTTATTAAATTGTGATAACTGGAAGTTAGGTTTAATTAGTGGTAATGAACATTACCCCAGTGTCTTGTATCGAAGTGCGCGCTCTCACAGGGCGACACTGGAAAACGACAACGAAATAAAAATCCGAGAACATCATAATTTCCAAAAAAATGTGGAGAAGTCAAATATGTAATTATCTGAATTTTTCGACGTACGGATTTCGAGATTAAGTCAACACGACCATTTTTCGGGTGATTTTTCACCTACTGTAAAATAAATTCTAAAAATTAAATAAAATTTACCATAATTTGTAAAACCATTATGTTAGTCTATGGTTAAAATTTCATTACAAATGGACACCATTTGGATAGGTTTACATAGGGATCATTGGGCCAACTAATTTAAGGGCCAATTACGGTGGCCAATTTCTGGGATTTTCTGGGTACTTACGTGTAAGGCCTTGAGGAGGCCAGCACACATTAGGATAAGGATAGAACTTGGGTTAAAACTCTTACACATTGTGGATTGAGGTGTAAGGGGGTGAAAGGATGCATGAGCTACGTGTTGGGGTAAAAACCAAAGGGTTTTTACCATGACACCTCATGGCCGATGTGTCTCTGCATGAGGAAGTCATGAGGCTTATAAAAGCCACTTCCCTTCCATCGTATGCACCCTTTCCACACACTTTGTTCTTGCCCTGTTCTTGCATTTCTTGCTCCTTGCTGCTAGAGGTGCTACTTGAGGTGCTGTTAGAGGAGCTACTGGAAGTGCTGTTGGGAGTTGTTGCCGTTGCACCTACAACTACTTCCATTTCTGCTCCTATTTCTTCTGTAGCTGCTATATTTGAGGTGAATATTGCAGACATCATCCACGTTGAGAAGGAGAAACACTTCTCTTGCTGTGTGTAGGATCTTCATCAAGGATACCTGCAAATTCATCTGTTTAGTAAGGTAGGATTCATATCTCTACGGTTCAATTCGATTTTCCATATGTCACAAGAAATTCGTAATGAACGAATAAGTGACTATACTTGTGATCCTCTGTTTTTCCCTTTCCAGTCATGATAGAAACACTCTTGTTGGGAGAGGAACAACCTCGTTCCATTTTAGAAATTAACTCATATTTCCTTCTTCCACCTTTGATCTTTGTACATGCTATAAAGTTGTAGAAGTCTCAACTATCTTTGTAGGATAATATGAAGACTTCGGTTTAGATAGTTGATAATTCAAGTTTTAATTTAGATCCATAAAACATTTTGTGGTTTAGTGTCCATCATGTAGGAACCTTCCATCCAACCATTGCTATCAAGGTTCTACTTCTAGTACTAAACTATGTTTAGTTTCAAGCAAGTCAAGCTTGAATTGTAAACCTCTTGTTTCCTCTTGTTTGTTTGGTTTATAAACCACTATGAGAACTATAATTAGACTCTTCTATTTGATATAAAACATGTCTTGGTTCATAGATTCAAAAATTATGGTGTTTAGGATAGATTTAAAGTCCTTTCTAGAAGTTCTGCAGTTACCTGTCGACAGCCAGCCCAAAGCTGTCGACAGGCGCATGCCTTCCAGAACTCTAGGTTTCTGGACTGTGTGGATCTGTCGACAGATCCATTGTTGTTGTCGAAAAACACACACAGAGCCATCAAATCTAAGCTTTGTCTGCTGCTAGCTGTCGACAGCCCCTTCCTGGCTGTCGACAGCCCCTTCCTGGCTGTCGACAGGTACCATGCTGATTCAGATTTCTGCACTCTTTCATGTCCGAATCCATGCTAAAACTTCATCCTAAAAGCCAAGAAAGTTACCCTCTCATTTACCTTGATATTTACTGTCATACTACTGCTAAGTTCACCCACTTTGTGTACCTTAACTCCCTTTGAATTATTCTTAAAGTTGTCAATTACGAATAGCACTCCGATTGAGTCTATTCTTCAGTATTCAATAATTGGGTCTATAAAATCTGAACACCTGAGAGTTCATATGCTTGAACACCTTATGAGATGTGAATAAATGGATATGACATTATTGGCTCTTTGTACCCCCTGTGATTTTTATGCCTGTGCAAATAGGGCTGGTCCAGTCCTGGGAGGAGCACCCGAATTCATTTTCGGACCACGTGGAATGATAAGGATGTCTGGATGTCTGGCATTGCATCAACCATTTTTTGAATATGGTCATCCTAATTCCAGTACTATGAAGATGATATGTGAATCAATTCTCGAGCTATATATCTGAGCATGATCTGAGTTTTACTGTCATTGCATCAAGCTTACTGTCCTAAAATCTGGTGTGACTCTTTTTGATATTCTGTCCTGACCTTGTCTTGGTTATCATGTATACACTCCTGAACTATGAATTGAACTATGGAATTTGAATTCTACTGGGCTAGTTAGCTCATTATTTCCTACCATTTTCAGGTAATACAGATGGGGGTGACGCTTAAGAGATTGAGTGCTGAGTGGATTGATCGTGGCAAGCGAAGCCAACTAGTTCTATTTCCGTTTAGTAGTGTGAAATGAAAAATGTAAAATAAGTTTGTTTTAATCTACTCCTCTCTTAGTTGTATTGAGGAGTGTCTATGTAATAAACTTCCTCTTATGACATTATGAATGGATAAATAATTATTACCTTTTGTGCATGTTTTCTGTCACTTCCGATAAATAGCCTTTTATTAGGACGTGACAGATAAAGTTGGTATCAGAGCATTAGTTCGATAAACCTAGGGAAACCAGTGAGTTGGGGTAGAAACATGGGATTAGTTAGCATGATTTTTGTAATCATGTAAATACTTAACCTGTTAATTATTTCAGAATGGACATGAATGCCCAAGAAAGGTTGGTTGCTGCCATGGAAATGTTACGTCAGGATATAGAATTATATGCTCAAGCACAGCGAGAAGCCCACCTACAATTTAAGGAAGAGGTGCTCAACTTGACTGCAGGTGCTTTCATGGCGGGCAATCCCTGTGCTTCTCTAGAAACTATGAGCCAAGTTATGATCAATCTGGATAACTTGAAGTTGGGACAGGATCTGTTGCTCCACCAAGTTGAAGGTCATTGGGAGGCATTGACTGATGCTACTAGAGAACTGTACCATGGGGCCGGAGTAGAGCAGCAAGTACCGCCAATGGAAACCGTTATAGATCTGACCCAAAACTAGAAGAAGACTTAGACCACTCATCTTTTTGTATACCTCTCTTTTTGTGTAAACACTGATTGTAATTATGTAACTCCCATATGTATGTGGAGTGAGAGGTTAAGAGAGGTTGGAGTTTTGTATAAATGGTAAACTTGGTAGGAGAAAGCTGTGTTATTTTGGTTTGTGGATACATGGAAATGTACTACCATGTAAATATTTAACTCGTTAGTAAGATAGTGTGTTCTGTGAATTTGAATTGTGTATGTGATGAATGAAAGATTGGGATGCTTGTGAAATTAATGAATATATTTATATGTTTCAGATTCCCTTTAATTTAATCATGGATGGTGGTGATGCTAACTGGAGGAAGATGGAAAGTTCTATGCATGATTTGACCTGTGTAATGAAGGTAGTAGCTAGAAATAACAGTCACAATGGGACAAGCTTGTTCAAGGATTTCTGAAGCCTGGACCCTCCGAGATTCACAGGAAGTACGGATCTGGATGAAGCTGAGAATTGGCTAAAAGACATTGAAAGGATATTCAGAATGATTAAGTGTACGGAAGAAGAAAAGGTTTGTCTCACTACATTCCAATTGGATCGGGATGCTCGTGTTTGGTGGGAAACTGTGGAAGCCACTCTGGAAGATTCGAATCAAGTTAGTTGGGAAGAGTTTGTAGAACTGTTTAATGAACAATATTTCTCTGAGGTGGTTCAGGAGAAGAAAGTGAATGAATTTGCTGGGTTAAAGCAGCTAAGAATGTCGGTATCCGAGTATGAGGCTCAATTTGCCCGGTTGTCAAAATATGCTCCTCATCTTATAACCACAGAGAAGTTAAAGGCTAAGAGGTTTATGAATGGATTACATCCCAATTTTATCACGCAGCTAACTCCTCATCTGATTACTACCTATTCAGAAATGGTAAAGAGAGCCTTGGCATTAGAAGCTATGAACGAAACTGTAGATAAGATTAGAGGGAAATCTGGAGAAGGGTCTTCAGATCGAAAAAGGAAGTATGAGTCGGGTAATGCCCCGAAGGTTCAGCAAGCTGCTAAGAAGGCAGGCAAAGCTCCGGTAGGGAGTAAGGATGTTTGTAAGCATTGCCATCGTGTTGGGCATAAGGTTGAGAATTGCTGGCGTAAATTGGGTGCATGCTTCCGTTGTGATGGCACTCAACACCGAATCCCGGACTGCCCAATGGCCAAGACAGCACCAACAAATAAGAACCCCCAAGTAAAGCAAGGAAGATTACAAGCCATTCAGGATGTGGAACCTGAATCCCCGCAGGAAGGCGGATTAATTGAAGGTACTTTATTAGTAAACTCAAAACCTGCATTTGTGTTGTTTGATTCTGGAGCTACGCACTCTTTCATTAGCTATGAGTTTGCTAAATTGTTGGATGTAAAGTCAGTTCCATTAACCACACAACTTGAGGTTGCAACTCCTTTAAGTGAGGGTAAAAAGCTTAAAGAATATTACCCTTCTAGTCAGATCATGGTCAAAGGACATGATTTACCTGGCGATCTGATATGTTTAGAAATGTGGTATTATGATGTAATCCTTGGGGTTGATTGGCTATCGAAATACCACGTAAATCTAGATTGCCAATTGAGACAAGTGACTTTCCTAGGAGAGGAAAATATTCTATGACCTTTAATAAACCTCAAACCAAAAGAATACCAATATTTCAGCAGTGAAAGCTTGTAAATTAGTACAAAAGGGTTGTCATGGGTATTTGGCTTCCGTGACCCTATTAAATCAAAACATTGCGGGATTGGAGGATATTTCGGTAGTAAGAGAATTTCTTGATGTTTTTCCTGAAGAGCTACCTGGTGTACCACCTAATAGAGAGGTGAATTTTTCAATTGAGTTGGTACCAGGAGCCACGCCAATTTCTAGAACACCCTATAGAAAGTAAATAGAAGAATTGAAAGAACTAAAAAGGTAATTGTTGGAATTAATAGAGAAGGGATTCATTAGACCCAGTACCTCACCTTGGGGTGCTCCGGTTCTATTTTTTAAGAAAAAGGATGGGTCTATGCGGTTGTGTATAGATTATCGGCAGTTAAATCAATTGATTATAAAGAATAAGTACCCACTTCCGAGAATTGATGATCTATTTGATCAGTTGTCTGGAGCTCAGTGTTTTTCCAAGATTGATTTAAGATCTGGATATCATCAGCTTAAAATTCAAGAATCAGATATTTATAAAACGGCTTTTCGAACAAGATATGGACATTATGAATTTATGGTGATGCCGTTTGGATTGACCAATGCACCGGCTGCATTTATGCGTTTGATGAATGATGTGTTTAGATCTTATTTAGATCAGTTTGTGGTTGCATTTATTGATGATATACTGATCTACTCCAAAAGTATGGAGGAGCACAAAGCCCATCTACGGATCACTTTGCAATTGTTACGAGACAATAAGTTATATGCAAAGTTTAGCAAGTGTGAATTTTGGTTGAAGGAAGTAATGTTCTTAGGACACATTATTTCTAAAGAAGGTCTATCAGTAGACTCTTCAAAGATTGAAACCATACAGAAATGGGAGCAACCTAAGAATCTTACTGAATTAAGAAATTTTCTAGGCATGGCCAGTTACTACCGGTGATTTGTCAAGGATTTTTCTAGAATTGCCTCACCGCTTACACAGCTGACTAGAAAAGGAACTGCTTTTATCTGGAATGAGAATTGTGAGGAAGCATTCCAATTGTTAAAAGAATGTCTGTCATCGGCACCAATTCTAGCTTTGTCGGTGGAAGGAAAAATATTTGAGGTTTATACTGATGCTTCCAACATTGGATTGGGATGTGTATTGATGCAAGATAGAAGAGTAATTGCCTATGCATCAAGACAGCTGAAGACTCACGAGAAGAACTACCCAGTACATGATTTAGAATTGGCCGTTGTGGTCTTTGCTCTTAAGCTTTGGAGACACTACCTGTATGATAACCAATTCATAGTGTACTCCGATCGTAAGAGTCTCAAGTATTTGTTTTCACAAAAAGAACTGAACATGAGACAAAGGAGATGGATGGAATATATCAAAGACTATGACTTCAAGATTGAATACCATCTGGGAAAAGGAAACACTGTGGCTGACGCACTTAGCAGAAATCCTATAGCCAAGATGTTTTGATTGCAAATAAGGGAATGGAAATTGTTAGAAGAATTTTCCACATTGAGCTTGAAAGTTGAAAAACAAGAAGAAAGAATTGTGATTAGCAACTTGATAGTACGGTTAGATTTGTTGAAGCAAATCAATGAGCAACAAGACAATGACCCTATATTGGTAGGAGTTAGAGAAAAATTGGCTTCTAAACCTGATTTTAATGAAGATTCTCATGGAAATCTTCGATTCCGTGACAGATTGTGTGTACCGGATAATTCTGAAATCAAGAAACAGATCTTAGAAGAAGCTCATCGGTCTCACTACACTATTCATCCTGGAGCTGTCAAAATGTATCAGGATTTGAAGAAGTATTTCTGATGGTGCAACATGAAAAAGGATATTGTGGAATTTATTGCAAAATGTTTGACATGTCAAAAAATTAAGGTAGAATACCAGAAACCTGCAGGAAAATTAAAACCACTTGAGATACCAGAATGGAAATGGGATAGCATTGGTATGGATTTTATCGTGGGATTACCTAAAACACGGAGTGGATTTGATGCTATTTGGGTAATCATTGACAGACTTACCAAATCAGCTCATTTCTTAGCAATAAAGACAAGATGGTCTGTTAATATTTTGGCAACATTATATATGAAAGAAATTGTTCGGTTGCATGGAATTCCAAAGAACATAGTTTCTGACCGAGATGCAAGATTTACTTCGCATTTTTGGAGAGAATTGCAAGATGCTTTGGGAACTAAATTAAAATGTAGTACTGCATTTCACCCTCAAATAGATGGACAGACCGAACGGGTGAATCAAATTGTTGAGGATATGTGTCGTGCTTGTGTATTAGAGTTCGGAAATGACTGGAACACTCATCTAGCTATTATGGAATTTGCATATAACAATAGCTACCAGTCCACCATTCAAATGGCACCTTTTGAAGCTTTGTATGGTCGACAATGTAGATCACCATTGTGTTGGGTCGAATTAAAAGAAACACATATTCTTGGACCAGAAATGATCCAAGAGACAACAGAAATTATCAAGTTAGTACAAGATAGGATGAAAGCTGCTCAAGACTGACAGAAAAGTTATGCTGATCGACGTAGAAGAGAGTTAGAATTTCAGCAAGGAGAACATGTATTTCTTAAAGTATCACCCCGAAGAGGAATTAAAAGATTTGGTATCAAGGGAAAATTGAGTCCAAGATACATTGGACCTTTTGAAATATTGAGGAGAGTTGGTGAAATGACATACCAACTGGCACTTCCACCGTAATTATCCAATGTGCATGATATCTTTCATGTGTCAATACTAAGAAAATATGTATATGATCCGGAACACATTATTGGATACCAAGATCTAGATGTATAAGGAAATTTGGCATATGAAGAAAGACCAGTACAGATCCTCGATCGAAAAATCAAGCAACTTCGGAACAAGGAAGTTCCTTTACTAAAGATTCAATGGAATAAGCAAGGACAAGAAGAAGCAACATGGGAATTGGAAGAGGCCATCAAGGACAGGTATCCAGAGTTGCTTACAAGTTAGTAACCACATCTTTGTGTAATTAAATTTGGAGGACCAAATTTCTTTTAGTAGGGGAGAGTTGTAACGCCCTAGAAATTCAAAGTGTTAAGAAAATGGGAATAATGTGGTTAAAATACATTAGGATTGTTATTAAATTGTGATAACTGGAAGTTAGGTTTAATTAGTGGTAATGAACGTTACCCCAGTGTCTTGCATCGAAGTGCGCGCTCCCACAGGGCGACACTGGAAAACGACAATGAAATAAAAATCCGAGAATATCATAATTTCCAGAAAAATGTGGAGAAGTCAAATATGTAATTATCTGAATTTTTCGACATACGGATTTCGAGATTAAGTCGACATGACTATTTTTCGGGTGATTTTTCACCTACTGTAAAATAAATTCTAAAAATTGAATAAAAATTACCATAATTTTTAAAAACATTATTTTAGTCTATGGTTAAAATTTCATTACAAATGGACACCATTTAGATAGGTTTACATAGGGATCATTGGGCCAGCTGATTTAAGGGCCAATTACGGTGGCCAATTTCTGGGATTTTCTGGGTACTTACGTGTAAGGCCTTGAGGAGGCCAGCACACATTAGGATAAGGATAGAACTTGGGTTAAAACTCTTACACGTTGTGGGTTGAGGTGTAAGGGGGTGAAAGGATGCATGAGCTACGTGTTGGGGTAAAAACCAAAGGTTTTTACCATGACACCTCATGGCCGATGTGCCTCTGCATGAGGAAGTCATGAGGCTTATAAAAGCCACTTCCCTTCCATCTTATGCACCCTTTCCACACACTTTGTTCTTGCCCTGTTCTTGCATTTCTTGCTCCTTGCTGCTAGAGGTGCTACTTGAGGTGCTGTTAGAGGAGCTACTGGAAGTGCTGTTGGGAGTTGTTGCCGTTGCACCTGCAACTACTTCCATTTCTGCTCCTATTTCTTCTGTAGCTGCTATATTTGAGGTGAATATTGCAGACATCATCCACGTTGAGAAGGAGAAACACTTCTCTTGCTGTGTGTAGGATCTTCATCAAGGATACCTGCAAGTTCATCTGTTTAGTAAGGTAGGATTCATATCTCTACGGTTCAATTCGATTTTTCATATGTCACAAGAAATTCGTAATGAACGAATAAGTGACTATACTTGTGATCCTCTGTTTTTCCCTTTCCAGTCATGATAGAAACACTCTTGTTGGGAGAGGAACAACCTCATTCCATTTTAGAAATTAACTCCTATTTCCTTCTTCCACCTTTGATCTTTGTACATGCTATAAAGTTGAAGTCTCAACTATCTTTGTAGGATAATATGAAGACTTCGGTTTAAATGGTTGATAATTCAAGTTTTGATTTAGATCCATAAAACATTTTGTGGTTTAGTGTCCATCATGTAGGAACCTTCCATCCAACCATTACTATCAAGGTTCTACTTCTAGTACTAAACTATGTTTAGTTTCAAGCAAGTCAAGCTTGAATTGTAAACCTCTTGTTTCATCTTGTTTGTTTGGTTTATAAACCACTATGAGAACTATAATTAGACTCTTATATTTGATATAAAACATGTCTTGGTTCATAGATTCAAAAATTATGGTGTTTAGGATAGATTTAAAGTCCTTTCTGGAAGTTCTGCAGTTACCTGTCGACAGCCAGCCCAAAGCTGTCGACAGGCGCATGCCTTCCAGAACTCCAGGTTTCTGGACTGTGTGATCTGTCGACAGATCCATTGTTGCTGTCGACAGATACACACAGAGCCAGCAAACCTGAGCTCTGTCTGCTGCTAGCTGTCGACAGCCCCTTCCTGGCTGTCGACAGGTACCATGCTGATTCGGATTTCTGCACTCCTTCATGTCCGAATCCATGCTAAAACTTCAACCTAAAAGCCAAGAAAGCTACCCTCTCATTTACCTTGATATTTACTGTCATACTACTTCTAAGTTCACCCACTTTGTGTACCTTAACTCCCCTTGAATTATTCTTAAAGTTGTCAATTACGAATAGCACTCCGATTGAGTCTATTCTTCGGTATTCGGTAATTGGGTCTATAAAATCTGAACACCTGAGAGTTCATATGCTTGAACACCTTATGAGATGTGAATAAATGGATATGACATTATTGGCTCTTTGTACCCCCTGTGATTTTTATGCCTGTGCAAATAGGGCTGGTCCAGTCCTGGGAGGAGCACCCGAATTCATTTTCGGACCACGTGGAATGATAAGGATGTCTGGATGTCTGGCATTGCATCAACCATTTTCTGAATATGGTCATCATAATTCCAGTACTATGAAGATGATATGTGAATCAATTCTCGAGCTATATATCTGAGCATGATTTGAGTTTTACTGTCATTGCATCAAGCTTACTGTCCTAAAATCTGGTGTGATTCTTTTTGATATTCTGTCCTGACCTTGTCTTGGTTATCATGTATACACTCCTGAACTATGAATTGAACTATGGAATTTGAATTCTACTGGGCTAGTTAGCTCATTATTTCCTACCATTTTCAGGTAATACAGATGGGGGTGACGCTTAAGGGATTGAGTGCTGAGTGGATTGATCGTGGCAAGCGAAGCCAACTAGTTCTATTTCCGTTTAGTAGTGTGAAATGAGAAATGTAAAATAAGTTTGTTTTAATCTATCCCTCTCTTAGTTGTATTGAGGAGTGTCTATGTAATAACTTCCGCTTATGACGTTATGAATGGATAAATAATTATTACCTTTTGTGCCTGTTTTCTGTCACTTCCGATAAATAGCCTTTTATTAAGACGTGATAGTAACTAATGATAGAGAGAGAGTCATGTAAAGTCGAGAAAGTAATAGCACAAGTAACATGGTTCAAATAGCAAATGAATCAAGTATAGCACGATGATTAAAGTCAAGTCACGCAATATCAAGTAACGTCATTGTCAAGAAATAGCAAGCGACATGTATAGCAAGGAGAGAGATAGTAATTGGTCATGTATAGAGTAAATTGCACTTTGATTGATTCTCATCAATCGGAATAGTATAGCACTTTTGACTAACTTTCATCAATCGAATAGTAATGGCACTTTGGTTATCCGTAGATAGCCGAAAGAGAATATGGCACTTTTGTCGTCAATAGATAACGAGAGAGTATAGCACTTTGAATGCGATCAAGTCGCGATAGCACGTAATATCTCAAGAGAGCGAGTATCAAGTAGAGCAAGAAGAGAGTACAACAATAGTCGCTCAATAAAAGTTCAGTAATAGTCAGTGGCAGTTCAATAATAGTGCAGTATGTCTGAATCAACAGACTAACAGTAACAGTGTAACAGTTAGTGAAGGATCGAGGAAAAGGTGTGGATAAGATCTAGAAGGGGGGATGAATAGATCTATGCCACTTTCTGCGGAAGCTTAAACAGTTTAAAAACACTTTTGAATCAGAGGCAATTTTATCAGTGAAAAACCACAGATCTGATGAAATTTGAGTGAGTTGATAAAAGCAGATATGAAATCTGTTGATTAAGTGAACTTTAAATGATCCTATGCAAGCATCTAACGGATAATGAAATCAAACCACAGATAGACAAGTGCACCATGATTTTAGGTGGTTCGGAAATCACCCAAGTGATTCCTACATCCACCCCTCACAACCCGTGAGGATTCACTAACACAACTGGGTAACACACCCACTGGAGCCTGACAACTCCAACACTTGAGAGCTTACAACTCACACACTTCTAGAGCAAGACTACTCTAGAACAACTGAGCAAGACTGCTCAACACACTCTTGAGTTAGAGAACTCAAACTGAGCACGACGGCTCACAACAACCTGAGCACAATGCTCACACAATTACTTGCTAGACACCAACTCAAGACATAGATCTTCTAGCAACAGATCTAGTCGAAATTTGAGAACACTAATGAGATTATGCAGAACACTTGCATAATCTAAGAGATATCTCAGAAGAACAGAAGTACAGTAAAATGTATTGAATGACTTCGTTCTTCAAGTGTACTCCCTTGTAGAAGCTTGGATTGGGAAGAAGCTTGCAAACTTGAAGTCCAAGATGATCCTCTGCAATCTGGAAGGTTGGATCTTCCTTGAATTCTTCTCCAACGATGGCTTCTACTTGATCTGCTTCCTTGGGATGCTTCAGAGGCTTCTTCAAAGATCAAACCCCAATTCTCACACCTTGAATTGGTGAGAAGAGGTCTTCTGGAAACTCCAGGAAGGCAGAGGAGGGAGACACGAACTTGTGGCGCCAGGAACTTTTCAGGAGGCTCTAAGAGGTTAGTTGGGTCTCTCTCTTGATGGAGGACCAATAAAGGGCCTTTTATACCCAAAAGAGTCCAAAGATACCTTTTAGGTATAAGGGCACACAATCCTAGGTTGATTCCCATCGGCCTGGGCTGACACGTGGCAGCCATCCTTTTAAGATGCAAACTTTCCGTAGTGTGTCGACCTGCCCTGGTGGTGGTGTCGACACACTGCCCAAATATGAAACAGATGTTCTGGGGACCTGTCCAGTGTGTCGACCTGCTGTCCTGGTTCTGAAAACAGCTATTCTGGAACGGGGTCCAGTGTCGACCTGCTCTAGAGTGTGTCGACCTGGGTGGACTGATTTCTGAAAAACTGCAACTCGTGTCGACACACTCTTGACTCTGTCGACACAGTCTCAACATTTTTACACATTTTCCCTTGAATCTGTGTTGTTGTGTCGACACCATTGATGGGTGTGTCGACACATCTTTTGCATAAAAATGTTTGTACCTGAAAATTAAACACATATATCATTAGTTAAATGGTTTATCATGAACATCAATGATAAATGTGATTTGAAATATGCTTTTTGAACATTGATTTCAGGTATGATGTTTTTGACATGTTTCAATTGAATTGCTTTAAAATTACCTCTTGTCATCATCAAAATAGGAGGGAAATGATATGAATATACATTCAACCCAACAATCTCCCCTTTTTGATGATGGCAACATTAAATCCATATTACAATGTGGTTTGATGAAATGAGATTTTAAGCATTTTTTTTATTCACATTTTTATTTCTTTTTGTTTAAACTTGTCAAAGACCTTGATATGTTTTAGTAACAGATGATGATGTACTTGTGGAAACACAATGTTACTTGAAATGAGAATTTTTGTACACAAAAGTCAAGCAACTTGACAAGTAATCATTCAATCACATTCACAAAAAGATTTTCAATCACATTAAATACACAATTGAGAAAATCATTCAAGCCAAGCAAAACTTTCATTTCATTCAACAAGAGAACCATTACAATCATTCCAAAAGATTACAAACATTTGTTCTTTCTTTCTTCTCCCCCTTGACATCATCAAAAGAGAAATTACATTAAGGAGATGGTGGAGGAGGAGGAGGAGGAATGGGAAGTAGGATGGTCTCTATGTCAGACAATCTTTTCTCCATAAAATTCAAGCTGGTCTTGATTTGATCCTGAATGGTTATCATTTTTGTGGCCAAAAAGTGTTCCATTCTATCTGAACTTTCTATCAAGGTAGCTTGAACTCTGGCTAGGTCAGCTGCAATGGGTTGAGAAGATGAAGATGATGATGATCCAGCTGACCAACCAGGTCTTTGCATTATCTTGAACTCCTTGGTCAAATCAAATATCTGCTTGTCAATATGTTCATTGAAGTTCCTCATGCTTTCCAAATCATCCACAAAATGAGCAAAGGACAGTCTTGTGTGGAGATCTCATGCAATGTCTGCTTGGAGGTGAACACCTCAGCCTTGGAATTTGACAAAATTTCCTCAAGAACTGCCTCCAATGTTAGCTGGTGGTCCTTCAGCTTTAATGATGCATCTGCCAGTGTACCAATCAATCTATTGAATCTTTGAGCTGCATAGTCTGAGGCAGCTTTTGCTCTATAAACTTGGCAGAAACTGTATTCTCCAACTTTGAACCCTCAGCTCAAAGCTTGTGACATGGATGAATGGAGGAGTTCAAGGTTTCAATTTGTCATTCAAAAGGACAACAGCTCTGGTGGAACAGAAGGTCCACCAGAGGATGTGGATGGTTGGAATGTGGGATGTGGAGAATCAGAGTGAATGAAGGAGGGTTGAAACTGAGGTGAGAGAGGGGCATGAACTGGGATATCACCTGCAGTTGGGATTTGAGGCTGATCCTCATCACAGGAGGCTGATCCTCTTGTCCTAGGGGCTGGTCCCCTTCAGCTGGAGGCTGTTCCTCTTGAGCTTGGGGCTGGTCCCCTTGAACCTGAGGCTGATCCTCCTGAGCTTGGGGCTGTTCCCCTTGATCTTGAGGTTGTCCTCCTGAGCTTGAGGGGCCTCAACTACAATTGGCCCTCTTCTAATTTGATTGCCCTCCAATCTAAATCCCATAAACTTCTGGATATTTAAAGGTGTAGATGTTTGACTTGGGAATAGACTGGGACTTCTCATTCTCCAAGGGCACACCAAAGTGCTGGAACACTGAGGTTAGATGTGCCCATAAGGAAGTGATCTCTTTAGGTCTGTCCTTGTTGTTTCAGCTATGATTTGATAGAGAATCACATGGAGGTTGATCTTGATGTCTTTCACCATGCAATAAAGGATGAACCTCTGAATGTCTGTCAACCTATCCCTTCCACCACCTTGAGGAGTAATTATGGTGGTCAAATGTGGTGGATGACCCTTAACACAGGTGGAAATGAATGGCATTGAACCTGGTTACATGGGTCTGTTTGGGATCTGATGCATCTGCAGGAAGGCCTGTCAAGATCGAATAGGCTTCATGTAGATCAAATTCAAACTGATGATAGTCTGCCCCTTCATCTGGCACTTTGAAAATGGAGGCAACTTTTTCAGTTGGCATATCTATGGCTATTCCCTTGACTTTGGATTCATACCCTTCAGCTGTGCAGGTGAGGTTCTTGTAGAATTCTCTAACTAATCTTGGATAACAGACTTGAAACTCAGAGATAAAGGGTATCCAAGATTGAAAGGAAAAATAGGTTTGAATTTCAGGAAAAGAGTCTGCTAGCTGAATGTCTGATAGGTCTAGAATTCGGGGCTTTAAAATCAACTTGGCTGCACTGACTGACTCTGAGGGAATATCCTCTTGAGACTCAGAAGAGAGAGGAAGATGATTCCTCAGGGTTTCAGAAGAATCGCCCGGAATTCTGTTCTAGGGTTGGAGGATACTACCTCTGCCGAAGATGAGGCTCTACCTCTCTTGGCTGCCCTTTGAGGTGCTGAAGAGGATCCTGGTTGCTCGGCAGGATCATTCCTTCGCTTAGACTTCTTTCTGACTGGGCAAGCACTGTCTGCGGAATGGCCTTGAAGAGGCCCTGACCTTGCGCCACGGCGGGGACCCAATTCCTGACCATGGTGCAAGAGGAGTGGAATTCGGAGATGAGATGGAAGAATGGAGAGGTGATGGAAAGAGGATGAGAGCTAGAGAGAAATGGTGAAGATTTCTTGCCGGAAATGAGGAGAATGAGGCCGTCGGGTCGACCTGAAGCCAAAAAGGGGTGCAGTGGTGCACTGCCCCGCAGGAACAAAAGGGCTTATCATGAACCCAAACGGTTTGAAAAAGGGTCTGGCAAGAAGGCAGTGTCGACACATGATGAAGGGTGTGTCGACCTGACTGAAAGTGTGTCGACACGAGAGAGAATTGTGTCGACACGGCCTTTGAAGAAACTTTGAATCTTTGAGAGGAAATTTTTTAGAAATCTTGGGACATCTTTAGAATGATAAACAATGAGAGGAATTATCAATTCAAGGATTTTTAAGAGGCTTAAAAATTCATTTGTTATATTTTGCAAAAATTCATCACAGTTCAAGTTTTTTTTTCAAACAATTTCCAACAGGATATTAGCATTCCAAGACTTGAATCAACAAAATGAGAAATTGAGGGATATAATATATCTAACAATCAACTATAACTACCATATTTCTCAACTTTAAAGAATTAAAGATGTCATCTAGACTAAATGCATTGTGTTGAAAAAAAACACAATCTCAAAGAACAACCTGATGAGGAATGAAGATGATTCTTTCTAGACATATCTCCAATAATGCTTACATTTTTTCTTTTAACAAACTATCAAATGATATAAATCTCTTTCACTCAAGTGCTAGTGCTTTTACACACCATAGTCCCTGGTTACTTAAGATTTAGTCATTGTCAAGTCTCAAGGGGGTAAATGATGGCCTTTTGACATGAAAATATACGTTTTGTAGACGCCAATATTTCCAGTTACTCAGTCATCATCAAAAACATAGCACATTTTGCTTTTGTTTTGAATTTATTTTTATTTTGATCCCCCTTTGAACAGAGTTAGCAATAGTGCCTCATGACATACATGGCACTTCATTCATTGTGAAGGTGTGCAGTTTCTCAGCACAAGTGCCATTGCTCTGTTGGATTTTAACAATTTTTGGAGAGTTTGTGAGACAGAATTCAAATACATTCAATCATCAGTTGCAAACAAGGAAATGTTTTAAGTTCAAAGCACAAGTTGATGTTTAGTCTAGGAAGAGATCTGAATTTCTGTGGGTTGAGAGACATAGTTGAAAGTTGATTAGTGAAAAAATATAATAGATCACTCAAGGGTTCATTTTGAGACTCTAGACTTCTAAATGATGACATCATGCAAGGAATTGATGAAATTCAAGAGAAGTTTTGAATTTTGCAAAGTCATGACTTGTGAATTTTCTAGCTCCCCCTGAGATGATGATTTCAATCACTTTTCATCAAAATAAAGATATGTAAATTTTGGAAATCAGAAAAAATTTTCTTCTTGGACAACAAAGACCCCCCTCAATAATTGCATATCCATTTCTTGGTACTTGGCGGAGACACATACTCTCGCATAGTGAAAGTGTCCAGACAAGCATAACCTGTCCTTCTCCAAGTCACCATTTGATATACCAAGAGATTTCAATACAATAAGAGTTGAAGAATTCATTATCAAAAGAAATGGAAGTGAAAACTAGCAAGTTTTTGAAATCAGAAGGAGTATTCTCTTTGAACAATAAAAGCTCCCCTCAACTATTGCATATCAATTCTTAGTACTTGGCGGAGACATATACTCTCGCATAGTGAAAGTGTCCAGACAAGCATAACTTGTCCTTCTTCAAATCACCATTTGATATACCAAGAAATTTCAACACAATAAGAGTTGGAGAATTTATTGTAAAAAGGGAATAGAATTGAAAGTGAGAGAGATATGAACAATGTAACTCAAGGAAGCAAAGAATTATGAAATGCAAAGAACTCCCCTTAGACAATGCATAGCACTCAACCCAAACCTGAGAGAGATCAAGAAGGTGGACATTTACAAAGACCAAGTTCTCTCCTTAAGGATGAAAATCTGTTTTCAGGAAGGGGTTTAGTGAATATGTCTGCAATTTTTTTTCAGTTTCAATAAAATGGAGTTCAAAAGATTCTTTGCAACCTCATCTCTCAAGAAATGATGCCTAATTTCAATGTGTTTTGTTCTGGAGTGCTGAATGGGGTTTTTAGACAGATTTATTGCACTTGTGTTATCACATAGGATGGGTACACACCCTAAATGGTTATAATCAAGAAGTTGATGTTTCACCCAGAGAATCTGAGTTCCACATCTACCTGCTGCAACATATTCAGCTTCTGCAGTTGACAGAGCAACTGAATGTTGCTTCTTAGAAGCCCAAGAGATAAGGCACCCACCTAGAAATAGACACAAGCCACTTGTGCTTTTTCTATCTAATTTGCACCCAGCATAATCAGCATCACAATAGGCAACAAATCTAACTTGCAACCAGCAGGATACCAAATACCTAAGTCACATGTTCCAACAAGATATTTGAAAATTCGTTTAACAGCAAGCATGTGACTTTCTTTAGGATTAGATTGGAATCTAGCACATAAACACACACAAAACTGAATATCAGGTCTAGAAGTTGTAAGATAGAGCAGAGAGCCAATCATACCTCTGTAGGTCTTTGGATCTACTGACTTACCAGATGGATCTTCTTCTAGTTTAGCATTAATTGCAATGTGGTGTGCTTGAGTGCTTAAGGTTCTGAAAGTCAAACCTCTTTAATAGCTCCTTGACATATTTGGTTTGACTGATGAAGATTCCTTCAGTTGTTTGGTTCACCTGCAATCCCAAAAAGAATGTTAAATCTCCCATTAAGCTCATTTCAAATTCATTCTTCATTTGATTTGAAAATTCTGTGCAAAGGCCTTTATTGGTGGAGCCAAAAATTATGTCATCAACATAAATTTGGACCACAATTATTTGATTTTTTACTGTTTTTGTGAACAATGTTTGATCAACATTACCTCTAGAATATCCTTTTTCAAGTAAAAAGGAACTCAACGGTCATACCAAGCTCTTGGAGCTTGCTTAAGACCATAGAGAGCCTTATTAAGCTTGAAAACATGGTTAGGATATTTTTCATTTTCATATCCAGGAGGTTGTTCAACAAAAACATTTTCCTTTATATATCCATTTAAGAATGCACTTTTGACATCCATTTGATAGACTTTGAATTTCATGGAGGATGCAAAAGCAAGGAAAATTCTGACTGCTTCTAGTCTAGCTACAGGGGCATATGACTCTTCAAAATCAATTCCAAACTCTTGATTGTACCCCTTTGCAACTAGCCTAGCTTTGTTTCTAATTACCTGACCAGATTCATTCAATTTGTTTCTGAAGACCATCTAGTGCCAATCACTGCTTGGTCACTAGGCCTAGGTACTAATTCCCATACTTGATTTCTTTCGAATTGATGAAGCTCATCATGCATGGCATTGATCCAATCAGAACTGGATAAGGCTTCATCAATTGATTTGGGTTCAATTTGGGAATTAGAGCTAGTGAGTCTTCTTCAATATTTTGCAAGAAGGATGATCTGGTCCTTACTCTATCATTAAATTGCCAACTACACTGTCTAATGGGTGATCTCTCAGATATCGAGGTTCAGAAATTACCTGTTGAGAAGTACCCACTTCTGGAGCAATGTTACCTGACCCACTTGAAGATGGTGAGTTGTTGTTCAGGTTCTCTTCATTATTGACAGGCTCCTCAACAGTTGGTGAAGAATCCACAATGAGGTCATCCTCTTCATTGTCTTGTCTTTCCCTGCAAGATTTAGAATCATTAGGAAAAGGAATTTTCATCAAAAATAATATGGGAGATTCTTCAACAGTTTTGGTTTTTAGAATGTACACTTTGAAGGCCCTTGACACTTCAGAATAGCCAAGGAAGATGGCTTCCTGACTCTTAGCATCAAACTTGTCAAGGTTTTCTGTTGTTATTGTGTACAAAGCATTTGCACCCAAAAGTTTTGAAATAAGAAACAGTTGGCTTTTTGTTTTCAACAATTCATAGGGGGTTTTTCTGATCTTTGGTCTGATCAAAGCTCTATTTAGGATATGATTGGCTGTGTTAACAGCTTCAGCCCAGAAGATTGGGCAGATTACTTCCTATGAGCATGGATCTAGCCATTTCCACAAGAGTTCTATTCTTTCTTTCCACAACTCCATTTTGTTCTGGAGTTCTAGGTGAAGAAAACTTGTGAAATATTTGAAATTCAGCACATAGATCAGAAAAGGATGTGTTATCAAATTCACCCCCGATCAGTTAAAATGTTTTGATTTTATATGGATAAGTTGTTAAGATAGTGGTACAGAAATTCCTGAATTCAAGGCAAGTATCACTTTTGTGGGATAGAAAGATAACCCAAGTAAATCTAGTAAAATCATCAATGATTACAAACCCATATCTTTTGCCACTTAAGCTTAGAACTCTTGTTGGCCCAAAAAGGTCCATGTGAAGAAGTTCTAGTGGGCTAGATGTAAGTACCTCATTGAAGGTTTAAAAGATTTCCTAGTTTGTTTTCCTTTAGCACATATCCCACAAATTTGATTTTCAACTTAGAAAAGGATTCAGGAAGACCCTTAACCAAATTCAATCTTAACACTTATCCATTGTTCTGAAACTTGCATGGCCAAGTCTTTTGTGCCAAGTCCATGCAATTTCATCTTTATTTGCAACAAAACAAAGATTTTCAGAAAAGTTTTTATTTAGGTTGATCATGTAGACATTATTTTCTCTCTTTCCAAAGAATTTGATTTTATCAGATGATGAGTCAATTATCTTACAAAAATCAGATTCAAACACAACTTTGTGACCTTTGTCACATAGTTGGCTTATACTGAGCAAATTATAATCAAGACCATCAACTAATAAAACATTATCTACTGAGTTTGAAGAAGTTTGACCAACCTTTCCAGATCCTAAGATCTTTCCTTTATTTTTACCTCCGAAAGTAACTGACCCTCCCTCCTTTTCAAGCAGGAATGAGAATTTGCTCTATCTCCAGTCATGTGTCGTGAACACCCACTGTCAAGGAACCATACATTGGAGTTGGGTGCACGACCTTCCTGCAACAAGATCAGTGGAGAGAAGATTTGGTACCCAAACAGAGTTGGGACCATCAGAATGTTTGGACATTGTAGTAATCCTTTCTCACCCAAATTTGACTTGTTTTTGATTTCTGTGTTTTTAAATTGGTGGTTTCAGTCTTTTAGATTTGTTCTTTTCTTAGAATGAAAGCACCAACATTTTGTTTTAGGGGGAGGGGAGTTTTTCATTTGAAAATTGGAGTTCAGATAGGAGGTGGAATCCAGGGTTTTGTTGGTACATCCAAAGTTTGGATGAAGGAATTGAGGATATACCAACAGGGTTGTTATACCATTGGCTCCAAGGATTGATCCAATCATTTTGAAATGTTGTCTTGGAGGTCCAAGGTTTTTATCAATGATTTCTTTGATTTTTCTTGTTTTCAAATTTTTATTTGAGTTGTTTGAATTTTTTGATGTTGAGCAGGTCGACCTCTTTGACTGGTGTCGACACAACAGCCACAGAAGCCTTTCTTGTGGACTGGTGTCGACCTGTCAAGAGACTGAGTCGACCTGGTTGTCTTTTTTGTTTTTGAGTTTTTGAATTTTTTGATGTTTTGTTTAAGGTTTTGTTTGCTGTTTGTTGAATTTCTGTGTTTTCAAGATTAGGACCCTTGACAAATTTAATCAATGGTGCTTTTCCCTTTTCTCACCAGATTTATCTTTGTTGGTTTCTTTTTGTTGAATCCTAATCCATGAGATGTGGTTGTCATGTTGGATCCTAGCAATGCCTCTAGGTTATCTTGACCTTTTGTGAAGGTTTGGATACCTCTCCCTTTCCTTTAGCTGATTTTTAAGAGTTATAATTTCTTCAATTTTCTGTTGTTTTCTTGTTTTTCAATTTCCAGCTTTCTGTTAAGTTTTTGAATTCTTGGGAGGCCTTTTGAGAGGCAAGTTTTAGTTCATCAACAAGGTTCAGGAGATTCTCTTTTTCTTCAAGCAAGTCTGTTATTTCAGTTTCCAGTTCACAAGTTCTGTTGTTTGAAGATTGGTTATTATAAAGATTTTCAACTTTCTTTTTGATGTGTTTGTTTTCTTTTCTCAATTCAGAATATTTTTCAACTAATTCTGCATACACATCCTGCCAATCTTCAACAGTATAGTCTTCAAAGGAAGTATTTACCTTTTCATCTGTGTTGTTGGCCATGAAGCAAACCTCCTCACTTTCAGAGCTTGAGGATTTCTTCTCTTCTTCTTCCTCACTTGAGTCTTCGTCAGACCAAGTGGCCACCATGGCCTTTGGCTTCTTGTACTTCTGGAATTTCTTGTGCTTATCCTTCTTGTTCTCAGGACACTCTCCCTTCATGTGTCCTGGTTTGTTGCACCTGTAACAGACAATATTTTCGTCAGTTTTGTGATTCTTGTTGAAATTAGAAAAGGAAGTGTTTTTCTTACCTGAGAAAGACTTCTTTTTTCCAGCATTTTTCCTTTTCTGTATTTCAAGAATTTTCTGAATTGCCTAGTCATGAGGGCAATTTCATCCTCATTTGACTCAGACTCTCAGAACTTGTTTTCTCCTGACTTTTATCTTTATTGCTTGAAGAGGCCTTAAGTGCCATAGGCTTGGTTTATTATATGTTCTTCATTTCTTTTAAGTTGATTTCATATGTCATTAAGGATCCAATCAATTCATCCAAAGAGATTTTGGACAAATCTTTTGAATCTTCAATGACAGTGGCCTTTGTATGCCAAATTGAAGAAAGTGAACGTAAGATTTTTCTTACCAAGTCTGCATCTGTATTCCTTACCCAAGGCCTTCAATCCATTCACAATCACCATGAACCTGGCAAACATTTCGTTAGACTTCATCATGAAAAGTTCATATTCTGAAACTAAAATATTTGCCTTGGTCTCCTTGACCTGAGATGTTCCCTCATAGAGTAATTCGAGTTTATCCCACATCTCTTTGGCAGATTTGCACATAGAGATTCTCGAATACTCCTTGGGATGGACAGCACATTGAATCATGTTCATGGCACTATAATTCAATGTGGTTCCTTATCTGTTCCCTTGTCCAGGTATCTTCTTCTCCCTGGTTCTCATAGGGACCCACCTCAACTACTTTCCAGATCTCATAGTTCTGGGCCCTCAGAAATACTTGCATTCTATTCTTCCAATAAGAATAGTCTGTTCCATTAAAGAATGGTGGCCTATTTATGGAATGGCCCTCAGCTATGAAACCCTTTGAATCCATGACTCTAAAGAAATTGCACAGAGAAAGAACTAAGCAAGCAAACAAACACGAGCAAACAATCAAACACACCACACTCAGAAACAAAACTGCTCAGATCAAATCAGATCGATGTAAACCGCTCTGATACCAATTGAAGGATCGAGGAAAAGGTGTGGATAAGATCTAGAAGGGGGGGGATGAATAGATCTATGCCACTTTCTGCGGAAGCTTAAACAGATTAAAAACACTTTTGAATCAGAGGCAATTTTATCAGTGAAAAACCACAGATCTGATGAAATTTGAGTGAGTTGATAAAAGCATATATGAAATCAGTTGATTAAGTGAACTTTAAACGATCCTATGCAAGCATCTAACGGATAATGAAATCAAAGCACAGATAGACAAGTGCACCAGGATTTTTAGGTGGTTCGGAAATCACCCAAGTGATTCCTACATCCACCCCTCACAACCCGTGAGGATTCACTAACACAACTGGGTAACACACCCACTGGAGCCTGACAACTCCAACACTTGAGAGCTTACAACTCACACACCTTCTAGAGCAAGACTACTCTAGAACAACTGAGCAAGACTGCTCAACACACTCTTGAGTTAGAGAACTCAAACTGAGCACGACGGCTCACAACAACCTGAGCACAATGCTCACACAATTACTTGCTAGACACCAACTCAAGACATAGATCTTCTAGCAACAGATCTAGTCGAAATTTGAGAACACTAATGAGAATTATGCAGAAGCACTTGCATAATCTCAAGAGATATCTCAGAAGAACAGAAGTACAGTAAAATGTATTGAATGACTTTGTTCTTCAAGTGTACTCCCTTGTAGAAGCTTGGATTGGGAAGAAGCTTGCAAACTTGAAGTCCAAGACGATGCTCTGCAATCTGGAGGTTGGATCTTCCTTGAATTCTTCTCCAACGATGGCTTCTACTTGATCTGCTTCCTTGGGATGCTTCAGAGGCTTCTTCAAAGATCAAACCCAATTCTCACACCTTGAATGGTGAGAAGAGGTCTTCTGGAAACTCCAGGAAGGCAGAGGAGGGAGACACGAACTCTTGTGGCCGCCAGGAACTTTTCAGGAGGCTCTAAGAGGTTAGTTGGGTCTCTCTCTTGATGGAGGACCAATAAAGGGCCTTTTATACCCAAAAGAGTCCAAAGATACCTTTTAGGTATAAGGGCACACGATCCTAGGTTGATTCCCCATCGGCCTGGGCTGACACGTGGCAGCCATCCATTTTAAGTTGCAAACTTTCCGTAGTGTGTCGACCTGCCCTGGTGGTGGTGTCGACACACTGCCCAAATCTTGAAACAGACTGTTCTGGGAACTGATCCAGTGTCGACCTGCTTTGGTATTGTGTCGACCTGCTATCCTGGTTCTGAAAACAGCTGTTCTGTGAACGGGGTCCAGTGTCGACCTGCTCTAAGAGTGTGTCGACTTGGGTGGACTGATTTCTGAAAAACTGCAACTCGTGTCGACACACTCTTGACTCGTGTCGACACAGTCTCAACATTTTTACACATTTTCCCTTTGAATCTGTGTTGTTGTGTCGACACCATTGATGGGTGTGTCGACACATCTTTTGCATAAAAATGTTTGTACCTGAAAATTAAACACATATATCATTAGTTAAATGGTTTATCATGAACATCAATGATAAATGTGATTTGAAATATGCTTTTTGAACATTGATTTCAGGTATGATGTTTTTGACATGTTTCAATTGAATTGCTTTAAAATTACCTCTTGTCATCATCAAAATAGGAGGGAAATGATATGAATATACATTCAACCCAACAGTTAGATGTCTAGCTAATTCCGAAACAGTCAGTCAGAACCGGTGCAATGCAGACACCGTCTATAGCCCCTGCAGGTATTTTTGGGTGGCTCTCTGCCCCCAGGACTAGATTGGAGCCCCTCGGACACTCTTCATGCCCTAAACAGTATGCATTCAAGTCAGTAGAGTCACAAGACCCGTTTTAGCGCTAGATAGTCATGAACAGTTCAAAATAGTAGGAGCCACATAGCTCAAAGGGTACCAAGAGAGTACCGGATGAGAGAGACGAGATAGTAGAGTGAACATGAATAAACGAGCGAGTAGAGTATAGATGAGATCTTATGGTCATTGCACATGAAACGTCGAGTAACGAGCGATGGTAACAGTTGCTCAACACGCGCGTACGGTGTTGGCTGTCAGGTGGAAATCAACCCTTCCGCTGGCCTCGTTATGCACAGGTCCAGAGGTTCGGCGTGATTCAAGATAAGAGAGAGAACAATCTAAGGTCGTACGGATCTTGCTGATCCCTAGAGTGTATCAAAGGTGTTAGGATACAACCAGCTCGTCGACCATGTGGAAATCCATAGACAGAGAAGAATTACGGAGGCCTTGAACAAGGACTCACTAGTTCGGCAGAAGGAATATCCGACGGAGAGTTCATCCAAGTCAAGATAGTGTGTATATAGAAATAAGTGCTCAACGTTCTAGAGGAATTCCATAACAGTGGAGCGTCGATAACGGTATTCCCAAAACATCGCGAGTAAACATAGACAAGTTCATTTAAAATAGGGCAATTAATATCTATAATGGAAATAAATTTGCTAGTTGCACATGTGACAATTTTCACGCCAAGTTAAGACATATAGGATGGTTCAAAGTGAGTGCAAGTATAGAGAAAATCATGGGCAAGATAGATCATGTGATTAACTTGAGTTAATTAAAATATATTCAATAATTACAACTTCATTTTTCTGTGTACATGACAGTTAATAAGACATGGGGAAACTATATAACAACAGATCTTGCAAAAAGTTGGGTTTTTATGCAAAAAGTTGAGATCGCGACGCACCCTTGTAAGGAACACGACGGGATTAGGTGTGAATGCGACAAGGGCTTGTAAGGATCGCGATGGGCATGTCTGAACAGCCGGGCAGGTCACGACAGAGTCTTATGAGGATCGCGACGGGTCATTCGGTCAGGCGGCCAGAATGCAACAGGGGTCCCTATCGCGATCTGATCGCGACAGGTGCTGTGTCGCAATGGCCCTGAGAGCACGGCCTATCGGACTATCGCGTTCTCGGGTACTTCACCTGAGTTCGAGCGGGAAAAGGGACTGGCATGGGATTGCATGCCAACTTAACATGTTTTGACACAGGGTGCTTTGAAATATCATAACTAATTGAATAGTCAATGATAAATCATGAAACAAGTTGCAAATTGATCTAGACATACGTGAGTACCTACCATAATAGGAATTTGGAAATAGATAGGGTTTCAATATGCTTTATTCAAATCAAACAGAGAGTACATGACACAGTGAGCAGTTGAGATGAGAGAATTAATTCACAAAGTATGGTGGATAAAAATTAGGGCTTTAGGGGCAAAAGATGCCTAACATGCATCAGTATCTCCATATAAAATTTGAGAGCATGGATCGAGTATTCAAGAAGATATGAATTAAAATGAAGGTTCGGGTCAAGAGAGTTGCAGGACTTCAAAATTCAATAAGAAATATTGGCTTAATGAAAAATATGAAACTTGAGAGTTTTGTTCCTGATGCATGGAATAATCTACAGACAAAATCTTATGATTTTATCTTGTAAGAATGCCTACCTTTACTCGTTTTCCTTTTCTAGGGCTAGAACTTGAAGAACTCGGGTTGAGGCTTTGATGAAGCTTCTCCCCACGAATTCTCCTCCTCCTTGGCCTCTCCTCCAGGTCCAGCAAGCCCCAGCAACATGTTAGGGTCGGCCATGGAGAGATTGGAGAGTATTTATGCTTCCATGTTTCTATTTCCTAATAGTACTCTAACTCCTATTTAGTTCCGAATTTCCTATTTCTTAACCTCCTTTCAAGCTTGCCATGTCCAATTTGGGTTAGGATGGGAGTTAAATTCGTGACCAAGCTATTAGGGTAGGTTTAGAAATCCAATTCTAACTCAAACTTCTTATTTTAGTTCTTTAATACCCTTTTTCTATTTAGGTAATATTTAAGTTACGAATTTAGGATATTTTCCTATTATTCTTCTTTTAAGAATCCCTATTTTGGCCCAATAAATCTTATATGGTCCATTTATCAAAGCCCATTAGTTATTGGAATTTATCTTTTGGGATTTCCCTTTTTAATTAAAGAATAATAGAGTTACGGCTTTTATTATATTTTTCTTACTTGATTTTATTCATGGACTATGAGAGGTCCATTGATCCAATTTCGATAATGGGTCATCAATACCCGATGTTAGAGGTCTCTCTGACATGTTCATTTAATTTATGAGCCCGTTATATTTCCGTGTTAATAGTTTTCCGACTTAGTTTCCTAATTTGGATAATTAGTCATGTTGTGACATGCACTTAGCCAATCGGATTTTTTGTTGCTTGAATTTCTTAGTAGAACACATATGAATAATGTCTGGGGTTGATTTATAATTTTTAAAGAATTTTCCGATGTATTCTTGCACATACGGTAGTGGTATGTCTGTTTCTATTATTTCGATTAAAAGAAATTTTTATTTCGAATTTTTAAGTATTAAACTTTCCAGGTTGCTACATGTTTGGTAGGCACGTTGATTACTCACACGCTAGATAGGTTGTTGTTCGTTCTACTCACAATAAGCACACACATCATAGTTCGAATTCTATACAAATCTGTTTAAGTTTTTGATAAGTTAGTGTTGAATCGGAAAGAAGGTCATAGTGTCTTTAATTGGTAGTAATCTATTCAACCCCCCTTCTAGATTACTTTCTTAGATAGTTCCGCATATCTTTCAATTGGTATCAGACAAGAGGTTTCTCCGATTTACTGCTTTAATAGCTTGATCTCACGATCAAGAGAAATTCGATCTCATGGAAACTAACAAGGGGTTTATAGCCAAAGGACACTCAGTGTCCAGGCCTCCCTCTTTGATGGCACTGACTACACATAATGGAAAAACCGTATGCAGGTTTTTCTGAAAGCTCAAGACTACGAGCTGTGGAAGATCGTCAGCAAAGGGCCTTATGAGCTGCCTGCTGACGAGGACACCTAGACCAGAGAACAGATCCACAGAGGCACATTAAATTGAAGCGCATGAACATGATGCAGTGTGCCGTACATCTGAAAGAATATTCGAGAGTCTCCACTTGTAAGTCAGCAAAAGAGATGTGGGACAAATTGGAGCTCATATACGAAGGTACGTCTGAGGTAAGGGAAACCAAAGCAAGCATGCTAGTATCTGAATATGAGATGTTTAGAATGAAAATTGAAGAAACCATTTTATACATGTTTGCTAGATTCATGCTAATAATAAATGGGTTGGAAGGTCTCAAAAAGGAGTACTCAAAGAGTGACTTAGTAAGGAAGACACTTCGGTCTCTTCCATCCTCTTGGCATACTAAGACCACTGTCATTGAGGACTCTAAAGACCTTTCAACAATGAAATTGGATGAGTAAATAGGATCCCTGATGACTTATGAAATTAACCTAAAAAGAAAAGAATCTGAGGTTAATCCTAGAAAATCTATTGCTTTAAAAGCCTCTAACAAAAGTTCTTCAAGTTCCAAGAAAGAGGCACAAAAGGAAAGTAATGAATCTGAATCGTCTAGCGATAGTGACAATGATGAAATGGCCATGCTCACTAGACAGTTCAAAAAATTCCTCAGGTTCAAAAAGAAAGGCTCAGGTAACTTCAAAACTTTTCCAAAGAAAGATTTTTCAAATAAACTTGATTCCAACAAAAAATCTGACATTATTGTATGCTATGAGTGCAAGAAACCAGGGCACATGAGCGGTGAATGCCCAGAGCTAAAGAAATAGCTGAAAAAGGACAAGTTCACCTTCAAGAAGGCCAAGGCAATGATGGCGACTTGGAGTGATGAAGATGAAGACGAGAACACACAAGCAAGTTCTGGAGATGAAGACATTCAGTGCTTAATGGCAAGGAGTGAGGACTCCGTTGAGGTAAACTCTTCCTTTGAGAATTATTCTGTTGATGAATGGGAAGACGCATACACATTAGTGTTTCAGAAATTTTGTGAATACAAGTTTGAAAATAAAGCACTGAAAAAGAAAATCACTTCACTTGTTTATAGCATATCTAACAATGAACAAATTGCAATTCTATCCAAAGAAATTGAGATACTCAAAGCTGAACAGGAAGGTCATTATGAGGAAATTGATTGCATAAATGAAAAACTGCAAGAAAATGAAAAGGAAAAACAAGTGTTAAGTAAATCAGTTGAAACTCTCCAACTTGAGAATCAAGAGATTCAGAAAAAGTTGGAACAAGCTCAGAAAGAACTAAAAGCTAAATCTGATGATCTCTCAAGATTTATGAAAGGAAAAGAAAATCTTGATGCAGTTTTGGGAATTAATGCCAATGTAACAAGGCATGGGCTTGGGTTTCAACCGAAAAAACAAAAGAAACTTGGAGCAAAATTGATCACATCATTTGTTGATTGCAGACCAAGTACAAGTTCCACCCAAGAGCAAGAATGCTCAGGCTAAAGGTAAACAACCTCAAAACAATCAAAAGACCTCTTCTGTTCAACAAACCTGGAAGTACACTCAAAAGGGAAAACCAACCAGGCAACAAAAAGGAAAAATGCAAACACAAGTTCAACAAATCACCAAAAGAAATGTTTTAAGTAAAGCTCCATCCTGCAATGTCTGTAAAAAACTTGGCCACACTGAAAAACAATGCTGGAATAATTTGAACAAACTGAAATGCAAACAAGTTTGGATTCCAAAGCATTTACTTTTGGCATGAATGAAACATTGGGACCCAAAGTAATTTGGGTACCAAAACCTCTTGTCTGATCCATTTATCTAGGAATGCCTAGCAGTCCAAAATCAAAACAAATGGTACTTGGATAGCGGCTACTCGAGGCACATGACGGGCGACAAAGAATAATTCTGTCTGTTAGGGGAAAAAGATGGAGGTCAAGTTGTCTTTGGAGGTAACAATAAGGGTCAAATAATTGGCACAGGTAAGGTTGGTAAGTATGCCTCTAATTCAATAGACAATGTACTTTTAGTTGATGGTCTTAATCACAATCTATTTAGTATAAGCCAATTGTGTGATAAAGGCTATAAAGTCATCTTTGAATCAAATACATGTCAAATTGTTGATAAAGAAACAGGAAGTCTAAAGTTTTCTGGAAAAAGGGTCAATACATCTATCTAGTTGATTTAGATGAACCAGAAAACAAAAATTTATGTCTTGTTGCAAATAAACAGGATGAATTGACATTGTGGCATCGTAGGCTAGGCCATGCAAGCTACAATATTTTGCACAAGATCATGAGGATGAAACTGGTAAGTGGTCTTCCTGAAATTTCTTTCAATAAAAATGTAAGTTTTTGTGATGCATGTGCACAAGGAAAGCAAACCAAAAAGTCTTTCAAATCAAATGCTCCCTTAATCACTTCAAAACCTTATGAATTGTTGCACATGGACCTTTTTGGACCTACTAGAACACTAAGTCTCAATGACAAACACTTTGGGTTTGTCATTGTAGATGATTTTTCTAGGTTCACTTGGGTTAAATTTCTGGGTCACAAACATGAAGTACTGAAAATCTTTCAAGAGTTCTTCAATAAGATTGAGTATGGCCACACAAACAAAATATGTTCAATCCGCACTGATCATGGGGGAGAGTTTGATAATATTTCTTTTTCTAAATTTTGCAGGAACCAAGGTATAGATCATAAGTTTTCCTCTCCAAGGACTCCGGAACAAAACGGCGTAGTGGAGAGAAAGAACAGAACTTTGGTGGAAATGGCTTGCACTCTTCTAGTTGAAAGCCAACTTCTAAGGAGCTTTTGGGCAGAAGCTGTGAACACTTCATGCTACATTCTAAATCGAGCCATGGTAAGACCTGTCATAAAGAAAACCCCATATGAGCTCCTGAAACATAAGAAACTAAGTATTGGGTACTTCAGGATCTTTGGCTCCAAAGTTTCTATCCATAACAATGACAAAGTTGATTTAGATAAATTTGAAGCCAAAAAGTGATCCAGGTATTTTTCTTGGATACTCAGAACATTTTAGAGCTTATAGAGTGTACAACAACAAAAACAAAACTGTGGAAGAGTCTCCACATGTTATTTTTTATGAATATCATGCAAAAACTAACAAATCAAATGTCTCCAAGTATGATGATGATGAAGGAAAAATACTTGAAGATCAAGATGAAAAGAAACTGTCAATAGACCATGAAGAGGTTGTCGACAGGCCTGAAGACAATCCACAAGATCAAATTCTTCAAGAACAAACTCCCCAAGTGCAAATTCCTCAAGTGCAATATCCTCAAGACCAAGACCAACCGGGTCCTTCAACAATCAGAAATGTCAAGTACTCAAAAGATCATCCACTTGATAATGTAGTTGGAAATGTAAATGATAGAGTTCAAACTAGGTCTCATTTAGGCACATTGTTGAACAGGATCATTTAGCATTGTCTCTCAAGTGGAACCTAAAAATGTTGAAGAGGCTCTAAAATAAAATTCATGGATAGATGCCATGCATGAAGAGCTTGGGCAATTTGAAAGAAACAATGTATGGAGCTTAGTTCCTAGGACCTCTGAAATTTCTGTAATAAGAACAAGATGGGTGTTTAGGAATAAGCTAAATGAAGAGGGTAAAGTGGTGAGAAACAAAGCTAGACTGGTAGCAAAAGGATATAATCAAGAATTTGGGATAGATTTTGAAGAATCCTTTGCACCTGTAGCTAGGCTTGAGGCAGTTAGAATATTGTTAGCATATGCATGCTCAAACAGATTCAAACTTTTTCAAATGGATGTTAAAACTGCCTTCTTGAATGGTTACATCAAAGAGGAAGTCTATGTCTCTCAACCACCTGGATTTGAAAATAATGATAAGCCTAACCATGTTTATAAATTGCACAAAGCTCTTTATGGTTTGAAATAGGCACCCCGAGCTTGGTATGACAGACTAAGCAACTTCTTGGTGAGTAAAAACTACTCAAGAGGTAAAGTGGACCAAACTATTTTTACTAAGTGCGTTCGCAATCATATCATTGTTGTTCAGGTCTATGTGGACGACATCATTTGGTTCAACTAACCCTCACTGTGTGAAGAATTCTCAAAAACACATGCAAGTGAATTTGAGATGAATTAATGGGGGAGCTTCAATTTTTTCTTGGCTTGCAGGTAAAACAATATGAAGATGGCTTTTTCATCAATCAAGAAAAATACATCAAGGAGCTACTGAAAAGATTTCAGTTTGAACAAGCCAAGCCAGCCTCAACACCGATGAGCACAAGCATAAAACTGGAAAATGATGAGAAAGGTAAAATGGTAGATGCAAAGCAATTCTGAGGTATGATTGGCTCACTCCTTTATCTTACTGTAAGTAGGCCGGATATACAATTCAGTGTTTGCCTTTGTGCTAGATACCAATCTAGTCCAAAGGAAAGCCATTTGGTTGCAGTTAAAAGGATTTTCAGATATCTCTCAGGTATGTATAATTTGGGCTTATGGTATCCAGCAGGTAGTAGCTTTGAACTGGTTTCATATTCTGATGCTGATTATGTTGGGTGTAAAATTGACAAAAAAAGTACTAGTGGGTATTGTCAATTTCTTAGTGGTTGCATGGTTTCGTGGGCATCCAAGAAGCAACACTCGGTTGCACTCTCCACTGCAGAGGCAGAATATGTTGCTGCATGGAGTTGTGCAGCTCAGGTGTTGGGGATCAAAAGTCAGTTGTGTGACTACAACATTGACATTGGATGCACGCCTATCTTATGTGACAATACAGTGCTATCAATCTTTCCAAAAACCCAATTCAACACTCACGGACCAAACACATTGAAATCATGCATCACGTTTTGAGAGATGAGGTAGCCAATAAGAACCTAGAACTTGACTTCATTCCTACTGAAAAACAATTGGCTGATATTTTCACCAAACCTTTTTCAGAAGATAGGTTCACCTCCTTAAGAAGAGAATTGGGATTGTGCAAAATTCAATGAATCCAATACCAAATTGCGGAGTAAATGATCCTTGTGTGTAGTGACTATGATGTATATCAAATGGTGACATGTGGAAGAACAAGTTAGGCTTGTTTGGAAACTATCATTATGCGTGAGTAAACATACTCCGCCAAGTATCCATAAAGGTCATTAACTTCATAATAAAGTATTTGGTTTCTTTTAATTTTGTCACATGCATCTCCTTAAAAGAATGAATTTTTGGTGCTCACATAATTATGGATGTTCTTTTGTGTGCAAATGCTTGTATGAATGCATGTATCCTTAATTGATTTACTTGAATGTGAGTCATCACATGCACACACTATGGGGGAGTAAGTTTAGGCTAAGTGAGTGAAATTCTTAAGGGTAACCCTTCATACTCAATGTGTCATAATCCCTCATTCATATGAGTCAAATTTCTCTCAATCCCAAGCCTTTAAACTGAGTTTTCAAGTCCCTGTCGACAGCCACAAACCTAGCTGTCGACAGCCAAGCCTTCCCAGAACCTAGTTTCTGAACAAGTTCAGTATCTGTCGACAACCCCATTCCTCCTGTTGACAGATAGCCTCTCCCAGAATCTCTATCTCACTGGATTTCAGTAACTGTCGACAGACATATCCTTGCTGCCGACAGATATACCTTTTTTGTCAATTCCTCATCTTCTCTCATCCTTTCTTCATGAGCATGTTCATAATATTGATGCAAGGGGAGAATTTAGAATTAATATTCATTCCTACCTTTCATATTCACATAGTATCAAAGACGTTTACTTAATCACAATGATTTTGAAATAATATTTTGTGCTTGAGTCTAGGTCGTATCATCTAGAAAACATCGAACAAATCTAATGATTTTAACCTAACTCACTTGAATAACTCCCTTGTGGATGATCATATTTCTAACATGGATTGATAAGTAAGAAGGTTATTGAACTTAATGTTTTTACATTGGCCTTTGACTTTAAATAACCTTTGACCTTGAATTTCAAATTAAAAAAAAAAAAAACAGGAGAAAAGCTACTTATTTCTACACCCAAAAGTTCAATCAAAATAATATGAAATGGGATAACAGCAGAGCAATGATGAACATCACTGAGTAACTGGGGACATGGGCATCACACATGTCTGTCTTCGCGTCAAAAAGTTCTTTCATTATCTCTGTACAATGGTATGATGGTCACTCACACTAAGTAACTGGGGGTACGGGCATCACAAATGTCTACCTTCACATCAAAAGGTGAACGTGATCCTAATTACCACTTTTCCCACATTCTCTTGATAAAAGAAAGTGTTCAAATGCTAGAAATAGATTGAAGCCTCCAAGAATTTAAATCAAGGGCAATGGGTTGTTTATTGTCAATTGTTCATGCAGACATTGCCTTCATTTACCAACTGAACATCATCCACTAAGGTATATGATTTTCTTCAATGGTTTTATTCAAAAGGGTTATCTTAGGCTCATATGTTTCTTGAACAATGTTTTCTAAATGCTATAACTTAAGATTCCTGGAGTATTATTTCTTAACCATTGTAGAATTCTTATGTGTCTTAATTCTAGTGATTATGAAACTTTGTAATGGGTATTTATCTATTCTCATCCTTAAAATCCCATTTGAACACTCATTCTCCATTCAAATCCTTCAAAATTCTGTTCTGGCACAAATCTGGGCAGCATCTGTCGACAGATGCCTATGGGCCTGTCGACAGCCAGAATTCTGAGATGTACGAAAGTCTATTCGATTCGGATTCTAGCTGGATTTTGTGGGACCCTTCCCTGTGACGACCCTCATTATACCGGTACGGTTATACCAACCCACGTCGGTATAGTGATCGTTATCACAGTGGGGCATTTACCCAAACAATAACATACGATTGAGATGCTCATAAATATAAATACAGAGTAGCGGAAGCAAAAGAACTACTTGTCTTCATTTCATCATCCACATTTAACATACATGATTCAAATGACAAATTCAAGAGAATTAAAGTCCACATAATGAAATACTAAACTCAAATACATAGTTTGTCCACAATTTCAGTAATAGTTCTATTACAATGCCTTGTTACATACTATGAAAGCAAAAGTCACAACGTCGACTCCACCAGGCTACTCGCCACGCTCGGAGTCACTCTCCACTGTCTCCTCCAAAGATGTCGGGTCACCAACTAAACCTGTACGCCGAAGCAAGGAGTGAGTCTAAAAGACTCAGCAAATAACACCACACACCTCATACATGCATATATCATAGTAGGTTTTTCATTCCAATTTACAAAGTAAAACATATAGCATGTTTGAACATTTATAAGAGACAACCTATCATGACAATTCTACAAAATTTTAACACATCGTACATGGTTTAAGACATTCTAAAATAAACATTCTATCACATGCCTTCTACTCATGTAATCACATAAAAGCTACCTTTCAAATAAGGCTATAACATGGAAGCAACCAAACATGGGGTTCTTGCCTACATAGAAGGAAGCATTCCTATCATGGTTTCTATACATCTTACACATGCACATTATCATTTTATACACTTTAAGGTTGCTGTTTTGACATGGATTTAGCAATTCACTAATCACATGAGAGCTACATTCCCGATTAATCTACAACATGATAGCACTTAAACATGGAGACGTTTACACATAAGCAAGAATTGTTCCTAGCATGGATTCTACGCATTTTTGCACATATAAAAACATTTTATAAAACACAACTAGGTTTGTTATAACATAATTTCACATTAATATATCATGGATCACAATTTCACAATCTAACTTATTGGTTTCACATGTTTGCACAATCACTCATTCACATAGTTCTCTTTTTACACATTGCACATTTACACATATTCAGACTACACATAGTCACATTCACATTTCACAATTTAGTGCCGTGACACATAGTCCAAACCACCATTAGAAGGACACATCATATAACACATACCATAGACGTCACCTAGGCAATATAGTGACGACTCTTGGACTGCGCAGACGGGAGAACAAGTCTCCACCTAACCAGTGGTACTTGTCCACCTCCAGGATTTTCCTAATGCCCTTAGGATCTTAACACATTGAACCTTCCCATGGGGACTTTTCCATGGTACGGTCCAAGCCCTCTATGGAAACAGTGTCACACATAGCACACACTTTTACACATTACACATTTCGATTTAAAACAACTATACACATGTCTTTACATTCTCTCACTACACACATGCTCTATTTCCTATCATGATACTACTGTGACAGACTTTAAAACAGTCAATACTTTACACTAATTAGGTTGAAAATGCCTAATCAAACCACATTCATGATAACATGCATTAATCATTTGTTTTCACATGGATTCTCATAATACCATTTTCTGTTATCCAAATCACATGAAAATTTAAGCACACACTGGTTGCAGGTTTATGACCACACATGCAAATTTCCAGATTTTTCTGAGTCATATTACATTTCAGAAATTAAAACATTCAATTGCATGCCATTCATAATTTAATTTATCATGGAACATAATATGAATATCCAGTTTGACAGTTCACAGCCCTGAACCTAACATACACATCCTTATAGGAATTTTCTCCGAATTTATTGCACAACACACAATTTACTGTAAATTTCGAATAACCCTACTCAGCTTTCTATTTCCATTGCAAAAAATAGTAAATCATATGAACATGAACAAATTCTCAAATTTGCAGGGTATGGACTGGCACACGTACACAAGGTATAGAAAAATTTGGGGCATTTAGTTCTCAGGAATCATGTAGACAGTAGGTAATCATGCAAATCCAATTTCAAAACATGTATTTCGATAAATTAACAATTTCATGCCATCATCAAAAGCACAGAATATTCCACACACCTCACATTGTCTATTTTACATAACATATACGATTACATTATATCCTCATGCGAGAATACTTCGGAAATTAATCATATAGAAAGGGAGAACAGCTCACTATTCTGCCCTGAAGAACTTGATGGCAGTGTCTGGCCGTTCAAGGAGATGGACGGCAAGATCGCTGGCCGCTAACTGGAGATCTTGGCGGCAAGAGGACTTGACGCCAAGTTCATGTCTGTGCAAGAACACAGACTGAGCTCCAAATAACAGAGGAATGTGAGGATCCAGGACACGATAAAATCCCATAAAAATGGTAGAAACCTCCTAGACACATACATGGATGAAGTGGGTAGGTTACTTGCCTCTAATTAAATCTTCAAAGGAATCAAAGGTGTCGCTGAAGCTCTCCTTGGGCAGTCCCAAGAAGCCTCCAAAAGAGCTCTCCTCCGGGTTCTTGGTCGACGTCCACAGCAAGCTGGGGTCGGGGAAGCCTCTCCTTGGTCCTCTGGCCTTCAGTTGCAAGGGATCGCCGGATGAGCTCCAAGTTGTCGGATCAGAGCATGCAAAGTCTAGTTTTTCTCACAGCAGCTAGGGTTCTCTCTCTTCTCCTTGCAAGAGCCAAAGAGAACTCTTTCTGGTGCAGAAGGAGTTGGTTTTAAGGAGAGGGGTTTGGGGAACCCCGGAGAGGGGTGTGAAGGCCTGCTAGCCGTGGGGACATCTCCCCAATGGATGGGCTTGCTTGCCCCGGAGTCTTGGGGTCTGCAATGCATGCAGGTCAGATATCTTAACATCCACATCAATGGCCGTTGACTTAAGTATTGGAATCCATCGAGGTGGACGCTGACTCAGCATGGACGTCCATCCATGTTGACGCCAATTTGGTCCTTCGGCCAGAACTTAAAACATGCAGAAACCACGCTTAACTTATACATATATACATGCCATACATATACTATCATGTACACACTACCACCATGCAATTCATATACTATTTACAACCAATTATACACATGACACATAAGTATAACTAGTTAATACATACGTAGATATGTACATCTATGCATACACAACATGAATTATTTACAAGTAATAAATAATACAACAAAATTCGAGGGCCTTACACCCTCTCCCCTTAAAGAAACTTCGTCCTCGAAGTTAAACCAAAACTACTCAAACAAACGGGGATACTTCTTCTTCATCGCATCCTCAAGCTCCCAAGTAGCCTCCTCTCGCGAGAAGTTCCGCCATAGAACTTTCACCGACGCAATACCCTTGTTCTGGAGATGCTGAACCTTCCGGTCAAGAATAGCTACTGGTTGCTCCACATACGACAAATCTGGCTGAATCTCCACTGGCTCATGACTAATCACATGAGATGGATCTCGGACATACTTCCTGAGCATAGAAATGTGGAAAACAGGATGAACACTAGCTAAAGCTGGGGGCAAAGCTAGCTCATATGCCACACTGCCCAATCGTCTGAGAATCTCATACGGGCCAATGAATCTAGGGCTCAACTTACTATGCCTGCCAAATCTGACGACACCACGAGTAGGTGATATCTTCAAGAAGACATGTTCACCCACCTCGAACTCCAAATCCTTCCTCCTGTTGTCGGCATAGCTCTTCTGCCTATCCTGTGCCGCAACAAGCCTCTTCTTGATAAGCTGGACCTTATCTGAAGTCTCCTGAACTAACTCCGGACCGATCAGCTGCCTATCACCGGTCTCCTCCCAACATAAAGGAGATCTGCAAGGCCTACCATACAACGCCTCAAATGGAGCCATACCAATACTCGCATGAAAGATGTTGTTGTATGCGAACTCCACTAGAAGTAGATGACGCTCCCAATCATCCTTCCAATCCAGTACACATGCTCTCAACATATCCTCGAGCGTCTGGATAGTCCTCTCAAACTGTCCATCTGTCTGGGGATGAAACGCCGAACTGAGCTTCAGCTCCGAACCTAACGCATGCTGAAGACCCTTCCACAACCTCGAAGTAAATCTCGGATCACGATCCGAAATGATCGACTTTGGCACACCATGCAATCTAACCACACTACTAACATACAATATAGCTAAACTCTCAACCGACTGCTTCTTCTTCATAGGCAAGAAATGCGCAGTCTTCGAGAATCTATCTACAACTACCCAAATCGAGTCATTGCCCCTTCTAGATCGAGGCAAACCCGAAACAAAGTCCATAGTGACAGCTTCCCACTTCCACACTGGGATCTCCATCCTTTGCATAAGGCCGGATGGTCACTGTCGCTCGGCCTTCACTTGCTGGCACACTAAACACCGGGATACATAATCTGCCACATCCCTCTTCATTCCAGACCACCAAAAGGACCTCTTTAAATCCTGGTACATCTTAGTGTTACCCGGATGAATAGAGAATCGTGATCTATGAGCCTCCGCTAACACATGCTCACGGACAACTACCAAGTCAGGGACACAAACACGGTGATGGAATCTAATCACACCGTCCTCATCACGAGCAATGCTTGCCTTGCCCACTAACTCTAGGAGTCTAGGGTCGGCTTTCTGTTGCTCGATCACCTCATTCAAAACCGAGGACCTAAGGGATAACTGAGCTACAAAATCTTGGCATAGCGATGGCTCTAACTCAGTCAACGCGCAAGCCACATCCTCTAACAACTTCCAGTCCTGCTGGAGAGATGGCCTCTTTCTACTCAGAGCATCCGCTACGACATTCGCCTTCCCAGGGTGATACTGAAGGTCGAAGTCATAGTCCTTTAAGAACTCAATCCATCTTCTCTGCCTCAGGTTTAACTCCTTTTGGGAGAAAAGATACTTCAAGCTCTTGTGGTCGGTAAACACCTCAAATCTGACACCATAAAGATAGTGCCTCCAGATCTTTAGTGCATGAACCACTGCTGCGAGCTCCAAATCATGAGTAGGATAGTTCTTCATGCTCCTTCAACTGACGAGAAGCATAAGCCACTACCCTTCCTTGCTGCATTAGCACACAGCCTAAGCCAATCCGAGACGCATCCGTGTAGATAGCAAAACCTCTACACCGCTCGGCAAGACTAACACCGGAGCTGACGTGAGCTTAGTCTTCAACAATTGAAAACTACTCTCACACTTCTCGGACCAAAAAACTTCACTCCCTTTCTGGTGAGCTGAGTCAATGGGGCGGCGATGGATGAAAATACCTCAATGAATCGCCGATAGTAACCAGCCAAACCAGAAAACTACGAATCTCCGAAGGGGTCTTGGGAGTCTCCCAATCCATAACTGCTGGAACCTTTGCTAGATCAACTGCAACACCAGGACCGGAGATAACATGCCCAAGGAAATGAACCTCGCGCAACCAGAAATCGCACTTGCTGAACTTTGCGTACAGCTTGTGCTCACGGAGAACCTCTAATACTACCCTCAAATGCTGACGGTGTGTGGCCTCGTCCGAAGAGTAGACCAGCACATCATCAATAAACACTACAACAAAGCTATCTAGATACGGCCTAAACACCCTGTTCATGAGATCCATGAACGCTGCAGGGGCGTTGGTCAATCCGAAAGGAAGAACCAAAAACTCATAATGTCCATAACGGGATCTGAATGCCGTCTTGGACACATCCTCACTCTGAATCCTCAACTGATGATAACCAGATCGCAAATCAATCTTAGAAAAGACTGATGCATCTTGCAACTGGTCAAACAAATCATCAATATGAGGTAAGGGATACCTGTTCTTCACAGTCACTTGGTTCAGCTTTATGTAGTCAATGCATAACCTAAGTGACCCATCTTTCTTCTTGACGAATAATACAGGTGCGCCCCAAGGGGAAACACTAGGGTGAATAAATCCCTTATCTAGCAACTCTTGCAACTGCCTCCTCAACTCGGCTAACTCTGCAGGTGCCATCCGATACGGAGCCTTCGAGATAGGAGAGGTGCCCGGAAGCAACTCTATGGTGAACTATATCTCTCTATCCGGTGGCAATCCAGACAAATCATCAGGAAAGACGTCTGGAAAATCTTGCACTACCTCGATCTCTGCAAGAGTAGGTGACTCATCAGCCTCTGGTACTAATACCACGCTGGCAAGAAAAGCGTCACAACCCTTGTTTACCATGCGCATCGCCTTCATGGCAGAGATAACCAACTTTCCCGCCAAGTTCCTTGGCAAGGGATGAGAGAACTCATTCTCACCAGGAATGCGGAAAACAATCCTCTTCCCACGACAATCTACTAACGCATAGTGCTCCTCTAGCCAATCCAGACCAAGAATAGCATCATAGTCCTTCATCTTTAGCAAGAAGAAACATCCTTCTAGGATTCTATCCTCAATGCACACAGGCAACGACAGAATGCACTTCCTAGTCGATACCGTACCCGCAGGGGTGTGCACAGACAAAGGGACCTCTAACTCCTCAGACTCTATACCTGACTCTAGGGCTAACTGCCTAGTGAATCGCTCAGAAATGAACGAGTGAGTAGCACCCGTATCAAACAAAACTCGAGCGTGCACACCTAGAAGTAAAACCGTACCTTCGGTGACATGCTTCGCCTGCTCGGCGTCCTCGCGTGCTAAAGCAAACACTCGAGCTGGGGCTCGAGGCCTTCCTGGTCTTCCTGTAGCTGGCGTTGCTGCTGCTACCACTGCTGGGGCTGGCGCTCCGCGCTGGACTCCCTGCTGAAGTCTCGGACAATCCTTGATCTTGTGGTCGCTACTTCTGCACTTCAAGCACTTTCTCGCAACCATCCAACATTCGGAACCACCATGTGTCTTCCCACAATGGGGACACTCTTTCTTCACACCAGGGGAATGTACAGAAGGTACCTGAGTACTGCTGACTGCCACTGATCGTTGTTGTGTCTGGTACACCACTTTCTTCTTGTCCTGCCGCTGGAACGTAGTTGCAGGTCTCTTCTGCGAAGCCTTCTTCTCTTCAAGGTATTGCTCCATCTCACCCTCCTGCCTGCAGGCAGCGCTAAGGGCCTCGTCCAAAGTACGATGGTCGAATGCCACAAGCCTCGTCCTCAGTGATGGCTTCAGGCCCATCACAAACTTCTTTGCTTTTCTGCGCTCATCTATCACGATATGAGGTGCATATTTAGATAGTTCTGCAAACATTGCCTCATACTCTAGCACGGTCATAAAGCCTTGAGTCAAAGAGAGGAACTCCTGCTCCATCCGATCTTGAATATGCTTGGGGACGAACTTGGCCCGAAAGAGCCTCACGAACTCGTCCCAAGCAACATCAACGCACCGTCTTCAACCGTGTACGTAGTAATGAAGCCCACCATACATCAGCTCTTTCCTGCAGTACACCATTCATAAGCACCATCTAAACAATCTAACTTAAACAAACATACAAACATACAAACTAACACATACCTGAAGCATATAGGTGGCTAAAGTAACCTTATCCTCATCCGGCACCTAATAGCTCGGAAGATCTTTTCAATCTCCCTCATCCAACTCTCAGCTAGTAACGGATCGCTCTCCCCCTTAAAAGAGGGTGGCAGCATCCTCTTGAATCTTTCCATGATGGAAGGTCCACCATGGTCCTGAGCTGGAACTTGAGCCTGCTACATCCAACAACAAATAATACACATTCAACATAATACCATACAATTAAATAAAACAGACTACACTTTGAGTTAATTATGCTAACCTGAGCCTCCAACTGAGCCTGGAGTGCAGCCTGGGTGTGGGCCTGCGTCTGCATGGCCTGCACCAAACCTTGCATGAACACTCCATAATCCACAGACGGCGGTGGGGGAAGTACAGGACCCTGCGGGGTGGGGCCTACTGCTCCGCCCGCTCCTCACGTCTCGGCTCGTCCTCACGGGCCGGCGCTCCGCCACGCCTACCTCTCGAAGCCATGGCTGCAATAAATTTCAGCCACTATTAGAGCTACGTTAATTTATTTCCTAACCATTTCCTATCTATTTTTCATTCATTATAAATCAATTCTACACATGTGGACATTCCTATGTAGACTTAGCATGTAATGGGGATGATGACTTATATATATTCATGTGCAATCTCAACCGGTCGCTCTGATACCAATCCCTATGACGACCCTCATTATACCGGTACGGTTATACCAACCCACGTCGGTATAGTGATCGTTATCACAGTGGGGCATTTACCCAAACAATAACATACGATTGAGATGCTCATAAATATAAATACAGAGTAGCAGAAGCAAAAGAACTACTTGTCTTCATTTCATCATCCACATTTAACATACATGATTCAAATGACAAATTCAAGAGAATTAAAGTCCACATAATGAAATACTAAACTCAAATACATAGTTTGTCCACAATTTCATTAATAGTTCTATTACAATGCCTTGTTACATACTATGAAAGCAAAAGTCACAACGTCGACTCCACCAGGCTACTCGCCACGCTCGGAGTCACTCTCCACTGTCTTCTCCAAAGGTGTCGGGTTACCAACTAAACCTGTACGCCGAAGCAAGGAGTGATTCTAAAAGACTCAGAAAATAACACCACACACCTCATACATGCATATATCACAGTAGGTTTTTCATTCCAATTTACAAAGTAAAACATATAGCATGTTTGAACATTTATAAGAGACAACCTATCATGACAATTCTACAAAATTGTAACACATCGTACATAGTTTAAGACATTCTAAAATAAACATCCTATCACATGCCTTCTACTCATGTAATCACATAAAACCTACCTTTTAAATAAGGCTATAACATGGAAGCAACCAAACATGGGGTTCTTGCCTACATAGAAGGAAGCATTCCTATCATGGTTTCTACACATTATTACACATGCACATTATCATTTTATACACTTTAAGGTTGCTGTTTTGACATGGATTTAGCAATTCACATTCTGTCACATGAGAGCTACATTCCCGATTAATCTACAACATGATAGCACTTAAACATGGAGACGTTTACACATAAGCAAGAATTGTTCCTAGCATGGATTCTACGCATTTTTGCACATATAAAACATTCTTATAAACACAACTAGGTTGCTGTTATAACATAATTTCACATTAATGTATCATGTATCACAATTTCACAATCTAACTTATTGGTTTCACATGTTTGCACAATCACTCATTCACATAGTTCTCTTTTTACACATTGCACATTTACACATATTCACACTACACAATTTACACATAGTCACATTCACATTTCACAATTTAGTGCCGTGACACATAGTCCAAACCACCATTAGAAGAACACATCACATAACACATACACATAGACGTCACCTAGGCAATATAGTGACGACTTTTGGACTGCGCAGACCGAGAGAACAAGTCTCCACCCTAACCAGTGGTACTTGTCCACCTCCAGGATTTCATCCTAATGCCCTTAGGATCTTAAAATATTGAACCTTCCCATGGGGACTTTTCCATGGTACGGTTCCACAGCCCTCTATGGAAGCAGTGTCACACATGGCACACACTTTTACACATTACACATTTCGATTTTTAACACACATATTACACATGTCTTTACATTCTCTCACTTACACACATGGCTCTATTTTCCTAATCATGATACTACTGTTGACAGACTTTCAACATTCAATACTTTACACTAATCAGGCTAAAAATACCTAATCAAACCACATTCATGATAACATGCATTAATCATTCGTTTTCACATGGAATTCTCATAATACCATTTTCTGTTATCCAAATCACAAGAAAATTAAAGCACACACTGGTTGTAGGTTTATGACCACACATGCAAATTTCCAGATTTTTCTGAGTCACATTACATTTACAGAAATTAAAACATTCAATTGCATGCCATTCATAATTCAATTTATCATGGAACATAACATTAATATCTATTTGACAGTTCACAGCCCTGAACCTAACATACACATCCTTACAGAAATTTTCTACGAATTTATTGCACAACACACAATTTACTGTAAATTTTGAATAACCTACTCATGCTTTCTATTTCCATTGCAGAAATTACAGTAAATCATATGAACGTGAACAAATTCTCAAATTTGCAGGGTATGGACTGGCACACGTACACATGGTATAGAAAAGTTTGGGGCATTTAATTCCTCAGGAATCATGTAGACAATAGGTAATCATGCATAATCTATTTCCAAACATGTATTTCGATAAATCTAACAATTTCATACCATTCATCAAAAGCACAGAATATTCCACACCCTCACATTGTCTATTTTACATAACATATACGATTACATTATATCCTCATGCGAGACACTTCGAAAATTAATCATATAGAAGGGGAGAACAGCTCACTGTTCTGCCTTGAAGAACTTGACGGCAGTGTCTGGCCGTTCAAGGAGATGGACGGCAAGATCGTTGGCCGTTGACTGGAGATCTTGGCGGCAAGAGGACTTGACGCCAAGTTCATGTCTGTGCAAGAACACAGACCGAGCTCCAAATAACAGAGGAATGTGAGGATCCAGGACACGATAAAATCCCATAAAAATGGTAGAAACCTCCTAGACACATACATGGACGAAGTGGGTAGGTTACTTGCCTCTAATTAAATCTTCAAAGGGATCAAAGGTGTCACTGAAGCTCTCCTTGGGCAGTCCCAAGAAGCCTCCAAAAGATCTCTCCTCCGGGTTCTTGGTCGACCTCCACAGCAAGCTGGGGTCGGGGAAGCCTTCTCCTTGGTCCACTCTGGCCTCCAGTTGCAAGGGATCGCCGGATGAAGCTCCAAGTTGCCGGATCAGAGCATGCAAAGTCTGGTTTTTCTCACAGCAGCTAGGGTTTCTCTCTTCTCCTTGCAAAGAGCCCAAGAGAACTCTTTCTGGTGCATAAGGAGTTTGGTTTTAAGGAGAGGGGTTTGGGGAACCCCGGAGAGGTGATGTGAAGGCCTGCTAGCCGTTGGGGACATCTCCCCAATGGCTGGGCTTACTTGCCCCCGAAGTTTCGGGGTCTGCAACGCATGCAGGTTAGAGATCTTAACGTCCACATCAATGGCTGTTGACTTAAGTATTGGCGTCCATCGAGGTGGACGCTGACTCAGCATGGACATCCATCCATGTTGACGCCAATTTGGCCCTTCGGCCAGAACTTAAAACATGCAGAAACCACGCTTAACTTATACATATATACATGCCATACATATACTATCATGTACACACTACCACCATGCAATTCATACATTATTTACAACCAATTATACACATGCACACATAAGTATAATTTGTTAATACATACGTAGATATGTACATCTATGCATACACAAACATGAATTATTTACACGTAATAAAATAATACAACAAAATTTGAGGGCCTTACATTCCCCTTCAAACACTTTCTAAAACCCTTTAAAGGGTAACCCATGCCTTTTCACCCCTCTCCTTCCTCCAGAACCGAAATCCCTAAGCATCCCTCTGTTCGTTCCTTCTTTCTCCTCCTGTCTTCTTCCACTCCTCAGAGCTCTTCCCAACTCTGACCCTTCCACTCACATGGCCCCCAGGAAGAAGTTGTGCACCTCTCATCAGTGCTATGATTCACCTGAAGCCGGCGAGGGCTCCAGGGCACCATCTGAGCGCCGGAGCAAACACTGGGACGACCGTCTTCTAGAGCTTGTCATTCCCCAGGGTCTACACCTCACCAAGGTCCGGGATACTTTCACCAAATTCGTCCAACCACAGTATGTGGACTTCGTGTCCTTGGAGGATATGTTTCCAGGTCTCCAGCCCCTGTTTGACACCCAGGGTTGGACTGTCTTTCTATACTCCCACAAGCGGTATTCTCCGACCGTTGTGACGGAGTTCTTCAATAACATGGGGAAATCAGTTTAGGATGAGCTATTCACCACGGTAAGAGGTATTCCCTTCCAGATCACACCAAACCTCTTAACCCGTGCTTTCCAATCCCCAACTCCGGGGTTGATGTTCTACTCAACCATCCCTCTACCTCAGAGTACTACAATCTCATCACCCTACAGCCATATGATTCTACCAAGGATCGTATGAAGCTGAATGCCAACACATTCCCTCCACTTCATCGTCTCATTCATCATATCTTCACCACCATCGTTGTGCCAAAGGATGGCAGCCGAGAACTTGTGACCGAAGTTCACAAATCCCTTTTCTATTTATTTCTCAAGCGTGAGCAGGTTAATTTGCCTATTCTGATGCTTGACCTTCTTAATCAATGCTTTCGCAATCCAAAAAGGTCAATGTCGTATGCCTGCCACATTACATCCCTCCTATCCTTCATTGGCATTCCTATCTCCAATTCTGAATGCACAACTCTCAAGTCCCATAGCTCATTTGATCTCACTGCGGCACATCGAATGGGTTACAAGCTTGTGGATGGGAGAGTCACCAGGCTCTCAAGGGTCAGGCACAAGAAGTTGAAGAGAATCTGATGGTGATGAAGAGGGTGATGAAGACTCCCAACCAGAGCCCAAGGATGCTCAGGGAGATGAAGATGATGATGTTCCTGAAGACCAAGAACCACCGGCTCGAGAACCTTCTCTTCGGGATTTTATTGCCGGTCAGATGGCCCAAATGCAACAAAGTATCACTACTGGCTTTGAGCATCTCAATGCCCGCTTTGATCAGCTGCAAGAGCATGTCAACACAAGGATGGATGACCTTGCTGACACTCACGTGCAAATTCAGCATCGGCTCAACTGGCTCTCCACTGAGTTTCACGATTTTCGTCATCCCACTGCTCCTGAGAATGACGATGTTTAGAGAGTCTAGGTTTTAGTGAGGGGTCATCTGGTTTTTATTTTCACTAGGTTTGCTTTGTCAGTCATGTACTTTTCCTTCTTTTGCTTTTGGTTCAGTCATGTAGTGAATATCTTTTTGTAACTGTGTGTATTTTCAAGTTCAATCAATGACAACACAGTTCTTTGCTTCATTCTTGTCCATGTGTGCATGATTTGTCTTTTTGAATGTTGTCAAAAGGGGGAGAAACATCAATTGTAATTTTGTCATCATCAAAAAGGGGGAGAATGTTGGGTTACAATGTGTATGATGACATGTGCATAAATATTTTTGATGATGTGTGGATTAATTGATGGTGAATTGATGTTTGTGACATGATACCAAATGACAAAGACATGAACAAATGGATAAATGAACATGATACTTTTATTGATCACCTATGTATTTATTATGTCTTATTTATAATGTCTTTTGATGTAGGTGTGAATATATACAAGACAAGTAACCAAGGTCAAGTGCAAAAGACCAAGAAAAATACCTCAACTGGTCATGTGTCGACAGCCCACAATGCATGTGTCAACGGATAGACCAATCCAGAACATAAAGGCTACTGGAAACACAACTACAGTAGTATGTGTCGACAACTGCATCTCACTTGTCGACAGATACAGGATACCTGTCGACAACCTGGAATCGCCTGTCGACATATTCACCTTTCCAGGAACTAGCATGTTTCTGGAAACCAAAAGTCTGCAGTAGCTATCGATAGCCATGAAGTGCCTGTCGACAGACGAAGAGAAAGTCAGATCTGATGGTCAGGATATGATCTGTATTGGGGTGATCCCTTCAAGCACGACTCTCCATACTTGGACACCCTATATATAGATCATATGAAGGTATTTTCGCAGTAAGAAGCCACCATACCAAAACCCAAGCAAAACCCAGAGAAAAGCTTCTCCCTGCTGCTCTGCTTTAACCCTCCGTCCAGTTCGTGGAAGATTCATCTCACGAGCGGAGTTGAAGTCAGTTCGTCCACGATTCAAGCTTCTTCGTCAACTGGGCATCATCTACACGAAGCTTGGAGTTCTTCTGGATGATCACCAAGAAGAGTTCTTCTTCTGGATTTGTTTCTAAAACTCAGAACTCTTCTCTTCTTCTACTTTTCACATCTTTGTGTGTGTGGTAGTGATTCAAGCGACCCTTGTGCTTGATTCACGTGTGGATGGTTGCTCTAATTGCTTGTTTGCATTAGACAACCTAAGTGTGTGTGTTTGTAGAGTTGAACTCGCTCATAAGCAGTTGTTCTGCGTGTGTGTGTGGACGGTGGACGTAGGATACACAAGTTGTGTACTCCGAACCACCTTAAATCTTTGTGTCCTGTGGTTTGAACATTTCACGGTAGATGTTTGGTAGGCACATTGATTACTCACACGCTAGATAGGTTGTTGTTTGTTCTACTCACAATAAGCACACACATCATACTTCGAATTCTATACAAATCTGTTTAAGTTTTTGATAAGTTAGTGTTGAATCGAAAAGAAGGTCATAGTGTCTTTAATTGGTAGTAATCTATTCAACCCCCCTTCTAGATTACTGTCTTAGATAGTTCTGCATATCTTTCAGGCTCATCATCTCCATGCAACTCCGGAGCTCCTCAATCCGGCCCTGCTACGCGATCGTCTCAGTGCGTAGTCGTGCTAACTCCTCCTGGTCCACCGATGATCCCCGCGCACACAACGTCACCAACTCCCTCGTCAGCTCCCCCGCTTGTGTGCACAGCTGGTCCTCCTCTACTGCCACCGTCTCTGCCTGGAGGCACCACTGGGCGATCGACGCTGCCACCGTATCAGCCTGCTCACGCCAGTGGGTCGCCTACCCAGTGGCGGTCCTCAGCTCTGTCACCTGTAAGAAGTATGTCACTGCCAAATTTAAATAAAATCGAGTTCAAGTCAATGTCACACTTACCCTCTCCGCCAGCTCCGTCTCTGCCTCCTCGGCCCTCCTCTACGCACCAGCCAGTCGATCCTCTAGATCCGACTGGGAGCTCTCTACTGCCACCCGAGATGAGGATGCACCGACCTGTGTCATCCTCACCTTCGCCAACTCCGCACGCTGCACATACAACACTTGTCAGTTCCTCAACAAAGCTATGGTTTGGTAAGCTATTAAAGTTTGAGTGGGTACTTACCAGCTGCTCTGTCTCTCTCCGAGCCGCTTCCCAGTCCTGCACAGTGGAGTGCAGCAGGGCCTGAAGTGAGGCGATCTGCCCGGCCACGTCCACCTACAAATCATCAAACTGTGTCAGATCCAATTCAATTATAGAACAATTCACAAGGTTTGAGTTTAGAAGTTTACCTGTCATCTCCCGCCCCTGTAGACCCTCGCCCCATACTTCAAGGTGAAAGACTACAGGTACGCATCGTCGGACTCAGCATCTGACCAGACCCGTCAGCCTCAGTGCTCCCAGTCTGCAATCTGCTCGCGGGCCCGCTCGCACCAGTCAGTGGTGTCGTGGAGTCCCCGGAAGCTCCGGCCAGGCCTAGGGGTCCGACCTCAGCTAGGGAACTCCATAGCACTCTGACGAAGGCCGAGGGACCTCTGAGTTAGATGCAAGTGGAGAGGTAGCACAAGGTTGAGAGCGTGGACCCACAGCGCCCTACCGAAGTAGGGACGGGCCTGCTCTAACTAGGGCTGTCCCTCGTCCCCCTCCTCTAGATACGGCTGCCACACCACCTGCACATCAAAGCACATCTGATTAATAGCCAAGCACTTAAATCAAATTAATTTATTAGAGAGAGGATAGAATGCTCACATCTAGCTGAGGGTAGACGTCAATCGCGTCCTGGATGGACGCCAGCTGCTCCTCCAGCGGGTGTGTGTCAGGGCATGGCACCCAGCGCCGAGCTAGGGGCACGAGGCCCGGTCACTCCAGTACACCTCTCCTCAGGCCTGGGAGGTGAAGATAGGTCCAAACCTGCAAAAAAAAAAAAGAAAGGTGATTAGCATATGTGCAACAGAAGTACAATTTAAATGAAAAGAGCAAGAGAAGAGAAGAGTACCTGGAGGAAAGGGAAGAAGCCGATGATTGATGTCTGCCTATCGGAGGAGCCCAAGCTATCGAACTGATGCGCCAGGAGTGCAGCCCCCCTCACATAGTCCCCCACCTGGTCTAGGTCCTCTAGTAGCGGAAGGAACCGGCAGTGGACCGCGTCACCCCTCGTAGCAAACAGAAGTCTGCCCAAGAAGAATGTGAGGAAGCGGCGCAAGTCCAGATCTATCTGTGCCCTAGGCTCACTGGCTAGAGTCTCCCTATAGCCCCTAACCAGCCTATCTAGTTGCTCGTCCACTGTCTTGGCCACCTCCCTGCCCGTCTGAACTAGCCCTAAACTCTCCTGCAAATCTACCCTAGGGATGAGAGAGGACCTAGGACCTACAGACAAGTCTAAGAGCCTGCATGCTATCCCTTGGTAGCATGGGTAGGTAAACCCACTCACCGGACGCCCATGCACTCTCAATCTGGTAATCCTACTCACGTCCTCCAAACTGGGGATCATGTGTCCCCATGGAAACACGAAGGCAGTCACCTCAGCATCCCACCTGCTGCGCAGGGCCTAGGTAATGGAGGCATCCGCCCTCATCCGCTCCATCTTCAACACCTCACCAAACCCCATGTCGTCCAGGCGCTCCCTCTGGAACCCTGGGAGGGCCAGGTATACAGCCAGTACCAACAACCATGAAACCTTGGCTCTCATTTCTCCCTGCAACGACAAAAGAAGCAATCAGTCAGCCTAAACATGATTTTCTGGAGTCCTCGGCTGAGGCCACGTCACCCAAGTAGGTCGCGACCTTGTCGCGGTGCCCCGATGCGTCGCGACGTGGTCGCGACACCCCTGGTGATTGAAACCTTGTGTGACGGCCCTCATTATACCGGTACGGTTATACCAACCCACGTCGGTATAGAGAGAGTCCTCACAGTGGGACATTTACCCAAACGATACATACAGCTGAGATACACGTGAATATACAACAGAGTAGCGGAAGTAAAAGACCAATGTCTCCATTCATTCATCATCCACATTAAACATACATGCAATTCGCAATTAACATAAAAGAACTAAAGGTCCACATAATTTAAATTGCTGAAATAGGAACACAAATTGTCCACACTTATACATCCTTTTCATGATAATTCTAGTACAATGTTCAAATTACATACTTATGAAATACACAAATCTCAAAGAAACTCCAAAGCTAGTCTCCGCGCTCGGAGTCCGTCTCCACCGTCTCCTCCAATGGTGCCGTGTCACCAACTATACCTGTACGCCGAAGCAAGGAGTGAGTCCAAGGACTCAGCAAGAAACACTACCCATAACATACACGTATAAGTCTTAGTGGTTTCTATATGCACATTTACAATTTGCAACACAAGACATGCTAGTCATTCTAAAGTTTCAACCTATCATGAAAGTTTTACAATTTTATGCATGGATCATGCTTTCAGATTTCTAAGAATAAAATTCACCTATCACATGCTCTCTATTCAATTACTCATGAAACTTTAATCTTTAAAATCAAAACATGAGGGCTACCAACATGAACATTATGCATACATGAAAGGGGACCACACTAGCATGGATTTCACATGTCCTTAAGTACATACATAACCCTTTTCACATGCTTTAGTTGCTGATTTCACATGGTTTAACGGCTGTAAACCTATACATGAAAGCTACAATATTGCATAAAACATATCATGTGATCAAACAATCATGCTATCTTTACCCGTTTTCACCAATTATCCCTAACATGGATTCTAAACATATTTGCACATAATACAGATGATAATAACATAATTCACTGATTTCACATGATTTCAGATTTGTCTCACGTGGTTTTTAATAACATATTCTCACATCTTTAGTTTCACATTTTCTTTACACAAGTTTCCTCTTTCACATGGTTCACTTACACATGCACATTCACATTGTCACTTACACATTTACACATGGACACATACACATTACACATTTCACATTACACATTTTAGGTGTCGTGACACATAGTCCAAACCACCAAAGAAGGACATATACACATCACATTACACATAGACGCCATCTAGGCATTCCAATGGCGACTCTTGGACTGCGCAGACCGGGAGAACAAGTCTCCACCCTAACCAGTGGTACTTGTCCACCTCCAGGATTTCCCCTAATGCCCTTAGGGTCACTTACACACTGAACTTTCTCAGGGGGACTTTTCCCTGATACAGCTCCACTGCCCTCTACGGAAGCAGTGTCACATTGGCACAGTTACACATTTACACATTTACCGTTTTACACATGGTTTTACAACAACACTTTTCATCTCATTCACTTTCTCACTCACATGAATATCTCTATTTTTCCTAACATGGCACTACAGAATTTCAGGAGCTTAACACACAGTAATTTCACTAATCAGTTGGGTTTAGACACAACTAACCACATTACGATAATATACATAATTATCACATTTCACATGAAAATACATAATTCTTATATACTGGTCCAAATGACCTGAAATTTTAACCACATGCTGTTTTCGGGTTCAAGATCATACACTCAATTTTCAGATTTTTCTAAGCTAAATCGAATTTACATAAAATCAAATACCTATTTTTGCATGTCATTCACAATTTAAGTTAACATGGAGTTTAACACATCTTGCAATTTGCCACTTACTGTTTACACAGAGGCTACTAACATACGCATGATTTGAGAAAACAAGATTTCCCTAAATCATACATCTATAGATTAATCATCACAATCTTTCTTGTATGTCTTTTTACTTACCGAACCGATTTATTGGCAATTTATACAAGCATGGATATTTATCAAAATTGCATACACATATACTGACCCACTAATCTTCATGATCAGACAAAACCAAGGCATTCATACTAATCCTAATCATGAAACATGGATTTGCAAGATTTTCAACAAGTCATGCTCACAAGTTTAAGGGATACAATATTTCCTACATTCACCATCACACACCATATTCATCCACACACCACAATTGACTATATACATAGAGTATAGGATTATCATATATCCTCATCACGGAAACCATACCGAAATTAATGTAAAGGAGGGGCAGAACAGTTCACTGTTCTGTCCAGAGGAACTTGGCGGCGGTCTCTGGCCGCTGACTCAGGGTCAGCGGCATGGCCGATGGACGCCAAGCATAATATAGGCGTCCAAAGACCTTGCCGTCGATGCAGGTCTGTGCAGAAACACAGACCCGACCTCTCAAACTTGGGTGAATGGGAGGGTCTAGGACTCGAGGGAAAATTCATAAAAATAGTAAAACCGACCTAGACTCATACGGGGACATCATGGATAGGTCACTTGCCTTTTAAAAATTCCTCCAAAGGGTCTAGGGTGTTGGTGAAGCTCTCCTTGGGATGTCCCAAGAAGTGCAGAACTCCCTCCAAATGATCTCTCCTCCGGGTTCTTGAGCGAGATCCACAGCAAGCCGAGGTCGGGGAAGCCTTCCTTGTCAGTCCAGCAACCTCCTTGAAGCAGTGGAACGCCGGATCAAGCTTCAGAAGTGTGGATTTTTGGGTGGCAAAGTGGGTTTTCTCTCAGTTTTCTCCTAGGGTTTTCCTCTCTCTCTTTTTCTCCTCTTGCAAGGGTGAAGAGAGGCTGGGGAAGGGGGCTCCGTTTTAGACTTAAGGAAGACCCCTCACCCACTCCTTGGTGATATGACAGCCCTCAGAGCCATTGGGAGAACCCCCAATGGCTGGGCTTTCTTGTTTCAGAAGCTTGCAGCTCTGCTGCGCATGCAGGCCAGAGAGATTGGCGTCCATATCGCTGGACGCCAGGATTAGTGTCGGCGTCCATGTCTGGACGCTGACACCAGCTCAACGGCCTGGGGTTGACGCCAAGATGGCCTTCGGCCAGAACTCTGAAATATGCAGAAAACCATGCATACCGTGCGTATATACATGCAATATGTATACGGTATTATATCCATACTATCACCATGCAATACATACATTATTTATATTTAATATAACACATGCACACATACTCGTACTAATTAATACGTACATAATATGTACATACATACACAAGCACAAATATACACACAAAATACAAATAATGCGACGGAAATTCGAGGGCCTTACACCCTCTCCCCCTTAAAGAAACTTCGTCCTCGAAGTTAGAACGACACTACTCAAACAAAAGGGGATTTTCTTCTTCATCGCATCCTCAAGCTCCCACGTAGCCTCCTCACGTGAGAAGTTCCGCCATAGAACTTTCACCGACGCAATACTCTTGTTTCGGAGATGCTGAACCTTCCGGTCAAGAATGGCTACTGGTTGCTCGACATACGAAAGATCTGGCTGGATCTCCACTGGCTCATGACTAATCACATGAGACGGATCTCGGACATACTTCCTGAGCATAGATACGTGGAATACAGGGTGAACGCTAGCCAAAGCTGGGGGTAAAGCTAGCTCATACGCCACGCTGCCCAAACGTCTGAGAATCTCATATGGGCCAATGAATCTAGGCCAAATCTGACAACACCTCGAGTAGGCGATATCTTCAAGAAGACATGATCGCCAACCTCGAACTCCAAATCCTTTCTCCTGTTGTCGGCATAACTCTTCTGCCTATCCTGTGCCGCAACAAGCCTTTTCCTGATAAGCTGAATCTTATCTGAAGTTTCCTGGACTAACTCCGGTCCGATCAACTTCCTATCACCAGTCTCCTCCCAACATAAAGGAGATCTGCAGGGCCTACTATACAACGCCTCGAATGGAGCCATACCAATACTAGCATGAAAGCTGTTGTTGTATGCGAACTCCACAAGAGGTAAATGACGCTCCCAATCATCCTTCCAATCCAGAACACACGCTCTCAACATATCCTCGAGCGTCTGGATAGTCCTCTCGGACTGTCCATCGGTCTGGGGATGAAACGCCGAACTGAGCTTAAGCTCCGAACCTAACGCATCCTGAAGACCTTCCACAATCTCGAAGTAAATCTCGGATCTCGATCCGAAATGATCGACTTCGGCACACCATGCAGTCTAATGATACCTCTAACATACAATCTAGCTAAACTCTCTACTCTGCTTCTTCTTCATAGGCAAGAAATGAGCAGTCTTCGAGAATCTATCTACAACTACCCAAATCGAGTCATTGCCCCTTCTAGATCGAGGCAAACCCGATACGAAATCCATAGTGACAGCTTCCCACTTCCACACGGGGATATCCATCCTCTGCATAAGGCCAGATGGTCGCTGTCGCTCGGCTTTCACTGCTGACATACTAGACATCTAGACACATAATCCGCAACATCCTTCTTCATACGGACCACCAAAATGATCTCTTCAGGTCTTGATACATCTTAGTGTTACCCGGATGAATAGAGAATCGCGATCTATGAGCCTCCGCTAACACATGCTCACGGACATCTACCACATCGGGGACACAAACACGGTGCTGAAATCTAATCACACCGTCCTCATCACGAGCAATGCCCGCCTTACCCACTAACTCTAACAATCTAGGATCGGCTTTCTGCTGCTCAATCACCTCATCCAAGACTGAGGATCTAAGGAATAGCTGAGCTACAAAAGCCTGACACAACGATGGCTCTAACTCGGTCATAGAGCACGCTGCATCCTCCAACATCTTCCATTCCTGCTGGAGCGAAGACCTCTTTCTACTAAGAGCATCCGCTACGACGTTCGCCTTTCCAGGATGATACTGAAGGTCGAAGTCATAGTCCTTCAAGAACTCAATCCATCTTCTCTGCCTTAGGTTTAATTCCTTTTGGGAGAAAAGATACTTCAAGCTCTTGTGGTCGGTAAACACCTCAAATCTGACACCATAAAGATAGTGCCTCCAGATCTTTAGTGCATGAACCACAGCTGCGAGCTTCAAATCATGAGTCGGATAGTTCCTCTCATGCTCCTTCAACTGACGAGAAGCATAAGCCACTACCCTCTCTCGCTGCATGAGTACACAGCCTAAACCAACCTGAGATGCATCTGTATAAATGGCAAAGCCTTCTAGACCACTAGGCAATACCAATACCGGAGCAGAAGTAAGCTTAGCCTTCAATAGCTGAAAGCTGCGCTCACATGCCTCAGACCATACGAACTTCTCACCTTTCCTGGTCAGCTTTGTCAAAGGGGCGGCGATGGATGAGAAACCTTCAATGAATCGCCGATAATAACCAGCTAACCCAATGAAACTACGAATCTCCAAAGGAGTCTGGGGAATCTCCCAATCCATAACTGCCTGGACCTTTGCTGGATCAACTGCAACACCAGCGCCGGAGATAACATGCCCGAGAAAGTGAACCTCGCGCAACCAGAACTCGCACTTGCTGAACTTCGCATACAGCTTGTGCTCACGGAGAACCTCTAAGACTAACCTCAAATGCTGACGATGTGTGGCCTCATCCGGAGAATAGACCAACACGTCATCAATAAACACAACAACAAAGCTATCTAAATACGGACTAAACACCCGGTTCATGAGATCCATGAACGCTGCAGGGGCGTTGGTCAATCCGAAAGGAAGGACCAAAAACTCATAATGTCCATAACGGGATTTAAATGCCGTCTTGGACACATCCTCACTCCTAATCCGCAACTGATGATAACCAGATCGCAAGTCAATCTTAGAGAAGATTGATGCATCCTGCAACTGGTCAAACAGATCATCAATCCGAGGTAAGGGATACCTGTTCTTCACAGTCACTTGGTTTAGCTTTCTATAATCGATACACAACCTAAGTGACCCGTCTTTCTTCTTGACGAATAATACAGATGCACCCCAAGGGGAAACACTAGGGCGAATAAATCCCTTATCAAGCAATTCTTGCAATTGCTTCCTCAACTCCGCTAATTCTGCAGGGGCCATCCGATATGGGGCCTTCGAGATAGGAGAGGTGCCTGGAAGCAACTCTATAGTGAACTCTATCTCCCTATCCGGTGGCAATCCAGACAAGTCATCGGGAAAGACATCTGGAAATTCATGCACCACATCAATCTCCGCAAGAGTCCGTGACGAACCAGCATCGGGTACTAGCATAACGCTGGCAAGAAATGCGTCACAACCCTTGTTCACCATGTGCATCGCCTTCATGGCAGAGATAACTAATTTTCCCTCTAAGTTCTTTGGCAAGGGATGAGAGAACTCGTCCTCACCAGGAATGCGGAAAACAATCTTCTTCCGACGACAATCCACTAACGCATAGTGCTCCTCTAGCCAATCCAGACCAAGAATACAATCATAGTCCTTCATCTTTAGCAAGAAGAAACACTCATCTAGGAATCTATCCTCAATGCACACGGGTAACGACGGAATGCACTTCCTAGTCGATACCGTACCCGCAGGGGTGTGCACAGACAAAGGGACCTCTAACTCCTCAGACTCTATGCCTGACTCTAGGGCTAACTGCCTAGCGAACCGCTCGGAAATGAACGAGTGAGTAGCACCCGTATCAAAAAAAACCCGAGCGTGCACACCGAAAAGCAAAACCGTACCTTCGGTGACATGCTCTGCCTGCTCGGCGTCCTCGCGAGCTAAAGCAAACACTCGAGCTGGGGCTCGAGGCCTTCCTGGTCGTCCTGTAGCTGGCGCGGCTGCCGCTACTGCTGGTACTGGTGCTCCACGCTGAGCTCCCTGCTGGAGTCTTGGGCAATCTTTGATCTTGTGGTCGCTGCTCCCACACTTTAAGCATCTACCCGCTACTAACCAACACTCGGACCCACCATGTGTCTTCCCACAATGGGGACACTCTTTCTTCGCACCGGGGGAACGTACAAAAGGTACCTGAGAGTTGTTGACTGTCATTGGTTTCTGCGGTGTCTGGTACACCGTCTTCTTCTTATCCTGCCGCTGGAATGTCGCTGCCGGCCTCTTCTGCGAAGCCTTCTTCTCCTCCAGATATTGCTCCATTTCTCCCTCCTGTCTGCAGGCAGCACTGAGGGCCTCGTCCAGTGTGCGGTGGTCAAACGCCACGAGCCTCGTCCGCAGTGATGGCTTAAGTCCCATCACGAACTTCTTCATCTTTCTACGCTCATCCTCTACAATATGCGGTGCATATTTAGAAAGTTCAGAAAATCTTGCCTCGTATTCCAGGACGGTCATTGATCCTTGCGTCAGGGAAAGGAATTCTTGCTCCATCTTGTCATGGATATGCTCTGGGACGAACTTGGCTCGAAAGAGCCTCACGAACGCGTCCCATGTCACGTCCACTGCTCCGTCCTCAAAGCGTGTACGAAGTAGGGAGGACCACCATACATCAGCTCTCTCCTGCAATACACCTTCATAAGCACCCACTAACAAATTCTAACTTGACAAACAACATACAATCATAAACCAAAACATACCTGTAGCATGTAGGTGGCCAATGTCACCTTATCCTCATCAGGACACCTGATAGGTCGGAAGATTTTCTCTGTCTCCCTCATCCAGCTTTCTGCCATTAGTGGATCACTCTCCCCCTTAAAAGAGGGTGGGGTCATCCTCTTGAATCGCTCCATGATGGAAGGTCCACCATGGTCCTGAGCTGGTGCCTGAGCCTACTACATTAAACAATAACAATACACAATAAACACCATATCATGCAATTTAAATAGCAAACTACTTAGTTGTTTCATTATTCTACCTGGGCCTCCAACTGGGCCTGGAGTGCTGCCTGGGTGAGCCTGCGTCTGCATGGCTTGCACCAGACCTTGCATGAATACTCTCGTAGTCCACTGCGGTGGTGGGGAAGCACACCTGTGGGGCCGGGGCCTGCTGCTCCGCCCGTCCTCACGCCTCTGCTCGTCCTCGTGAGCTGGCACACCTCCACGTCATCCACGGGAAGCCATGGCTGTAATAAAATTTCAGCCACTATTAGAGCTAGGTTACTAAGTTTTCTAACCCTTTTCTTATCTATCTTTCACTTCTTATTAGTGTTTTCTACACATGTGGACATACTTAGCATGCAATGGGGATGATGACTTAGGTATATTCATGTGCAATCTCAACCGGTCGCTCTGATACCAATCTCTGTGACGGCCCTCATTATACCGTCGGTACGGTTATACCACCCACGTCGGTATAGCGAGAGTCCTCACAGTGGGACATTTACCCAAACGATACATACAGCTGAGATACACACGAATATACAACAGAGTAGCGGAAGTAAAAGACAATGTCTCCATTCATTCATCATCCACATTAAACATACATGCAATTCGCAATTAACATAAAAGAACTAAAGGTCCACATAATTAAATTGCTGAAATAGAACACATTGTCCACACTTATACATCCTTTTCATGATATTCTAGTACAATGTTCAAATTACATACTTATGAAATACACAAATCTCAAAGAAACTCCAAAGCTAGTCTCCGCACTCGGAGTCCGTCTCCACCGTCTCCTCCAACGGTGCCGTGTCACCAACTATACCTGTACGCCGAAGCAAGGAGTGAGTCCAAGGACTCAGCAAGAACACTACCCATAACATACACGTATAAGTCTAGTGGTTTCTACATGCACATTTACAATTTGCAACACAAGACATGCTAGTCATTCTAAGTTTCAACCTATCATGAAAGTTTTACAATTTTATGCATGGATCATGCTTTCAGATTTCTAAGAATAAAATTCACCTATCACATGCTCTCTATTCAATTTACTCATGAAACTTTAATCTTTAAATAATCAAAACATGAGGGCTACCAACATGAACATTATGCATACATGAAAGGGGACCACAACTAGCATGGATTTCACATGTCCTTAAGTACATACAAAACCCTTTTCACATGCTTTAGGTTGCTGATTTCACATGGTTTAACGGCTGTAAACCTATACATGAAAGCTACAATATTGCATAAAACATATCATGTGATCAAACAATCATGCTATCTTATACCCGTTTTCACCAATTATCCCTAACATGGATTCTAGACATCTTTGCACATAATAACATGATGATAATAACATAAATTCACTGATTTCACATGATTTCAGATTTGTCTCACGTGGTTTTTAATAACATATTCTCACATCTTTAGTTTCACATTTTCTTTACACAAGTTTCCTCTTTCACATGGTTCACTTTACACATGCACATTCACATTGTCACTTACACAATTACACATGGACACATACACATTACACATTTCACATTACACATTTTAGGTGCCGTGACACATAGTCCAAACCACCAAAGAAGGACATATACACATCACATTAACATAGACGCCATCTAGGCATTCCAATGGCGACTCTTGGACTGCGCAACCGGAGAACAAGTCTCCACCCTAACCAGTGGTACTTGTCCACCTCCAGGATTTCCCCCTAATGCCCTAGGGTCACTTACACACTGAACTTTCTCAGGGGGACTTTTCCCTGATACAGCTCCACTGCCCTCTACGGAAGCAGTGTCACATTGGCACAGTTACACATTTACACATTTACCGTTTTACACATGGTTTTACACACAACACTTCTCATCTCATTCACTTTCTCACTCACATGAAGTCTCTATTTTTCCTAACATGGCACTACAGAATTTCAGGAGCTTAACACACAGTAATTTCACTAATCATGTTGGTTTTAGATAACAACTAACCACATTACGATAATATGCATAAATTATCACATTTCACATGAAAAATACATAACTTCTTATATACTGGTCCAAATGACCTGAAATTTTAACCACATGCTGTTTTCGAGTTCAAGATCATACACTCAAATTTTAGATTTTTATGAGCTAAATCGAATTTACAGAAAATCAAATACCTATTTTTGCATGTCATTCACAATTTAAGTTAACATGGAGTTTAACACATCTTGCAATTTGCCACTTACTGTTTACACAGAGGCTACTAACATACGTATGATTTGAGAAAACAAGATTTCCCTAAATCATACATCTATAGATTATCATCACAACTTTTCTTGTATGTCTTTTTACTTACCGAACCGGATTTATTGGCAATTTATACAAGCATGGATAATTTATCAAAATTGCATACACATATACTGACCCACTAATCTTCATGATCAGACAAAACCAAGGCATTCATACTAATCCTAATCATGAAACATGGATTTGCAAGATTTTCAACAAGTCATGCTCACAAGTTTAAGGATACAATATTTCCTATTCACCATCACACACACCATATTCATCCACACACCACAATTGACTATATACATAGAGTATAGGATTACCATATATCCTCATCACGGAAACCATACCGAAATTAATGTAAAGGAGGGCAGAACAGTTCACTGTTCTATCCAGAGGAACTTGGCGGCGGTCTCTGGCCGCTGACTCAGGGTCAGCGGCATGGCCGATGGACGCCAAGCATGATATAGGCGTCCAAAGACCTTGCCGTCGATGCAGGTCTGTGCAGAACACAGACCCGACCTCTCAAACTTGGGTGAATGGGAGGGTCTAGGACTCGAGGGAAATCCATAAAAATAGAAAACCGACCTAGACTCATACGGGGACATCATGGATAGGTCACTTGCCTTTTAAAATTCCTCCAGGGTCTAGGGTTCGTGAAGCTCTCCTTGGGCTGTCCCAAGAAGTGCAGAACTCCTCCAATGATCTCTCCTCCGGTTCTTGAGCGAGATCCCAGCAAGCCGAGGTCGGGGAAGCCTTCCTGTCAGTCCAGCACCTCCTTGAAGCAGTGGAACGCCGGATCAAGCTTCAGAAGTGTGGATTTTTGGGTGGCAAGTGGGTTTTTCTCTCAGTTTCTCTCTAGGGTTTTCCTCTCTCTTTTTCCTCCTCTTGCAAGGGTGAAGAGAGGCTGGGGAAGGGGGCTCCGGTTTTAGACTTAAGGAGAGACCCCTCACCCACTTGGTGATATGACAGCCCTCAGAGCCGTTGGGGAGAACCCCCTGGCTGGCTTTCTTGTTCAGAAGCTTGCAGCTCTGCTGCGCATGCAGGCCAGAGAGATTGGCGTCCATATCGCTGGACGCCAGGATTAGTGTCGGCGTCCATGTCTGGACGCTGACACCAGCTCAACGGCCTGGGTTGACGCCAAGATGGCCTTCGGCCAGAACTCTGAAATATGAAAAACCATGCATACCGTGCGTATATACATGCAATATGTATACGGTATTATATCCATACTATCACCATGCAATACATACATTATTTATATTTAATATAAACACATGCACATGTACTCGTACTAATTAATACGTACGTAAATATGTACATACATACACAAGCACAAATATACACACATAAATACAAATAATGCGACGGAAATTCGAGGGCCTTACACCTTGTAGCGAGGGCCTATGGCCGACGCTATAAGGTCGCGGCCTTTGACTCCATCGTGACTTCTGGTGTCACGATGGGGCAGGCCGTCACGTTTTTAAACGATGGCCGACCGGAGCCTTCCTTGTCCGGTGGCCATTTTTCTAGGCATCAAGCCCTACACTCACCCTCTATGGGGCTTCCTCATGCACCCACACCTTCAATCACAAGGATTTAGGGCTTCGAGAACTCACCGTTCTCATAGCGGCCTCTCGTGCCTCAATCGCCGTCACGAGATCCAATGCCAGGGCCTCCTCTTCCTCCATCTCGATCTCCGGCACCCTCTGGTCGCCGGAGGCATCGCCCCGCGCCGCCGGAAGGTCCTCCTCGCTGTCGCCCTTTTCCCCTTCCACCGTTGCCTTCGCCGCCGCCCTCCATGGCAGCCCAAAAGGGAGAGTGAGAGGAGAGCTTGAAAGGGAGGGTAAGGAGAGAGAGAGAGAGAGAGAAAAAAAAAATTTTGAGTGGGAGAGGGCATAGAAGAAGTCAGAAAGAGAGTAGAGAGAGCCAGAGTCACCCAGAATCGCCAGAGCAAAAGGGGGGTTTGTGAGCGTGAGAGGGAAGAGAAAAGGGCCCGCTGCGTTTTTGAATCCTCGGTTTGTGTCGCGACAGGAATAGACTTCGCTTTCAGATTGCGACAGCCAGATAGGGCGCAACCTTGTCGTGAACTGTCGACCCGACGTGACCTTAAGGCGACGTCTGTTTTGATCACGACATCAACAGAACAATGCGCACAGTGAATAAAATTCTGATTTTATTGATTCAAATTTTCTATCACAACTCCTAATCATGCTTACATTCAATCAAACAATCTTTTCAAGTCCTAACTACCACTTTTTACACTTTCTACCCACTCTCAAGCACCCGGTGTAGTCTCAGACCCTGCATGTATGAATGGTTGGATCCTCTTCAAAGCCCTTTGATGCTCGCGGTTCACATCTTCATCCTCTGCCACTTCCACTGAGATGAGGGCTGTGGCACACCCCTCCCAATGGATGATGGTGCTCCTCACGTCATGTTTGTCCTGTTCATCATTCATCTTCCGTGCTTGGACTGTCGGGTAGTGAGAGAGAGTCGGCACGACTGTGTGTGCTACGCCACACTATAGATAGCACCAGTCAGGGTTGTAAAGGACCAGTGCTTTGTCGCCAATCAATCGTAGAGCCATGCCGATGCACTAAGGAAGGCGGATCATCTTGTTGTGGAGAAATCTCGGGCGCATCTCGAACCGCTCCATAGTCAATGTCTTCAAGTAAATCCTCCACTCTTTCAATCCCTTGATCATCGCTGTCATGCATCAGTCCTGGGTAGTCATGTGAAGTGGAGCACTGACGAAGGCGAGTGGGTGATGGAGCATGCTCATGCATTTGATGGAAGGATCGTGTGTCGCCTTGAAATTGATACGCATGCCCATCCAGCACTCGAGGGCAACCACGGAACCGAAGAGAGGACTGCCAGTAGCTGTAGAAGATAGCCCAGAATAAAGGTAGCCAAGAACAACTTGGGTGATGCTCATACCTTCCCACGCACAGCTGATAGCGCTCAGGTTGGATACAGAGAGGAGATGGTCCTGTGCGGGGAAGAGGATGACGCCGCATACGCAGATAGCAGCTGCCTTGGCAATGGCGAGGTAGTTTCCGGTCTTCCTCTTACATTGGCAGGTGATCCACTGAGAGAGGGGAATGAGATGGACATAGCCTTGGCTAGTCATGGTGCGCAGGTCCTCGGACTTAGTGGTGATCTCTCCGAGGATGGCCCAGGAATTAATGGGAGCCACAGTGTGCGCGATGCAATATTCCTCCCCTTTCTTTTCTTTTGGGAGCCCCAGCTTGAGCTTCAGCTCCTCCAGCAGAATTGTGGCTTCAAACGAGGGAAAGATGAAGGTGGGTCTATGGATGCCACAACTCCGCAAGCGTCGTAAGACTGTCCCCACACATGCACTATTTGTGATAATTCTTTGCTAGAGTAAGGACAGTAGTAAGGTTCCATTTGCACATAAGGTTAATAGACGCCACGGGAAGTGCATTGACCATGGGCTCTAACCATGGGATCTTGGAGTAGCGCCTATTGCCCGGGAGGATCTAGAAGAAGAAAATTATAGGGTTGGCAGAAGAAGAGGGCAAGAAGAAGAAGAAGAGAGAGAGAGAGAGAAAATCCAAGAGTAGAGAGAAAAAAGCACTTACTTGAAGATCCGGTCTTGCACTAATGTGGTCGGACACGGAAGAAAGGCAGAGAAGCTCTGCGTGGGCCGTCCTCGCCGCCTTGGGACCACCATAAGGGGTGGGGCTGGCTTGGAGGGAGGAAAAAGATCTCTTCATGGCTTGGGGAGAGAGAAAACCAAGAGAGAAGAAGAGAGAGAGGATGAACTCCGAAAATAGACCCCTGCACCCCTATTTATAGAGCTTTAGGAGGCCTAATCCCCATCCCAACTCGTCCATAGGTGTTAGAGTAGCAATATGATAGGTTTAGGAGTCCTATAGGTAGTGGACTTAGGCTTAGGATAAGGATAAGGCTCGGTTTTGGGGTTTATCGCGTAGAATGATGTCGCGACGCCCCGATCTGACTCGTTAGGTTCGCGACCTACTAGGGCGCCGCGACTATGTCGCGACCTCCAGATATGTCATGTTTCTATTTTTTGTGCTTCTTGTGTCTTGCATAGTTTGTTTTGTGTTATTGTTGTGTATGTACATATTATACTTCGTTGTTGCTTTGTTTGTTATCAGAAAATCTCCACACACAAAAATCAGAAAAACATAAAAAATAGAGCTACACAGGTAAGTCAGGTAAGTATCTCTATCCTTATCCCCTTGCACTACTATATGGTAGACTACTTATTACATCACTTCAAGGACCGGATGGTTCTCAACATGCTCTGGGATCTGAGTTTCCCTTCAACAAAAATGGTGATGATCTAGGTGCGCGTTGCTAATCGCCGGATAGGCTGTTAAATTAGATAAGTTTGGGGATGATGGACTCTGTCTTGCACAGCAGTTGCAGGAAGACTCTCGACTCATTCTTGTTTGATTTAACAATATTATCCTTGATATATTTTCTATTTTCTCTTTTCTTTGCATTTGATTTAATGATTTCTTTTCTTTTAGCCCAGCATGCATCATATAGAACATTGAGCTATCATGACTCATCCCTGGCTAATGGTGAGCTCTTGTTGAGTGCCCAATCATTCTTCATGCTCAGTACGAGGAATCTCTTTCCACTCCGAATCGGAAGGTCTGTCTCCGAGTGAGTTGTTCTTGCCAATCGGTCAAGAATTTCTCTGTCTGGATTCTCTATACAATTTTCATCCTTATTCCTTTTGATCTGTTTTGGTTGCGAACTGCTCCCAGGACAGAGTCTGAGTTACCTGCCTGGCTCGCCCATATCCCTCCAGAATGAAAATTGCAGGCCAATCGGCTACGGTACCTCTCAATCGAGGGGTTGATCGTCCTTTTCTTTCTCTTTCTCGTCCAGATTTGTGTTTTTCTTGCATTCTGCTTGAGCAGCTAACTCGGGGATTTCAAAAAAGATTCTAATTTCTTGTTGCTTAGATTGGGTGTCTCTTTACCTTGGCTCCCATCTTTTCATTCCGCTCCACGTCATTTCCGCTTCATCATCATTTCATGACACCTCCGCTACACTTCCGTTACTCTCCTTTGCAAAGTGGAAACCAATAGGGGCAATCTATAGACACCCGATTCTGGCCCATAAGTTGAACCTTATTTCTTGTTCTCTTAATGAGCCCCAAGTTGGTCATTCACCTTGAGCCCTCCTTAGCCATGTTGTGATCCCAACTAAAAGCCATTTTTCACACATATACCATCTAATTATCTTTTAAGAGTCATATTGCCTCATTAATTGATTATTCTTTCAAATAATTGGTCAAAATCCAAGGAATAATCGATTTTCTTGAACGCGCCGGGTTGGGGCGTCGCGTTATCCTTGTCGCGCCCCTTGGACATCGCAACGGCCCATGCATATCCATGTACGTGCTGACTGTCGCGACTATCCTTGTCGCGCCCCTACGACCCGTCGCGACATGATCTGCATGTGTTGGCCTCCGCAACCACCTTCTATTTATCCTCTCATGGCCTTATCTTCATCTCTAAGCAGCCCCCACAACCCCCATGCGTGGTTTGAGGGTTCATGGGACCTTGAGGCCTTCCTAGGACTCTCCCCCACAGATTTACTTGGATTTATTCATTATTTGGGTCATTATCACTTGAGAATGGGATTATTCTCTCTTCTCTCTATTTAAGGAACTCTTCTTCTTCAGAGGGAGGAGAGCCCCGATTTTTGCCACGAAGTGCTGCCAAACTTTTACCAAACCCAACACTTAGCTCGTGGCTCACTCATTCCCCCATATTTCCTCTCATCCTGTTCACCAAGCCATGCAACTTTCTTCATCTATGGAGCTTGGTGGCTAAGGAGGCGACGTCCAAGGCTTCTCCAACACTCAAGGACATCACACTGCAGCCAGGGAGTCGCCCCCATTGGGGCTCCTTCTTCCTTCCTTCCCTATTATTCACCATGCATGCATTTCTTTAGTTTTTTTTTTTTTTTAAGAAAAGCCACAGTGGGTCAGCGACAAGCAGAGTGCACCCCCTCCAGCAGGAGGAAATGTTCTCACTCCACTCGGCGAGCACCAGAGGGGTAGATATTATTGAAATGGAAGTGTGGAAGTACCCCGACATCATAAACAAATCACCAGTAGGGAAGCCCACCAAGTACACCAAGAAGATCACTCCCTAAAGCTTGGAAGCCCCGCTTATCTACCAATAAGGAGCCCCTTTTCAAAGGGGGAATAGATGACAACTCCGAAAAAAAGAAAGCTAGAAGCATTGCTACAGGCGAAATAGCTAAAGAATCGGCCACCTGGTTACCCTCCCGAAAAGTGTGCACAAGCTGCGGCTTTAATATTGGAGCATATCTTGTATCCAAGCCACCATGGGAACACTGACCAGTGGGGAACACGCCCAGCAGCAATAGCACGCAAAAAGAGTAGCAGAATCAGAAAAGACCACCGAAATCTGAAGTTGATGGTCAATAGCTAGTTGTAGCCCATCATGGAGCGCCCTTGCCTCCGCCAGAATGCTGCTCCCAGAACCATAAAGAAGGCAAAGCCGCAGATGAAGTTACCATGACTGTCTCTAATGCAACCTCCTCCACCACAGTATCCCGGGTTCCCTTTAGAAGCACCATCAACATTAAGGCAAAAATCCACTGCGGAGGCGCCATTTGACCAGAACAGGAAGCTTAATTCTGGCCGACATCTGAAAGTCAAAAGAGTGAAGATAGAAGAGTGTTGATAAGAGATCGCTCCTTTAAATTGAACAGTCTCAAGGATACGACGCACGCCAAAATATCGAACGCTTGAGAAACCTCCAGGGGGGCGAATAATTCCCTCCATTCGAGCAGAACATCTGGCTTTCCAAACCTCCCACAGCATGATAATACAGGAAGCCAAACCAGCAAAAAACATAGGAGAATTAATTCTGGTAGAAAAGAACACTCCAACCTGGCTTTCCAAACCTCCCACAGCATTTTCTTAGTTCTTTAGATAGGAACGCATTTCATTTTTCTTCCTACGTTTTCACATCACCCAAGGGGTTTAAAACCACCCCTCAGGTTCGTTCCCTCCATGCTCTCCCCTTTTACTTCAATTTTGGATAGATGCTACACTTAAATATGGTCTAACAAGGTTTATTTTGTTCTTTTCTTCATTTTGGCAGGAATCCACAGCAAGGTTCGACGAGGGGCTCTTGTCCTCTGGCCAGCCGGAGGGCAGGAAGAAGGTCCACCAAGCATTCTCTCTCACTGCAGAGAACGCGACAGGCATGAGTGACGCGACAGTAGAGATGCACTCTGGTAGGGCATCGCGAGACCAGCTTGATCGCGACGGGGAGACCCATCGCGACTATAGTAAGTGCCTTGTTCTCAACCCCCTTTCCTAGCAACGTTAGCCTAGTCTCATTTCTATTCATGGCAACTTGTTAGGTGGCGATCACACTTCCTTTTAATCCATGTTATTTTAATTTATTTTTAAAAACATGTTGTGTGTCTCGAGAGGTGCACAACCCCGTGATTACAATGATATTTAAATATATTTTTCAAACCACTGTGGATTTCAAACTTTCTCGCAAACCATGTTGTATCCTGTGCACTCAAACATTTATTGTATCTGGTACAATATCTCTGCATGACATATCTTCAGGTTACCATATTCATGTCACGTAAAGTAGAACTTTAAAGGATGACAGAATGGAACCTCCTCTTTAGTATATCTTCCTAAAGCACGACTACTAACGTTGACTGACAGTTTAGACACATTTAAGTTGTCTATGCTTCAGCATTAATTGTGTGCAGGTTTCCGGTGGTCTCACACGTTGCAACGGTTGGACCTGTCACCCTGACAGAAGCAAGAAGAGATTCAGATAATCTTTCTCTTTGTATGTGTCTATCCCAGCATTTAATGGCTGCAGGTTTTCTTGATTTTTACATCAGACCAGACACATCTAACATGCTTGAAGATGAGAGACAATGGATACTTCAACGGTTAATTCTTTCAAGAGAAGATAAATAGAAGACTGTTGACTCCATGAAGATACAACTTGACACCTTGACAACTTGACACCTTGAAGAAAAATAAAGAAGAGCTCATTCCTTCATTCACAAATCATTTTCTGCTCTTAGCTCTCCACTACAACTACTTCCTAGTCTTTGAGTGCTTGTTGTAGATCTGAGAGACCTTCCTTCTGTGTGGATCTTTTTGTCTCTCAGATCAAGCAATCTCTATAAGCTTAGTCTAGGGGCCATCACTCTTTTACTCTTATTAAGAGATCTTCTTCGTCTGTGAAGAGAAGACTTGTTGTGGAGTGGGTGGTTGTTCCCTTTGGTAAGAAGGGAGGCCTGTTATATCAGGTGGTGTAGTGCCTCTTCGTGTAGTGAAGAGAAGGCCAGCTGTGGCTGGATGTGTAAGTGTCCTTAACGGGGACTGTACCCTTGGTTAGTGAAATCCCAAGTTGTTGCTTGAGGACTGGACATAGGACTCCTTGTGATAGGAGATCTGAACTAGGATAAAAATTTTGTTGTTCTTGTGATAGATCTTTTTTTGTCTTTGTTACTTACTAACTCTAACCATCAAATTTAGTATCTTCTGTCAAAGCGTATTTTATTTACAGGAAGATTCTTAAAAGAAATTTTTAGCAATCCATTCACCCCCCCCCCCTCTGGGCTTGCAACCTGGTCAACAAGTGGTATAAGTAGATCTCACGATATGAAGAGCAAAGATAAATGGCAGCCCAAGGTCATGCAGAAGTACAATCCGTCAACAGACCTCCACTATTCGATGGTTGTTCTCTAAGCAAGAAAGAATTCAACAGAATATCTGCATGCAAGTCAGCCAAGGAGATGTGGGATAAGCTGAAGCTCACTCATGAAAGGAACTGACAAGGTAAAAGAAACAAGAATTGATATATTGGTAGCTCAATATGAGAGGTTCCAAATGCAATCTGGAGAATCCATCTCCCAGATGTACAGTCGCTTTACAGACATTACAAATGGCCTGGCTGGGCTAGGAAAAACATATGAGACAGGAGACATGGTAAGAAAAATATTCAGATCTTTGCCAACTTCATGGACTCCAAAGGTAACCGCCATGGAGGAAGCTAATGATCTCATGAAAATGTCCCTCGAGAAACTCATTGGGTCTTTAATGGCTCATGAGATAAACATGGAAAGACTAGGAGAATCCTCCTACAGGAAAAAGCATAACAATGCCCTCAAAGCTACAGAGAACACATCTGAAGGTGAATCAGAAAGTGAAAGGAGTGAAGAAAACACTAAAGATGAAGAAGCCTTTCTCTCCAGACAACTACAACGAATCCAAGCCAAGAAGAAATATCAATCAGAAAGAAGATACTTCAAGAAAGACAAAGAGTTCAAGAGACTGAAGGCAAAGAAGTTAAAAGATCTGAGCCTATATGTTATGAATGTAAGAAGCTTGGACATCTCAAGGCTGAGTGTCCAAAACTGAAGAAGGTGAATTTAGAGAAGGACAACATGAAAAAATTCAAGAAATATAAGAAGAAAGCTATGGCCGCTGCTTGGAACAATGAAAGTGACTCAGATAGCTTGGAAAGGGAGTCAAGCTCCAGCGAAGAAGAAGAGAAAAGGCCAACTTGGCATTCATGGCAAATATCGATGACAAGGTAACCTCAGACTCTTCTTTCACTTCATGCAATGAGTCTGATTCTGATAGTCTAGAAGATGCCTTCAATGAATTATACCGTAAATATAAAGAGGTTTGTAAACAATTAAAATCAATTAAGAAAAATTATGCATGCCTCGAAATAGCCAACTCAGATCTAAAATTAGAAACTGAACAATTGGAAAAACAAATTTCTAAACTAAAAAGAAGAAATGAACTACTATGTGAAGATGTAAAAATTAAAAATGAAAAGATATCAAGTCTAGAAGGTCAGGAACCATGAGTAAACTTAAAAGTGAAATTAATGTATTAACAAAAGATATTGAATATTGACAGCCACAATTGAAAATTAACAAATGGAAGATCCTCTTTAATAATAAAAGGAGCAAGAAGATCCATGTAAGAAAAAGTATGGAATTGGGTATACTCCACCAATAATGAAGAGAAAACGATTGTTTATCCCAAAATATATCTAATGCCAAAATTTGTAATGAACAAAATCCTAATTATAAATCAAACACTCTAATAAAACAATAGGCCATAAACAATAAATAATATTTTCCTGTTGCACTCATTGTAAAAATTAGTCATATAAAAATTACTTGTACAACCAAAATCTAAAATGGGATTCGGAAAAGAAAATGTAGAAACAAACCAACAAGACCCAAAAGAACTGGGTACCTAAATCTCATTGATTTATTGCAGGGAAGCTTTAGAGCATCTAAGTGGGTCTGGACAGTGGGTGCTCAAGGTATATGACTGGAAATAAAAAGCTATTCTCATCTATCAAAAATGAGAAGGGACAGTAACTTATGGAGACAATGGTAAAGAATCAGTCATTGGTTGTGGATCAATTGGAAGCAAAAACAAGACCCTGATAGAAGATGTTCTCTGCGTCGAAGGACTCAAGCACAACTTAATCAGTATCAGTCAGCTATGCAGCAAGGGTCATCAGATCAAGTTTCAGGAATCTAAATGCCTAATCATCAAGGATGGAACAAAAATTTTTGAAGCTTACAAAGAGAAAAATATGTATGTATTACACCTAGAAGATTTGAAGAGTCAAGACATTTGTTTGGCAACCAGCAAAGAACAAAATGCTGAACTATGGCACAAAAGATTAGGACATTGCAGCTTGGACGTAATCAGAAAACTTATCAAGCTTGATCTAGTGGAAGGTCTACCCAAGATGAATTCAAGACTAGACAACATCTGTGAACCATGTGCAAAAGAAAAACATGTAAATTTTCCTTCAAATCCAAGACAATTGTTACTACCTCCAAACCACTAGAACTGCTTCATATGGACTTCTTTAGACCAATGAGAACTACAAGTTTGGGAGGAAAGAATTTCATATTTGTTATTCTTGATGATATCCAGATATACATGGGTATCATTTCTTGAGCACAAAAATGACACTTTTGATAGCTTAGTAAAGTTCAGTAAGTTAGTTCAGAAAGATAATAAGTTCAGCATCATAAGTATTCGATCAGATCATGGAGGAGAATTTCATAATGATAAATTTGTGGAATTCTGTGATGATCTAGGGATTGAACACAACTTCGCAGCACCAAGAACACCACAGTAAAATGGAGTAGCTGAGAGGAAGAATAGAACACTTCTAGACATGGCAAGAACAATGTTATCTGAGTATAATCTTCCAAGATATTTTTGGGCAGAAGCAATCAATACAGCTTGCTACATAATCAATAGAGCCATGATCAGACCCATTCTGAAGAAGACAGTATACGAACTGTACAAGCAAAAGAAGCTCAAGATCAGCCATCTCAAAACATTTGGATGCCCATGCTTCATTCACAAAAATGGTAAGACAGATATTGGTAAGTTGGATCCCAAATCTGATGAAGGAATTTTATGGGTTACACTTCTAAACCCAAGGGTATAGAGTTTTTAATAAAAGAAGTTTAATTGAACAAATTATACATGTTATTTTTTATGAATCTAACCCTTCCTTGAGAAAGGAAATTATTAATGATGATGAAGATGCAAAAAATCTTTCTAACAAACTGAAAGAAGCATCCATAAAAAATGATGAAGATCCATCCTTGGAAGAACTGCGACAAAAAGAAATCATTCATGATGATCTTCTTAAGGAATGAGATATAAAAAGGCTCACACAAAAGATAATGAAGGATCGAGAAATGATGTGGACAAGATCTAGAAGGGGGGTTGAATAGATCTATGCCAACTATTGCAGAAGCTTAACCAATTTGAAAAAATTCTTGAATCAGAGAACATGAAAAAAATTTCACATATCTGAAGAGTGATTAAGTGAGTTGTGCAATTAGAGTGAGTGACCAAGTTAATAGATGTGAATTTGAAAGATCCTATGCATTCATCTAACGCAAAGAGAATTCAAACCACAATCAAACCACTGCACAGAGATTTTTAGGTGGTTCGAAAATCACACCATGTGATTCCTACATCCACCCTCACACAGTGAGGATCCACTAACAAACTTGGGCACACCACACCCACTGGAGCCTGACAACTTCAACAACCTGGTTACAACTCACACGACCTCTAGAGCAAGACTACTCTAGAATCCTGAGCAAGACTGCTCAACAACAACTTGAGTACACGACTCAAAACCACTGAGCGCAAAGGCTCACAAACACTTGCTAGAAAGAAACACAAGACTCAGATCCTCTAGCAATAGATCTGATCTATCAAGAGTTCATTCATGAGACTTATGCAGCAACACATGCACAATCTTAGAATGACTCAGAAGAGACAAAGGGAAATGACGAATTGTATAGAAAGTCCTTGCTCTTCAACTATACTCCCTTGTAAAAGATCGAATTTCAAAGAGGCTTGAATTCTTGAAGTCCCTGGCCGATGCTCTGCACTCTGAACTTTGGGATCTTCCTTGAAATCTTCTCAATCGATTGCTTCCACTTGATCTGCTTCCTTAAAGTGATCCAATTGTATCTTCAATGATCAAACTCCACTTCTCATGCTTGGACAGATGAGAATTGGCTTGAGGAAACACCAGGAGAGCAGGAGTAGGGAGGAGAACTCTTCTTGCCGCCAAATGGATTTCTGGGAGGCTCTGAAAAGGTTCTCTCACGTTGGATGGCCAATAGGAGGGTATTTATACCCTAAATAGTCCAAAGGTACCCTTGGGGTACGTGGGCACACGATCCAAGGCCAATCCAGCAATTCCCTAGGGTGCTACATGTCCAGGAGAAACTTTAAGTCATAAAGTTTCCGGAGTGTGTCGACCTACCCATAGGGTGTGTCGACACACTGTCCCAGACTGGGCAAAACAGTTCCCTGGAGAGGCATCTAGTGTCGACCTGAGATAGTTCAGTGTCGACCTGCTGTAGCCAACTGAAAAATAGGCCTTCTAGAAAAGCTCTCTAGTGTCGACCTGACTGCATTGGTGTCGACCTGATGTAGAAGCCTGTTGACTGTTTCTCTGGGAGCTGTCTCTAGTGTCGACCTGACTTGGTGTGTCGACACTAGTGACCATTTCTTCATCTTTTGGCTTAGGGCTTGGAGCATTGTGTCGACACCAGTATGGGGTGTGTCGAAACTACCCTTGCAATAAAAGTTTGTCCCTGAGAAATAAACATATAAATCATTAGTCCATTGATTATTATGAATATAAATGATAAATATGTTTGGAAACATGCTTTTTAAATGTGGTCATAACAGTGTGTGCATCTACATGTTCCAGTTATTTGCATTAAAATCACATCTTGTCATCATCAAAATATGAGGGGAAATGAATATATTCACACTCAACCCAACAATCTCCCCTTTTTGATGATGGCAACATTAAGTTCATATGAAAGTGAAGTTTCAATGAAATGTGATTTTAAGCTTTTATTTACTCAACACTCAGTTTGAAAAAACATTGATTGGCACTGAGTGATGTTTCATTTCCTTTTATTCATACTTGTCAAAGACCTTTGAAAAAGCTTTACTAACATTTGAAAATTGCACACATTAGAGACACAATGTTACTAGTGATGAACTATTATCACAAAAGGCCAAGCAGCTTGACAAGCATCCATTCATTCATGACACTCATTCAAGATTCAATCACATTAAAAAAAAATGTTTCTTGTCATTTTTGCCAAAAATGTCATTTCATTCAAAAAGGTATGTGCATTACAATCTTTCAAATGAGACACTTCAGAAAAAAAAAAACTTTTACAATCATCCATGCGTTCTATCTTTCTCCCCTTTGACATCATCAAAATAAGATACATAGGCAGGAGGAGGAGGAGGAGGAATGGGTATCAAGATAGTCTTATATCCGTCAATCTGTTCTCCATTGAAGTCAAGCTGAACTTCATCTGAGCTTGGATAGTTGAGAGTCTGGTATGCAATAGATGTTCCATTCTTTCAGAATTCTCTGACATAGTTGCTTGAAGCACACTGAAGTCAGCTGAAATGGGCTGTGAAGATGAAGAGGAACCAGCTGTCCCACCATGTCTGTGCAAAGATTTGAATTCCTTTTTCAGATCAGACATTTCTTCATCAATATGAGCAGATAAGTTCTTCATGCTCTCCAAGTCATCTACCAGATGAGCAAAGGATAATCTGGTCTTAGAAATCTGAGAGAGTGTTTTTTTGGTGTTGAATACATCAGCCTGGGAATTTGCCAAAATTCCCTGAAGAACCCTTTCCAACTTCTCTTGATGTTCTTTCAGTTCAATAGAAGCATCTGCCAAAGTTCCAATCAACCTATTAAACCTTTGGACTGCATGGTCTGAGGGTGCTTTTTGCTCAATGAATTTTGTAGACATTGTATTCTCCAACCTCTGTACCTTCAATTCAAATTCTTTGTCATTTCTGAATGGAAGTGTTGAAGGCATCAAATTTTTCATTTAGAAATGAGTATAATTTTGGTGGTACAGAAGGTCCACCAAAGACATATGATGTTTGAGCTTGAGGTTAGGGAGTGAAAGAGGGAATTTCTATTTCAGGGTTTAGTAAGGAAGAGGGCTAAAGTTGAGGTGAAAGTGGAGCATTCAGGGGTACATCAACTTCATTCTCAACATGAGGCTGATCTTCATTTACTGGAAGCTGGCCCTCATTTGCTGGAGGCTGATCCTCTTGAGCTGGAGGCTGGTCCTCTTGAGCTGGAGGCTGGTCCTCTGGAACCACAGGGGCCTCAACTACAGCTGGCCTCTCCTAACTTGGTCACCCTCAAGCCTAAATCCATAAACTTTTGAACATGCTTGAAGCAGTATATGTTGACTTAGGAATGACCTGAGATTTCTCATTGTCCAAAGGCACACCGAAATGCTTAAAGACTGGAGTCAAGTGGGCTGCATAAGGAAGAGATCTATGGAGATCTTCCTGGTTGTCTCAGAAATGATTTGGTACATTATGACATGGATGTTAACTTTGATGTTTTTCTTCATGCAGTAAAGCACACATCTTTGGATATCAGTGAGTTTGTCTCTACCACCACCTTGGGGAGTGATAATGGTGGTGAGGATATGGTGAGTGAGTCTCAACACTGAAGGAAAGGTGTTAGTGTTGAACTTTGTCACATGAGTTTGTTTAATGTCAGACTCATTGGAAGGAAGACCAGTCAAAAGAGAATAGGCTTCATGAAGATTGAACTCAAAGTTGTGATAATTTGTACCGGCATCAGGAACTTTGAATAAAGTGGCAGCCACAGCAATTGGCATGACTATCTGAACACCTTTAACTTCTGACTTATACCCCTCATCATTGCATTCAGATTTGAATAAAATTCTTGGACAAGTCTGGGGTATATGGTTCGAAATTCAGATATAAATGACATCCAAGACTGAAACTTGAAGAAATCGATGACTTCAGAGAAAGCAGCAATCAGTTCATTGTCTGTTAAATCCACTGCCCTAGGTTTGAGAATGGTCTTTCCTTCATTGACTGATTTGGTAGGAGTTGCCTCAGATGAATGGAAGACCCAGATGATGAGGAAGATGATGACTCAGATGGTTCAGGAGAAGAAACCAAAATTCTTCTCCTAGGGTTTGTAGACCCCCGGCCTCTAATAGAGGGAGTCTTACCTCTCTTGGCAGAAGGAGGAGATGCAGAAGAAGGCCCTCGCTGCTCCTCAGGGTCATGGCGTCTCTTGGTTCTCCTCTCAGTGGGAGGTGCATCTTCCGCCGGAATGGGCCGAGCTGTGGCCCTGGACCTTGCTCCACGGCGGGGCTTGCTTGGGTGCCATGGAAGCAAGATGGAGTGGAATAGCAGAGGAGGAAAGCGAGGGAATGGGAGGAAGAAGGACAGGGATGGGTTGGAGGAGAGGGAAGAAGGTGGAAGGGTGCCATTCAAAGGTGGAAGGCGGCCATGGGTCGACCTTGCATATAAAAGGAGGTTTCGGGGGCAATACCCGCAGGTACAAGATGACCTTAACCGGCGCCCACGACTTGAATCAGCCTGGCAGGGGGTAAGTGTCGACACTAGAAGAGGTTAGTGTCGACTTGGGCTGAAGTGTGTCAACACTAGATTGAGGTAGTGTCGACCTGGCCTGATGAAAAGTTGAGATTTGAGTATGGAAAATTTTGTGAACTTGGGACATCTTTAAATGATAAGCAATGGGTGGAATGATCATTTCAAGGATTTTAATAGGCTAAAAAATTCATTTGTCATATTTTGCAGAAATTCAACACAATTCAAGTTTTACACTACATCCAACAGGATATGAGCATTCAGTGACTTGAGTCATTAAAATGATGATTTGAGGGATATAATACATCTAACAATCAACTACAAACTACCATATTCTCCAAAGAAATAAAAACATCTTTTAGATGAAATCAAGTGTGTTGAAAGTAAACAACTTCTTAAAAACAACTTGATGATGGATAGAGATGATTCTTTTTAAACAATTCCTTTGATAGACATTTTGTTTTTGAATCAAACTATCAAATGTGATAAATCTTGTTCACTCAAGAACTAATGCTTTTACACACCATAGTCCCTGGATACTAAAGATTTATCATTATCAAGTCTCAAAGGGGTAAATGATGACTTTTGACATGAAAATATACGTTTTTCAGACGCCAATATTTCCAGTTACTCAGTCATCATCAAAAAGTATAGGGCATATTTATTTTGTTTTGCATTTATTTTTATTTGACCCCCTTTGAACAGAGATAGCAGTAATGCCTCATGACATACATGGCACTTCATTCATTGTGAAGGTGTGTAGTTTCTCAGCATATGTGCCATTGCTCTGTTGAATTATCAGATTTTGGAGAGTTTTGTAAGATAGAAATCATTTATATCCAACATCAGTTGCAGACAAAAAATGTTTAAATTCAAGCACACATTATCCTTCAGACTTTGAAAGTGATTTGAACTTCTGTAGTTTGAAGAATATAGGTAAGAGTTGACAAATCAATACAGTAGATCACTCAAGAAAATCATTTTGAGACTCTAGACACCTGAATGAGGACATCATGCAAGGAAATTGATGTAATGCAAGAAGAGTTTGAATTTTTCAAAAGAGATGACTTGTGAATTCTCTAGCTCCCCTGAGATGATGATGCCAACAATTTTTCATCAAGTAAAGATATGCAAGTTTTTTTTTTTTTTTGAAATCAGAAATGATTCTCTTTGAACAATAAAATCTCCCCCTCAATAATTGTATATTTATTTCTTGGTACTTGGCGGAGACATATACTCTCGCATAGTGAAAGTGTCCAGACAAGCATAACTTGTCCTTCTCCAAGTCACCATTTGATATACCAAGAAATTCAACACAATGTGAGTTGAAGAATCCATTGTCAAAAAGAAATGGAAGTGAAATGGAGAGTGATATGAGCAATATGAATCAAGGAAGCAAAGGATAATAATGATGCAAAGAACTCCCCCTCAAAAGATGTCTAACACTCAACCCAATCCCAATGAGAGAAGATCAAGAAAATGGACATTTACAAAGGCCAAGCTCTCTCCTCAAAGATGAGAATCTACTGTCAGGAAGAGGTTTGGTGAAGATGTCAGCAATTTGTTTTTTAGTTTCTATGAAGTGGAGTTCAAATGATTTCTTTGCTACCTCATCTCTCAAGAAATGATGCCTAATTTCAATATGCTTAGTTCTTGAATGCTGAATGGGGTTCTTAGACAGATTTATGGCACTTGTGTTATCACATAGAATGGGAACACAACCTAAGTCTTGGTTATAATCAAGAAGTTGATGTTTCACCCAAAGAATTTGAGTTCCACATCTACCTGCTGCAACATACTCAGCCTCTGCAGTTGACAGAGCAACTGAATGGTGCTTTTTAGAAGCCCAAGAAATTAGGCACCCACCTAAGTATAAACACAAGCCACTTGTGCTTTTTCTATCTAATTTACATTCAGCATAGTCAGCATCACAATAGGCAATCAAATCTAACTTGCAACCAGCAGAATACCAAATTCAAATCACATGTTCCAACAAGATATTTGAAAATTCTTTTAACAGCTAACATGTGACTTTCCTTAGGATTTGTTTGAAATCTAGCACACAAACACACACTAAACTGAATATCAGGTCTAGAAGTTGTAAGATAAAGTAGAGAACCAATCATACCTCTGTAGGTCTTTGGGTCTACTGACTTACCAAGAGAATCTTCTTCTAGTTTAGCATTAATTGCTTGAATGCTTGAGGTTCTGAAAGTCAAACCTTTCAAAAGTTCCTTGACATATTGGTTTGACTTATGAAGATCCCTCATTTGTTGGTTAACCTGCAATCCTAAGAAAAACTTTAAGTCTCAATTAAACTCATTTCAAATTCATTTTTCATTTGACAGGCTTTTATTGGTTGATCCAAATATTATGTCATCAACATAAATTTGGACTGCAATTATTTATTATTGACTATTTTTGTGAACAATGTTTGATCAACATTTCCTCTAGAATATCCTTTTTCAAGTAAAAGGAACTCAAACGGTCATACCAAGCTCTTGGAGTTGTTTAAGACCATAGAGAGCCTTATGAAGCTTGAAAACATGGTTAGGATGTTTTTCATTTTCAAATCCAGGAGGTTGTTCAACAAAACATTTCCTTTATGTATCCATTTAAAATGCACTTTGACATCCATTTGAAAAACTTTAAATTTCATGGAGGATGCAAAAGCAAGGAAAATCCTAACTGCTTCTAGTCTAGCTACAAAGGCATATGATTCTTCAAAGTCAATTCCAAATTCTTGATTATACCCCTTTGCAACTAGCCTAGCTTTATTTCTAATGACTTGACCATTTTCATTCAATTTGTTTCTGAAAACCCATCTAGTGCCAATGACTGTTTGGTCACTAGGTCTAGGTACTAATTCCCATACTTGATTTCTTTCAAATTGATGAAGTTCATCATGCATGGCATTAATCCAATCAGAACTTGATAAAGCTTCATCAATTGACTTTGGTTCAATTTGAAAAATTAGAGCTAGTGGGTCTTCTTCAATAGCATGCAGGAATGATGATCTAGTCCTAACTCTATCATGCAAATTGCCAACTACATTATCTAATGGGTGATCTCTTAAAAATCGATGTTCAGAAATTACCTGTTGAGGGGTACTTAAATCTGGAGCAACATTACCTGATCCACTTGAAGATGGTGAATGGATGTTCAAGTTCTCACCAATGTCTTCAAGCTCATCAACAGTTGGTGAAGAGTCCACAATGAAATCATCCTCTTCACTGTCTTGTCTTTCCCTGCAAGATTTAGAACTATTAGTTGAAAAGGAATTTTCATCAAAGATAACATGTGGAGATTCTTCAATAGTTTTGTTTTGAGAATATACACTCTGAAAGCTCTTGACACTTCAGAATAGCCCAGAAAGATGGCTTCCTGACTTTTAGCATCAAACTTGTCAAGATTTTCTTTATTGTTGTTGTGTACAAACATTTGCACCCAAAGATTTTGAAGTAAGACACAATTGGCTTTTTGTTTTTCAATAATTCATAGGGGGTTTCCTGATTTTTGGTCTGACCAATGCTCTATTGAGAATGTAGTTTGCTGTATTTACAGCTTCAGCCAGAAGGATTTGGGCAGATTACTTTCAAGGAGCATGGATCTAGCCATTTCCACAAGAGTTCTATTCTTTCTTTCCACAACTCCATTTTGTTCTGGAGTTCTTGGTGAAGAAAACTTGTGAAATATTTGAAGTTCATCACATAAATCAGAAAAGGATTGGTTTTCAAATTCACCCCATGATCAGTCAAAATGTTTTGATTTTATATGGAAAGTTTGTTAAGGCAGTGGTACAGAAATTCCTGAACTCAAGGCAAGTATCACTTTTGTGGGACAAGAAGATAACCCGTAAATCTGGTAAAATCATCAATAATACAAAACCATATCTCTTGCCACTTAGACTTAGAACTCTTGTTGGGCCAAAGAGGTCCATGTGAAGTAGTTCTAGTGGCCTAGATGTGAGTACCTCATTGAAGGTTTTAAAAGATTTCCTGGTTTGTTTTCCTTGGGCACAAATCCCACAAACTTGATTTTCAACATTAGAGAAAGATTCAGGAAGACCCTTAATTGGTTCAGCCTTAACAATTTATTCAGTGTTCTGAAACTTGCATGGCTAAGTCTTTTGTGCCAAGTCCATGCAATTTCATCTTTATTAGCAACAAAGCAAAGATTTTCAGAAAAGTTTTTATTGAGATTGATCATGTAAACATTGTTTCCCTTTTTCCAAAAAAAATTATTTATCAGTTGATGAATCAATTATCTTGCAAAAATCAGACTCAAACACAACTTTGTGACCTTTGTCACATAGTTGGCTAATGCTCAGCAAATTGTAATCTAGACCATCAACTAATAAACATTATCAACAGAGTTTGAGGAAGTTGACCAACCTTTCCAGATCCAATGATCTTTCCTTTATTTTTACCTCCAAAAGTTACTGAACCTCCCTCCTTCTCAATCAAGAACGAAATTTGGCTTTGTCTCCAGTCGTGTGTCGTGAACACCCACTGTCAAGGAACCACACATTTGAATTGGGTGCACGACCTTCCTGCAAAATCAATTAGTGGAGAGAAGATTTGGTACCCAAACAGTGTTGGGACCATCAGAATGTTTGAACATAGTCATCAAATCTTTTCTCACCCAAATTGATTTGTTTTTATTTTTATTTCATTACAGTGGTGTTCTCTGTCTTTTTCAATTTATTCTTTCCCTTAGGAATGAAAACACTAGTGTTCTTGTTTTCAGTAGGAGGGGAGTTTTTCATTTGAACATGAGAGTTTAGATGAGGAGGTGGAATCCAAGGGTTCTGTTGGTACATCAAGAAATTTGGATAGAAGAATTGGGGATGATACCAACATGGATTATGATACCATTGGTTCCAAGAATTGGTCAATTCAGCTTGATATACTGTCTTGGAGGTCCAAGGTTTTTCATGAATGATTTCCTTTAAATTTTTCTTATTTTTCAAATTTTTATTTGAGTTTTGGTTTTATGGTTTGGTTTGTTGATGTTGAGCAGGTCGACCTTCCCTTGACTGGTGTCGATACCACAGTCACAGAATCCTCTTTTGTGGACTGGTGTCGACCTGTCAGGTGACTGTGTCGACCTGGTTGACTTCTTTTGGTTCTGTGCTTTTGAATTTTTGTTGTTTTGCTTGATGTTGGTTGATTTCAGTGTTCTCAAGACTAGGACCTTGACAAATTTAATCAATGGTGCTTTATCCTTTTTCTCACCAGATTTGTCTTTCTTTGGTTTTTGTTTATTGAATCCTAGTCCATGAGAAATTGATTTCATTTTAGCTCCCAGCAAGGCCTCCAAATTGTGTTACTTTTGTGAAGGTTGAATGACTTCATCTTTTTCTTTCAGCTGGTTTTCCAAGGTTTTGATTTCTTCATTTTTTGTGTTTATCTTTGTTTTCCATTTCCAGCTTTTCAGACAGTTCTTTAAATTCATGGGTGGCCTTTTGAGAGGCAAGCTTAAGCTCATCAATTAAGTTCAGGAGATTTTCTTTTTTTTTTTTTGATAAGAGGAAACCCGCCCGTGTGGCTTGGGGCTCAAGGATTGGTGTTCGTAAACTCCAAGGTTAGGTTGGCAGCTCCTACTTTCCGTGTACCCGTATTGCCCTTACCCCACTTGACCGGAAAAACCCCGGATCTACACACCTCGAGGATTGCATGTAAATCAGGTAAATCCCCCCCAGGAATCGAACTCGGGACCTCTGCTTTTAAGCAAGAGTTCTAACCGATCGACCCAACGGGTCCTCTAGGAGATTTTCTTTTTCTTCATTAAGTTCAGCTACCTCATTTCCAGTTCACAAATTCTTTTATTGTGGATTGGTTATTGTAAATGTTTTCAATTTTCTTTTGAGATGCTTGTTTTCTTCCTAATTTCAGAGTATTTTTCAACAAGCTCAGCATACGCATCTTGCCAATCCTCAATTGAAAAGTCTTCGAAAGATGTGCTTACCTTTCCATCTGAGCTATTCGCCATGAAGCAGATTTCCTCACTTTCAGAGCTTGAGGATTTTTCTTCTTCTTCCTTTTCACTTGAGTCTTCATCAGACCAAGTGGCTACCATGGCTTTGGCTTCTTGAACTTGTGAATCTTTTTGTGCTTTTCCTCTTGTTTTCAGGACATTCTCCCTTCATATGTCCTGGCTTGTTGCACATGTAACAAATGACAATTTCGTCAGTTTTTTATTCTTATTGGAATTAACATTGGAAAAGGAAGTGTTTCTTTTACCTGAAGAAAATTTCTTTTTCCCAGAAAATTTTCCTTTTCTATATTTTAAGAATTTTTGAATTGCCTGGTCATGAGGGCAATCTCATCCTCATTTGACTCAGACTCATCGAACTGGTTTTCTCTGCCTCTTGTCTTTGTTACTTGAAGAGGCCTTTAGTGCTACTGGCTTGGTTTTAATTATATGTTCTTCATTTCTTTTTAAATTGATTTCATAAGTCATTAAGGACCCTATCAATTCATCCAAAGAAATTTTGGACAAATCTTTGGAGTCTTCAATGACTGTAGCCTTGGTGTGCCAAATTGAAGAGAGAGAACGTAGAATTTTCCTTACCAAGTCAGCATCTGAATAATCCTACCTAAGGCCTTCAGTCCATTTACAATGATCATAAACCTGGCAAACATTTCAGAAATTGTCTCATTAGATTTCATCATAAACAATTATATTCAGAGACAAGAATGTTAGCTTTAGTTCTTTCACCTGAGATGTTCCCTCATAGAGTAACTCGAGTTTATCCCACATCTCTTTGGCAGATTTGCACATTGAGATTCTCGAGTACTCCTTAGGGTGGACTGCACATTGGATCATGTTCATGGCACTATAATTCAGAGTGGCCCTCCTAATCTGTTCTGTAGTCCAGGTCTCTTCTCCCCCTGATTCTCATAGGGACCTACTTCGACTACCTTCCATATTTCGTAGTTTGGGCTCTAAGGAAGACATGCATTCTATTCTTCCAATAGTGTAGTCTGTCCCATTGAAAAAGGGTGGCCTATTAATAGAGTGACCCTCAGCCATGAACCCTCTTGAATCCATTAAGACAATAAATGGTGCAAAGAAGAGATACTTAGCAACAAATAAGCAAAACAATCAAGACACACAGAACAATCAAAATTACTCAGATCAAATCAGATCAAGTGTAAACCCGCTCTGATACCAATTGAAGGATCGAGAAATGATGTGGAAAGATCTAGAAGGGGGGTTGAATAGATCTATGCCAACTATTGGGGAAGCTAACCAATTTTGAAAAATTCTTGAATCAGAGACACATTGAAAATAGATTTCACATATCTAAGAGTGATTAAGTGAGTTGTGCAATCAGAGTGAGTGACCAAGTTAATTAGATGTGAATTTGAAAGATCCTATGCATTCATCTAACGCAAAGAGAATTCAAACCACAATCAAACCACTGCACAGAGATTTTTAGGTGGTTCGGAAATCACACCATGTGATTCCTACATCCACCCCCACACAGTGAGGATCCACTAACAAACTTGGGCACACCACACCCACTGGAGCCTGACAACTCCAACAACCTGAGTTTACAACTCACACGACCTCTAGAGCAAGACTACTCTAGAATCCTGAGCAAGATGCTCAACAACAACTTGAGTACACGACTCAAAACCACTGAGCGCAAAGGCTCACAAACACTTGCTAGAAAGAAACACAAGACTCAAATCTCTAGCAATAGATCTGATCTATCAAGAGTTCATTCATGAGACTTATGCAGCAACACATGCACAATCTCAGAATGACTCAGAAGAGACAAAAGGAAATGATGAATTGTATAGAAAGTCCTTGCTCTTCAACTATACTCCTTGTAGAAGATCGAATTTCGAAGAGGCTGAATTCTTGAAGTCCCTGGCCGATGCTCTGCACTCTGAATTTGGGATCTTCCTTGAAATCTTCTCAATCGATTGCTTCCACTTGATCTGCTTCCTTGAAGTGATCTAATTGTATCTCAATGATCAAACTCCACTTCTCATGCTTGGACAGATGAGAATTGGCTTGAGGAAACACCAGGAGAGCAGGAGCAGGGAGGAGAACTCTTCTTGCCGCCAAATGGATTTCTGGGAGGCTCTGAAAAGGTTCTCTCACGTTGGATGGCCAATAGGAGGGTATTTATACCCTAAATAGTCCAAAGGTACCCTTGGGGTACGTGGGCACATGATCCAAGGCCAATCCAGCAATTCCCTAGGGTGCCACGTGTCCAGGAGAAACTTTAAGTCATAAAGTTTCCGGAGTGTGTCGACCTGCCCATAGGGTGTGTCGACACACTGTCCCAGACTGGGCAAAACAGTTCCCTGGGAGAGGCATCTAGTGTCGACCTGAGATAGTTCAGTGTCGACCTGCTGTAGCCAACTGAAAAACAGGCCTTCTGGGAAAGCTCTCTAGTGTCGACCTGACTGCATCTGGTGTCGACCTGATGTAGAAGCCTATTGACATGTTTCTCTGGGAGCTGTCTCTAGTGTCGACCTGACTTGGTCTTGTGTCGACACTAGTTGACCATTTCTTCATCTTTTGGCTTAGGGCTTGGAGCATTGTGTCGACACCAGTATGGGGTGTGTCGAAACTACCCTTGCAATAAAAGTTTGTCCCTGAGAAATAAACATATAAATCATTAGTCCATTTATTTATCATGAATATAAATGATAAATATGTTTGGAAACATGCTTTTTAAATGTGGTCATAGCATGTGTGGTGCATCTAACATGTTCCAGTTATTTTGCATTAAAATCTCATCTTGTCATCATCAAAATATGAGGGGAAATGAATTATATTCACACTCAACCAACAATAATATCATTGGAGATCCATTTGTTGTTGCCCAGCTAGCAAGCCCAGAGGGGGGTGAATGAGATTCTAAAAATTCGTTTAAATAAAAATCTGTCAACAAAAACACTTAATAGAAAAACACTGAGATTGAATGTTAGTGTTAGTAATAGAGAAGACAAGAGAGAAAACACATAATCACACAACACAGGAAATTTTATCCTAGTTCGGACCTCCTATCCCAAGGAGTCCTACATCCAGTCCTCAAGCAACAACTTGGGATTTTACTATCCAAGGGTACAGTCCCCCTTAAGGACCCTTACACATCCAACAGCAGCTGGCCTTCTCTTCAACACCCGAAGAGGTACAAAGACCACCCTGATACACAGGTCTTCCTTCCTCAACAAAGGGAATACCAACCACCTGTTTCCAACAGGTCTTCTCTTCACAACCCAAAGAGGAACTTCACAACAGATGTGAATAAAAGCGAATGGCCCCTAGACCAAGATTACAACAAATGGTTGATCTGAGGCAATGTCTAAGAGAAAAAGATTTTCACTAGATGAAAACTCTCAAAACTACAAAGGCTCTCCAACAGCTAAGAAAATGAACACGGAGAGCTAAGAGCTACAGAAAATTATGGAGTGAAGCTTTGGGGCTCTTGTTTCTGATGCTCGCAAGTTGAAGGTTGGTTCTCTGAAAGCTCTAAGGTACCAAAAGTTGTTCTTCATGGAGACATCAATCTTCTATATCTTCTCTTGAAAAATATAGCCGTTGAAATGGTCGTTGTCTCTATGATAGATGCACGTTAGACAGCATGGTTCGAGGTGTATGACAGGTAAGCTTGCAGCCATTTAATGCTCTGGAGCCATGCACGCAAAGAGAAGATTCATCCAGATATTCTTCAACTTCTAGTTTTCCAACGTTGTAAGATTTGGTACTCACAAAGACCTGCACACAATAAATGTCAAACCGTAGACAGCTAGACTGTCTCTATGCTTGTCAGTCAACGTTAGAAACCATGCAGTAAGAACGTACACCAAAATAGAAGTGTTATTCTGTCACCTGATAAAGTATTTGTTATTGTATCAAGGGTGTAGAAAGCATTCAGACATGCGACATGCAGATGATGTGTACAGTCACAATAAATGCAGGATATTAGTGATGCACGCGGGAAGACTTGACTTTCACAATATTTGAAAATATATTTGAATATCATGTATGAAATCGATGTAATCCATGAAGTCGTTATGACAATGAATAGTTGTTCAACTTATGAAATCATTGTTTATACAAATCGTTATACAAATATAAGCAAATCATTGTTCAAACATAAACAAATCGTTGTTTGAGCAAATCGTTGTTCAAACAAAAAACATATCGTGTTCAAACATAAACATTTTGTTGTTTGAGCAAATCGTTGTTCAAACATAAACAAATCGTTGTTTGAGCAAATTGTTGTTCAAACATAAAAAAATTATTGTTCAAACATAAACAAATCGTTGTTCAAACATAAACAAATTGTTATACAAATATAAGCAAATCGATGTTTTCACTTATCGAATCGTTATAACAATCAAATCAGTGTTTTTACTTATCAAATCGTTATAACAATCAAATCGTTGTTTCTCTTAAAAAAACCAATGACTGAATCGTTGTTTTACTTATGAAATCGATGTGAAACCGAAATCGTTGTTTCACTTACGAAATCGATATGAGACCGAAATCGTTGTTACACTTACGCAATCGTTGTGAAACTGAAATTGATGTTACACTTACGAAATCGTTGTTAGGCTGAAATCGATGTTACACTTACGAAATCGTTGTGAGACCGAAATCGATGTTACATTTTACAAAATCGTTGTGAGACCGAAATCGATGATTTACTTACGAAATCGTTATGAGACCGAAATCGATGATTCACTTACGAAATCGTTATGAGACCGAAATCGATGATTCACTTACGAATCGTTGTGAGACGAAATCGTTGTTTCACTTAACGAATCGTTGTGAGACCGAAATCGTTGTTTCACTTAACGAATTATTGTGAGACCGAAATCGTTGTTTCACTTAACGAATCGTTGTGAGACCGAAATCGTTATTTCACTTAACGAATCATTGTGAGACCGAAATTGTTGTTTCACTTAACGAATCGTTGTGAGATTGAAATCGTTATAGCGATAGAATCGTTCTTTTTCTTATAAAATCATTATGCATAAAGGAAATCGATATGGACTTAGAGGAAATGCATGCTCTGAACTTTAAATGATACAGTGTAAGAATTACTTACAAATTAGGCTCGATTTATCCCTGTGGATGAACTTCATAAAAACTTGTTAGAAATAATTGTTAGGGTTTTGTTCACCAAAATTGTAAATAATTAAATAAAATTATATGGGGATGGACTGATCATCAATCTCCCCCTTTTGGTGATGACAAAACATAACATTTATGTTCTGAAATAAACTTGAGTAAATTTTCTAAAATGAGGATTTTGTTGATATGTATTTCAGAATATTTTATTTTCTCCCCCCTTTGTCATTAAGCCAAAAAGAATCAAAACACACAAGAGAGAATAGAAGAAAGATAAATGGGAGCCAGAAGAAACATTATTAATATCACTGAGGAGGTACAGGAATGTAGAAAGCAGGGGAAATGAGGCATAGCGAGTAATGATCGGCCATGCCTTGCGTTCCTACTCTTCAAAATAACCTTGGAATGCTCCATAAACCATAGAGTAAGAAGGTCCCATGACAGGAGCCATCCTCTGGATGTGCAGTTGCCTCTGAGCTTCCACAAAATTTCCATACTCATCCTTGCCAAGAGACATTTTGTAGGTGCTGGAAGTACCAAAGCTAGCATGTTGGAGGAGCTAATCAATGGAAATGGGGTAGAAGATCTGTTGGCGCTTCAGTCCTTTTCATTGAAACATAGACTTTGTATCGATCAACCCATATATCAAATGGGTCTCGAACAAGATGAATGGAGTTAAGATCTAGAAATTCTGTAGTAGATAGAGGAGGTTGATTTGATCTGGCCTGAGAAGCATGAGATCAAGAAGCTGCTGAGCAGTGAGAGGGTAATGTCTTTCCCAGTCTGATGGAGATAGCCGCTCACATTCAGACAAAAGAGGGGCAAAACATCAGAGTTGATGTGGCCTAGTGATATTCCCGGTAGATGATCTGTGGAATGCAGGGAATTTTCTTTCTGCACTGAAATGCGCCCCATGACCCTAGCAAATTTTTCAAAAATAAGAGGGCCTACTTCAGATTCCATGACTAAGGAATGAAGTGGAGGCAGGAACACAACATCTGGTATCTCCAATGTGGCAAAAATCCACTTGGATAGAGGTGGAATGAGCAGCATCCGAACCAAGAAGAGAAATAGCTTGTCGGAATTGGCCAAGATGAACTTCGGGCAGATTATTGAGATAGCTGTAATCGTTAAACATCTGGAAATAACAGATAAGCTTGATCTCCTTCTGAATAAACGGACCCCATGTATTCTTGTGATGAATCACAAACCACTCAGAGAGAGTGCGTGGGTGATCCCTGGGTGGGAATCGAGCGGAGCTGGCAGATATGAATTGTCTGTATAAAGACTGATGGCCCCGAGCCCACTGATCTTCATTTTTAGCCTCAGTCATAGAGAAAATTTTTGATTGTTCGGCTTTTGAAAGAGAGGAGAGGGGAAGAACAATATTTAGGTGGTCGGTGAGATGTAGGTGAGGAAGGCCAAAAATGGTGGCAAATGTGCATTTCTGGAGGATTTCACAATAGATAGACCTTCTTCGATTTTCAATAGTGAGAGAAAACCAAAGAGGTGGAAAGCGAGGCTCAGAAGTAATAGCAAGGTTGGAAGATATTTTTCTCTTATTAGGAACATGGTTGGAAGAGCCTGTCCTATGAATGTGAGTGCCAACTGATAGGACTGAGCGAAGTATGGCTACTTCAAACTCATCTTTGATGTCCTGGATAAAGGGACCTTCAAGTTGGGCACCCTCTGGAATGATGGTAACAAAGGAGGGAGGAGTAGGAGGATGAAGGAAAGAATAAGAAGTAGAGGGAGGTGGTACAGATGGTCCAGCTGATGAAGAACCAGAAGATGAGGCTCTAACTGAGGAGGATGCTGGAGGTGCCTCAGAAGGAGGAGGAGGAATGAATGTGGAGGAAATAGGAGAAGAGGAGGTTTGGTAGGAAATGGTGTAGGTGAGGAAATGTTTTTGGGAAGAGGTTGTTTAAAGGTGGCAGAAGCAGTGGTACATGAAGGTAGAGAAGGAGGGGCTGGAGTTTGAAGAGGAGAAGTAGGGGGCTCTAGGGGCACAGCCTCTTCTACAGGTGCTTCAACTCTTCCATGCTCATCCTGAGATTCCACTGGCCTGGATGGCCCTGACTCATCCACAACTGGCCCTGGAGGCCCTGCCTGCTCAACCGATGGCCCTGGTGGCCCAGATGCATCCTGTGCTGGCTGATCCTAACTTGATTCCTCAACAACCTTTGGCCTTGATGGCCCTGAATCCTCAACACCAATTGGTCGGACTTCTTCTTCTGCATTACTTGACCCTGATGGTCGGATTTCTTCTTCATTCCTTGGCCCTGGTGGCTGAACTTCTTCTACTGAAACTGGCCCTGACGGCCCTGAAGATTCTGGAACTGCATGAGTGGGAGCAGGTGGGGCAATGGAAGCTAAATGTGCCCTCACTACATCTGAAAGATCTGTCACTAAGTTTTCATACTTCCCAACTCAGTTTTCATCCACCTCAGTGCTGCTTTTACCATACTTAGCTCTTGACTGTAGAGCTCTGGCTCATAAAAAGGGATGAGATATCTGACTGCACAGAGCAAAGAATTTGCCCTTGTGAATCTAATCTCTCAATCACTGGCTTCAGGTTCACTCTGAGCTTCTTCTTCTTTGACCTTCGGTGGCCTTATTAGTAAGTAATGGAATTTCAGTGGCTACACCTTTGCCTTATCACTGGTGCCAACAACTGGCTCCACATTATCAACAGGAACTTCACCTTCATCTGAGGTGCTCTCCACAACACCTTCTTGAAACTGATCAACATAAGGGCTAGCCGCGGGCTCCCCCTGAACATCTGCTGTCATTTCAGCCACATGCTCCCCTTGAGTAGGAGCATCCTCTACCTGAACATCACTGTGGCCTGGTGCCAAAACTTCCGGAACAACTTCTACTTGCTCCCTCTGAATGCTGGCGACAGTATCCAATACTTCATGAAGAATAGATGTAATAACTGTCATGGGGGTATCAACCTCTGATGATTGCTCAATGGGGGCTATGTGTTCTGGAGGAATTTCTTCAATTCTTCTTGGACTAGCCACTGATTCTTCTGGCCTGACTACTGCTGCTGCCTCTGCCAGGACTGCTGGGGCTCCTGGAGCTTCTGCGACAGGGTCTTCAGCCCTCACTTCTGCCTATGCCTCTGCTTCTGGAATAGGAACTTCTTGAGCTTCTCCAATAATGGCCTCACCTTCAGCGACTGAAGTCTTGGTCCAAACACCAGCTACTAAAGAAAAACCGCTTTTCTTCAAATTTCTAGACCTGATAGCCTGGCCCATCTTCTCTGAAACTTCACCACTTAAATCTATATTGTAATGCTGGAAAATCCTTGTCAGAAGGTGAGCATAAGGAAGGGACACATTGAGCTTGTTCTTCTTGTCCCATAACATCGCAGTTGCAAACTTCATTCTTTCAATAATCACCTCTGCCATATTGATATCTTGGTTTTGAATTGCCCAGAACATCATGTCAGAGTCAGCCTTCAGGCAAGTGAAGAAAGTTGCGCTTCTTGGTACAAGATTTGGCACACTATGAAATGCAAAATCCAGTTGAAGGCATTCAACTGGTTGATGTCGATTTTACCATCCTTCAGCATTATATTCAGTACTGATAATCCCCAATTCCTTGACATGAATGTCAACATTGTCTACCCCACTACGACCACTGGTAGACACTCCAAACAGACTCTCCAACATATTATATGTAATGTTAATGGGAGTACCTTTGACTGTGGAGGTCAGGGACCCGTCCTCTTCAGATTTTAAACAGGTGAAAAATGCTTTTACTAGGTTCGGATATGTCGCCTCTGAAATAGTCACCATCCTTGTCCACTTCATCCTCTGCATTGCTGCTACCACACTGTGCATCACGTTCTTCTCCAAATCAGCCACATCCACTGCCTTGTTACCACAGAGCTTCGTCTTCACCGCTGCAAACCATTCCTACTGCTCTGCTATGAGGAACAAAATGTCATAGCCACCAACAGTGCCGAAGACCCCAGAAACCACCATGGATTTGAACAGGGAAAGGTTCTGGAGGATCGTGGGAAGGAGTAGAATAGAAGCCCTCAAAAGATTTTGGCGCGAACAGAGGGATTCTTTTGAAATCACACAGAGAGGATGTCGGAATCGATAGGGTTTATCGTTCCAGGCGAGTCGGAAGAGATGAGAGAGAAAGGTGGAATCAGTATGGCATAGATTACGGGATTAAAAGTGAAAGTTAAAGTTGCTTTTGAAAGGACATATCAATAAATGTAGAAAATGACAAAAAGAGATGATTTCGCAAGAGATAAAGACTTTTTAAATATCGAACCGTCAGATCAATTTATGACGCAAGCAATAAAGGGATTTTCTTAATTCCAGAGGAGAGAATAGTCATTATTCTGAAGGTTTTATTATTTCAGTTACATGCAGAGAGATCTATTACAAATTGCACATACCTAGTTCCCTTCTAACAGATGTAAATCTCTCTTCAGGTAAGGCTTTTGTAAAGATGTCTGCCAACTGATTCAACGTATCTATAAAAGAAATATTTATATTTCCATTAGCCACATGATCTCTAATAAAATGATATCTAACCTCTATATGCTTTGTCCTGGAGTGATGAACTGGATTTTGGGTGAGATTTATTACACTGGTGTTGTCGCACAGCCAATGGAATGGTCTTGATGTGCAATCCATAATCCTCAAGTTGCTGTTTTATGCATAGTAGTTGAGTGCAACAGCTTCCAGCAGCTACGTACTCAGCTTTAGCTGTTGATAGTGCTACTGAATTTTGTTTCTTTGAGGACCACGAAATCAAGCATCCTGCAAGGAATTGACAACTTCCACTGGTACTTTTTCTATCTACCTTGCATTCAGCATAGTCAGCATCAGAATATCCTACTAAACTAGTTTCATATGATTTTGGATACCATAAACCCAGATCATGAGTTCTAGCTAGATATCTAAAAATTCTTTTAACAGAAATTAAATGAGATTCTTTAGGATCAGCCTGATATCTTGCACACATGCATACACTAAATAGAATATCAGGTCGACTAGTAGTAAGTAAAGTAATGATCCTACATACCTCCGTAAAGTTTTTGATCTACTTTCTTACCATCTTTATCACTGTCTAACCTGTAGATGTGCTCATTGGTGTGGACAGTGACTTTGCATTGTCGAATTCAAATTTCTTTAATAATTCCTTGGTGTATTTCGCTTGGCAGATGTGTGTGCCTCTTTGCCTTGCTTGACTGAAGTCCAGGAAATAATTGAGTTCCCCCATCAGGCTCATTTCGAATTCCCCTGCATAAGTCTTTAGATTCACCGAATCCGAATATATATCATCCACATAGATTTGCACAAGCAATATATTTTTGACTTTTGACTTAATAATAAAGGTTTATCTACATGTCCTCTGATAAAACCATGGTTTAATAAAAATGCACTAAGCCTTTCATACCATGCTCTAGGTGCTTGTTTTTAAACCATACAGAGCTTTATGCAATTTGAAAACGTGATTTGGAAAATTTATATCATCAAAACCAGGAGGTGGTTCTACATAGACTTCCTCCTTTATGTATCCATTTAAAACTACAGATTTTACATCCATTTGAAAAGGTTTTAAATCTAATACAGATGCATAAGCAAGTAAAATCCGAATTGCCTCTAGTCTAGCCACTGGTGCATAGGTTTCATCGAAATCTATGCCTTCCATTTGGGAATAGCCTTGAGCAACCAGTCTAGCCTTGTTTCTAGTGATAACACCAGCTTCATCCAATTTGTTTCTAAACACCCATTTGGTGCCAATGACAGTGATGATGATGGTCTCGGAACAAGGGACCAAACTTGGTTTCTCTTGAACTGATTAAGTTCATCTTGCATGCTAAAATCCAAGATTCATCAGACAGTGCTTCATTGACTGTCTTCGGTCAATTTGAGAAACACAAATGCTAAGTAATCACATGGAATAATATTACCTCTTGTTCTTACCCCAACAGATGGATCTCCAATGATGTTGTCTCTTGGATGATCCTTCTTGTATCTCATTCCTTTGGAAGATCATTATGAGATATTCTTCTGTTGCATTCTTCCAAAGGTGGATCTTCATTATCTTGATAGATGTATCCCCTAGTTCTTGGATAACTTTTTCTGCATTTTCATCACACTATCTACTTCATTTCTCAAGGAAGGGTTAGATTCATCAAAAATAACATGGACAGTTGCTCAATAATAAACTTTGTTTATTAAGACTCTATAACCTTTAGGTTTAGAAGCATACCCCATGAATATTCCTTCATCAGATTTGGAATCTAACTTACCAATATCTCTCTTACCATTATTGTGGATGAAGCAAGGGCATCCGAACATCTTGAAGTGACTGATCTTGGGCTTCTTTTGCTTGTAAAGTTCATACGCTGTCTTTTTCAGGATTGGCCTGATCATCACTCTATTTATTATGTAACATGCTGTGTTGATTGCTTCAGCCCAGAAATATCTAGGAAGATTGTATTCTGATAACATGGTTTTGGCCATATCCAATAACATTCTATTCTTCCTCTCAGCTGCTCCATTTTGCTGTGGTGTCCTTGGTGCTGAGAAGTTATGCTCAATTCCTTGTTCATCACAGAATTCTGTAAATTTTTCATTTTGAAATTCTCCTCCATGATCTGATCGAATACTTACTATACTGAACTTCTTGTCCTTCTGTACTCTCTTACTGAATTTAACAAAGCTATCAAATGTGTCATTTTTATGCTCCAAGAATGATACCCATGTAAATCTTGAATAATCATCCACTATCACAAATCCAAAGTTCTTTCCTCCTAGGCTGGTGGTTTCATTGGCCAAATAAATCCATATGCAACAGTTTTAGAGGCTTGGAGGTGGTTACAACTGTTTTTGACTTGAAAGATGATTTTGGTGCTTCCCTTGCACAAGGTTCACACACACCTTCTATCCTTGAGCTTATTTTGGGCAAACCTTCCACCAGGTTTCGCTTGACCAATTTTCTAATTCCATCCAAACTGTAGTAACCCAATCTTTTGTGTCATAGTTTAGCTGATTGATCTTTATTTGCTGCAAGGCATACATCCTGATCCTTCAATTCTTCTAGATGAAGCACATATAGATTCTTTTCTCTGCAGGCTTCGAACACTGTTACACCATCTTTCATAATTATGCACTTTGACTCTTGAAACCTGATTTGGTGACCCTTGTCACATAGCTGGGATACTTATCAAGTTGGCTTGAGTCCTTGAACACATAGCACATCTTCAATGAGAGTTCTGCTTGGCTACCACTGGTCCACAGCCGATCACTGTTCTTTTTCCATTACGCCATACGTCACTGTACCTTCTCATCTTTAATGGAAGAAACTAATCTTTTGTTGCTGACATGTGCCTTGAGCACCGCTATCCAGATACCACTTTGATGCTCTAAGGCTTCCCTGCATTAAAACATAGGATTTAGGTACCCAAGTTCTTTTGGGTCCTTGCTGGTTAGTTTCCTCAGTTTTTTTTTATCCATTTTAGGTGTTTTGTCGTACAGGTTGTTCTGTTATGTCCTAATTTATTACAATGACTACATCAAGATATTCTACTTACTTTTTCAATTGGAATGTATTTAAAGTTAGATTTATATTCAATATTTTGTTCAGCTACAAATTTTGGCGTTGGATAAATTTTAAGATGGACTACTGTTTCTTCATTATCTGGTGGAGTAATCCTAAGCCTAAGCCATACTTCTTCTTGCCTGATTTCTAGCTCCTTTTAGTATTAAATTTGATTTACCATTTGTTAACTTTTCAACTGTATTAGTTAAAATTCATTTCCTTAGTTAGTGTGTCAACTTCATTTTAAGTTTATTTAACGTTTCCTGATTTTCCAGATTTGCTATTGTTCATTTTTAACTTTTAGATCTTCACATAACAATTCATTTCTCCTTTTCAGTTCGAAGATTGTTTTTCTAACTGCTCGTTTTAGACTTTAGATCTGAGTTTGTGACTTCTAAGCATGCATGACTTTTCTTGGTGGTTTTTAATATTTACATACATCTATATTTACTATATAATTCATTAAATGCGTCTTCTAAACTATCAGAATCAGATTCATTGCATGAATTAAAAGATGAGTCAGAAGTTACCTTTTCCTCTAAGTTTGCCATGAAGGTCAGGTTGGCCTTTTCTTCTTCTTTTTCACTGGAGCTTGACTCACTGTCTGAGTCGTTGTCGTTGCTCATGCAGCTGCCATGGCTTTCTTTTTGTACTTTTGAATTTCTTCGAGATGTCCTTCTTTCAAACTTCGTCTTCTTTAGTTTTGGACATTCAGCCTTAATATGTCCAGGTTTCTTACATTCATAAACATATGGGTTCAACTTTCTTTGTATCCTTGACTGCGGGTTTCTTGAAGTCTTTCCTTTCTTGAAATATCTCCTTCCAGACTGTATTTCTTCTTGGCCAATATGCGTTGTAATCTTCTAGATAGGAATGCTTTCCTCATCTTCACTGCTTCCAGCGCTTTTATCACCATCTGATTCATCACCAGATCTGTCTTCTGCATCCTTGAGAGCATTAAGTGTTTGTTTCTGCTGGAGAAACTCCCCAAGCCTTTCCATGTTTATCTCGTGGGCCATAGTGACCAATGAGCTTTTCAAGAGGCATCCTTTCTGGTCATTTGCTTCTTCTATGGCTGTTACTTTAGGAGTCCACGAGGCTGGTTGGATCTCAAATATTTTCCTTACCATATCTCCCATGTCATATCTTTGTCCAAGCCCAGCCAATCCATTTGTAATATCTGTGAAATCTGCTATACATTTGTGTGATTGATCTCCTGGTTGCATTTGAATCTCTCATACTGAGCTACCAAGATATCTATCCGTGTTTCTTTAACATTGTCTGTTCCCTCATATGTGATTCTGAGTTTCTCCCACATTTTCATTGCTGATTTGCACGCTGAGATCCTATTAAATTCTTTCTTGCTCAGCGCACAGCACAGTATACTCTTTGCTTTGTAGTTTAACGATATCTTCTTCTTATCATCGTCTATCCAATTTTCTCTGTTGTTGAGAACAACTAAGTCTCCTTCTTCTATGATGGACCACAGATGAAAATCGAGACCCTGGAGAAAGAACTCCATTCTAGTCTTCCAATAGTTGTAGTCCTCACCATCAAATAGAGGGGGTCAGTTGACTGACTGACCTTCTACATACCCTTGAGTTGCTATTTATCTTTTCTCTTAGATCGTGAGATCTTCTTTCTTGAAGAGACTTGGCTCTGATACCACTTGTTGCCCAGCTAGCAAGCCCAGAGGGGGGGAATGAGATTCTAAAAATTCGTTTAAATAAAAACCTGTCAACAAAAACATTTAACAGAAAAATACTGAGATTGAATGTTAGTGTTAGTAATAGAGAAGACAAGAGAGAAAAATGTGACGACCCTCATTTATACCGGTACGGTTTATACCAACCCACGTCGATATAGTGAACGTTGCCACAGTGGGACATTTACCAACAATAACATTCAGCTGAGACACACATGATATAAGAAAGAGTAGCGACGGAAGTAAAAGAACTATTGTCTTCATTTCATTCATCATCCACATTAACATACATGATTGCATAACATTTAAAGAAACTGAAGTCCACAAATCCATATAAGGAAGTGCTAAGTAAAATTACATAGTTTGTCAAAGTTGACATGAAATTCTAATACAATGCCTCAATTACATACATCAAATGTCAAAATGTCACAACTAAGCTCCACCAAGCTAGCTACTCCCCGCGCTCAGAGTCGCTCTCCACGGTCTCCTCCAAAGGTGTGCACCTACTACACTGTACGCCGAAGCAAGTAATGAGTCTAAAAGACTCAGCAAATCACACTACATCTATCATCCATGCACATATCATAGCAGGTTTTACATACCATTTACAAGACACACATGTAGCATGCATGACATTGAAATTAACAACCTATCATGGTAATTTATTAATGAAACACATTATTCATGCTTTCAGATTTCCTAAATAAAATCTCCTACCACATGCTCTCTAATCATTCCAACACATGAAAGTTCTACTTCCAATTAAGCTAAAACATGAAAGCAATCTAGCATGATTAGCTTCCAAACATGAAAGAAACATTTGCTAACATGGTTACTACTCATTCTTGCACAAGCCACATGACCATTTACATGCTTAAGC